>CM019174.2:23633510-23980736 GCA_009739505.2 Apolygus lucorum | reverse complement strand
CCCCCAAAAACTAAAACTAAAATTTTTCCTTTTCAATTGATAATTGACGAGAAAGATCAAATTATACAAATTTCCGTTTGGTTACAAGGTAACTTCGAGTAGGTTGCTTGCACGGGTGAAGTCACTCCATGAACATCTTCCTCCACGCACAGATCGTATTGTTACCTTATAAACTTTTGGGTTTATTCTCACTCCCTGCCATATTAGAAATGAACCAAGAAACAAATAAGCGGTTTCATGCACCCAAATGGATTACTCTTGTACACCAAGACCACGAACGTCACAGACCCAGAACCACCGCCAGGTCTCACCACTCCTTACATGGGGTTAACAAACGTCGCGCGTCGACCTCCCAAGAGACTGACTTATGATGAACATATAAAGGACAATCAATAGTTTTTTTATAGTGATCTTAATTGAAGGTTTTTTTTCATATTGATATACAATTCAAGTAATGTCTGTAATATCTTAAAATTTGGAAGGGAGAGAATGTTATGTCTTCATAACGCAAAAACCTCACTAGACGTTATCTCCAAAAAAGCGTCATTGCGGTTCATTCGTTAACGTAAAATCTACACCTCGTTTTGTCTTTCCATTCCCCATTTTTCCTTTACTCAATCATGTTATTGAGGATACATCAACTTGTAACAATATAAAAATACATAAATAGTAAAATACAAACCTTTTTAGCAAAAAAACGGACCAACCTTATTACTGATGATGGTATCCACTAAAAAGGAAAAAAATGACAACTTATTCAGATAGGTTGGTAGGTAGGTACGTATTGAAGTTGCCGCCGTGCCCATCTGTGGAGACAAACACGCAAGTAGATTCCACTTCCATCTGGTTAATCGCTCCGCCGCGTTTGAGGTCGGTCAAAAAGTAGTGGAAATTCATTGGGTGATATATCTAGAACTATTCTTGATTACCATCATTTGAGAAAGTATGAAAACGAATTATTGTCCATGTGTTGTTGAAGCTTCTCAAAAATCGACTCACATATCTCGCCAATTTAATGATATTCTAAAAATGGAATTCTATTAGAAACTGCTTGCTTCTGTGGGATTGGGTCGTGATAATATATACTACAATGTACAAGTTTATAATTCCAAACTTTTTATTGTTTGATTATAACAAAATCACTAAGGTTTACAACCACCAAACTCTTGTAGTTTCTGGTTGTTCCTCTGAGTCCTCTGATTTGGATTCGGATTCTGAGCTCACGTGGTGCCAGGGCCATCCATGGGAGCTGGGAGCGCCTTGCCTGGGGAAGTGTGGCCAATGGGGACGGGGGATGGTTGGCCAATGTGGACGGGGGAGGCTGGCCAGTGTGGACGGGGGAGGAGGCTTGGCCAGTGTGGACGTGGGATAGTTGGCCAGTGGAACCAGCCGTGCTCTTCTGAAAACATTCGAATATCAACGATATCATCAATTCGGATGTGGGACGTTTCACAAGAAATCTGTGACCGTTACATAGTAGCAGTTCCAAATAACGGACCAATGTTTTCTCCGATGTTCTCTAATAAGAACTGGAACTGGTAATTTGAGTGGATGTCACCCTTCCAATCAGGTGCAGCATTGGATTTGGTTCCGTCTAATGGTTACAGCTGTAACATTCTTTATCCTTCTTTCAAAGTTCAGTTTTCGGTTGAACATCCGCACGTTCAGTGGTTCTGGCATATCCACCCTGATTTATGATCATTTTTTGATGTGATATGTTCAAAACAATCCTAGTGAACTAAACAATTATTTAGGATGAAGAATATTTAGTAGTGTTACCTGAAGATTCTGAGTCTGAGTCTTCGCCTGAGGAGATCACAACAGTAGCATCGTCTGAAAAGAATGTTAATTTGATTACACGCGATTCTAGCATGATCGAATTCAACCATTTAGATAAAAAGCATTCTTTGGATATATACGGGATCAGGGATCAACTAACCATGGTCGTCTTCTTCAGAAGTCTCTTCCTTATCTTCTTCACTGCTTCCATCTGGAACATTTTGACAACATATTTTTTCAAATCTTCAACATGAATCATCAATATTCATTTGATACATCATCCCAGACTCTGCTGAACTAGGATGATGTAGAGCTATTATTGATGCAGTGAATTATGCTGTAAAAGTTAATTAGGTACAACTTCTCATAGACTGCATATCTTGAGTAAAATATGGAGTCGGTATTGTTGTACGGAAATAAAGCATCTTGAAGGCATGGATACTTCCCAGCTGTGTAGCTGAAACCACTGTAAAAATTATGAAGTTTACAATGTTCGGAAATCAAGTATAATTAGGATGTAAGTGAAACAACGTTCGGGTTCTCGGCGGCTCACAGGAGTCTCGTCTTCAGGTTCCACTGGTTCGACTAGAAACAATAATCAGTGTAACTGGCTATTAATAACTTTGACATGACGAAGACAGTCGTAGATGACGCTTAACGGACCTCTTGGAACAATTTGGTTCGGTAAAACGATGTTGTTGATTCACAAACCTTCAGGTTGTTGAGGACTGCTTGGTTCCTGAGGTTGTGGGCTTGCAGTCACAGGTGCAGCTGGTTCCTGTGGTTGTGGGCTTGCAGTCACAGGTTCAGCTGGAAACGTTGAATTTTCGGTTAATGGACTTCATGGATCAATTTTACTTGATAAAACGATGTTGTTGATTCACAAACCTTCAGGTTGTTGAGGACTGCTTGGTTCCTGTGGTTGTGGGCTTGCAGTCACAGGTGCAGCTGGTTCCTGTGGTTGTGGGCTTGCAGTCACAGGTTCAGCTGGAAACGTTGAATTTTCGGTTAATGGACCTCATGGATCAATTTTACTTGATAAAACGATGTTGTTGATTCACAAACCTTCAGGTTGTTGAGGACTGCTTGGTTCCTGTGGTTGTGGGCTTGCAGTCACAGGTGCAGCTGGTTCCTGTGGTTGTGGGCTTGCAGTCACAGGTGCAGCAGTGGTTCCTGTGGTTGTGGGCTTGCAGTCACAGGTTCAGCTGGAAACGTTGAATTTACGGTTAACGGACTTCATGGATTAATTTTACTTGGTAAAATGTTATTGTTGATTCACAAACCTTCAGGTTGTTGAGGACTGATTGGTTCCTGTGGTTGTGGGCTTGCAGTCACAGGTGCAGCTGGAAACGTTAAATTTTCGGTTAATGGACCTCATGGATCAATTTTACTTGATAAAACGATGTTGTTAATTCACAAACCTTCAGGTTGTGAGGACTGATTGGTTCCTGAGGTTGTGGGCTTGCAGTCACAGGTGCAGCTGGTTCCTCTGGTTGTGGGCTTGCAGTCACAGGTGCAGCTGGTTCCTCTGGTTGTGGGGTTGCAGTCACAGGTGCAGCTGGTTCCTCTGGTTGTGGGCTTGCAGTCACAGGTGCAGCTGGTTCCTTGGTTGTGGGCTTGCAGTCACAGGTGCAGCTGGTTCCTCTGGTTGTGGGCTTGCAGTCACAGGTGCAGCTGGTTCCTGTGGTTCTGGGCTTGTAGTCACAGGTGCGGCTGGTTCCTGTGGTTGTGGGCTTGCAGTCACAGGTGCAGCTGGTTCCTCTGGTTGTGGGCTAGCAGTCACAGGTGCAGCTGGTTCCTCTGGTTGTGGGCTTGCAGTCACAGGTGCAGCTGGTTCCTCTGGTTGTGGGCTTGCAGTCACAGGTGCAGCTGGTTCCTCTGGTTGTGGGCTTGCAGTCACAGGTGCAGCTGGTTCCTCTGGTTGTGGGCTTGCAGTCACAGGTGCAGCTGGTTCCTCTGGTTGTGGGCTTGCAGTCACTGGTGCAACTGGTTCCTGTGGTTGTGGGCTTGCAGTCACAGGTGTAGCTGGTTCCTCTGGTTGTGGGCTTGCAGTCACAGGTGCAGCTGGTTCCTCTGGTTGTGGACTTGCAGTCACAGGTGCAGCTGGTTCCTCTGGTTGTGGGCTTGCAGTCACAGGTGCAGCTGGTTCCTCTGGTTGTGGGCTTGCAGTCACAGGTGCAGCTGGTTCCTCTGGTTGTGGGCTTGCAGTCACAGGTGCAGCTGGAAACGATGAATTTAAGGTTAATGGACTTCATGCAACAATTTACTTGGTAAAACGTTATTGTTGATTCACAAACCTTCAGGTTGTTGAGGACTGCTTGGTTCCTGTGGTTGTGGGCTTGCAGTCACAGGTGCAGCTGGAAACGTTGAATTTGAATTTCTGAATATTGCATTGAATGTTTCAAACATCGATTGAACAAATATAGGCCTTCATCTCAGTGATATCAGAGCCAACATGGAGGAAACCTCTATTCAAGCATATTTTGGATCTACGAATTTAACCTGGTTCTGATTGTTAATCCATGCTTTGCTAATGTCGCAATGACTTACAATTTCTGTTATCTAGAAGACAGGCAATTGCTGAACAGAACCCATGGTTGCTAATGTGCTAATTTTCCACAGCAATAGCTCTTTAGTGTAATACGGACTGTGGTCGAACGATCACCGAGCTACTCATGGAAGTAACTCATTTTGATAGCACAATCCTTCATAGCGCTGCAGAAGTCGTCAACATTTCCGTCAACAATCACAAAGTAACCACTTGAATGCTGTCCATGAACACTACAGTGATATTCTCAGCTAATTTCGACTCAAAATCAAAGAATATGATCCACGAGTAACGTTCCCTATTGAATTAAACATTACTTACCTGGCTCTTGTGGGTGAACAGGTTCACTCCCTGGGGAATTTCCACCACTGGACTCGCATCGTCTTCAAAAAAAAAGAAATAAAATTGTTACATATCAAATATTACTTCATACTTAATTCGTCAATTTTTTCTACAAACAATCATTGTATGAGTTTCGTCTGAAAATACTTGCTGTGAATGATTATTTTCTCCCGTACTGAACCATAATAACTAAGGCCCATAATAGTTCATGGCCGTAGTATCTAAATGCCTTTACGTTCGTGGAATTCTCTCTCTATCACATTGCAAGTAATGACTTAAATGTCGAAACTACTCGAAGCGTAACACTAGGTTTTTCTAAATCCACATCCAGCATATTGAACCGGAAAACATTAATTCCAGTCGTGCTGCAAGCGATTTTTTTTATAACACTGTGAGCTGTGGTATCAATTTTTTAAAGTAAAATAAGGTACTGCAACATATTGAAATTATTACAATGGAAAAATTTGAATTTTTTCATCAAAAACTGTTTTAGAACATCATATAATTATTGTTCGATTGAAGCCTTTCAAATTTTCTTGTCTGTGTTCTCATATTTTGACACCAAGGGTCTTAATTTTTTTAAATACGGTCATAAAACATATTTTTTTGACGTTTTTCTTGGAAGTAATCGGAATACATGTTATATTCAGGATCAAAGTATCATTTCAGAGTGAATCTCCCAAAACGCAAAATGTGTTGGGAAATTGGTATTTTGGGGATCCGCGACAGGTTTATTAGTTGTAACCAACAACGTTATAACTCAATCACAGTCTAGAGAGTCCGTCGAGAGACGAGAAGAGCATGTACTGTTTAGCATTTCCACGTCAAATTTCAGATTTTCACACCAAATTTAAGAATTTCCTAACCAAGGAATGTAAATTTTGTACAAACTTTAACTCGTTAGTAGAGAAAAGCAGAACAATACATCGATAATTTTCAACCTTCAGGCATTTGGAAGAGATGAGCGTTAAGAAGGGATGCGAGTGAAGAAGGAATGAACATACAGAAGGAATTCTTGGATTCTTTCATTACAAGTAGGTAGTGAGTTTGGCGGGCGACGATCATCGATAAAACATTGGTTATGTTCACACTGAACTTTAAAACAAATCTTGAATTTGACTTGTACAAGCTATATAAGGGCTACCAACATCTTACAAACAAACCCTGAGCATACAATATGGTAGTAATAAGGTACCTATACCGAAATCGATTCACGTTTGAACTTTATGAATCGGAAACAAATAGAGTATTTTATGAGGTTTTTGTAATAATTAAAGAAATTTCGAAATTTTGTTCATTCACACATGCTGCAAGA
This sequence comes from Apolygus lucorum, assembly GCA_009739505.2. Lineage (NCBI taxonomy): Eukaryota > Metazoa > Arthropoda > Insecta > Hemiptera > Miridae > Apolygus > Apolygus lucorum. Next base: position 23,974,752 of record CM019174.2, on the reverse strand, counting down.
ATGGAAATTTTTCTTGAATTGATGTTTTGATGAAAAGTTTCACGCTGATCATAAATATTAAATATTTAAATTGATATTTATAAATATATAAATATTAGAATATATAAATAAATAAAATAAAATGTATACATATAAATATATAAAATATTATATATTTTTAAATATTTATAATTTTCACCTATTAATGCGTTGAAGAAAACAATTTCAAAAAAAAAACCTTCACTATAAAGTCAAGTTTTAGACCTTATTTTTGAAATCTGAGCCCGTTGTAGCTGCTTAATTCTGAGTGGTTTCTAATTAGTAGGCGAACGGTATTTTGGACGTACCTGAATGTTGGAATAACGCTTATTTCTTTAAAAAAACAATATGGAAACCACCTACCGGCCAGTGAAGAAGCGGCTAAACCGCAAAGAAGGATCAGGAGAACTTTCATGTTTCCGAATGACCGAATCAGTCCGTGAATTGGCCTCTTATACTTCATAGGTGATGTGGCTTTTGAACATCGAACACTTGTTCAAATATTTTATCACAAACCTGATTCATTTCATTCGAAATTTCGTGACAAACGAACAACCTTGATGATTGTCTATTTCATGGTGTATTGCGCCATCGTGATTCATAATAGTCGTGATTTTCACCCATTTCTTTCCTAGGCTTGCTTCACTTCATTCATCATTCCTGACTATAAGGTTAATCCAGAAACGCCAAACATCCCGTACGAGTGATTGCGTATGAAATCTTCAACTCCACCTGTGCATATCCGACTAATGTTCAGACTTTTAGCATGGAACATGCTTTAGCCATCACCTAATTGGGCAAAAACCGTAGAACGAAAGTAGCGCTGGATTTTGGTTTATTATTTTCAATAATAAACCTTTGGAATCGACCAAGAAAACAAAAATTTAACACCCCCTCAAAATTTGATGGTTTACCTTTCAAGGTACGTAGAATCCAAAAAACAAATAAAAATTTGGCCGTCCGTACGCGGCACTTTTGCCACTTAGCATTGACCGATTTTGATGAAATTGGTATGTATGCTCCATTGGGGTCTAGTTGTGCCCCGAAGCTTTTGGTTGATGTAGGTCACTCCTAAGGGTTCCAAAATCAATTTTGAAATTTTGAAAACGCCCTAACTCAAAAAATTTCGATATAAAGGTATTGTTTTTCCTTCAATTTTGGATTCTATAGAATTTTTAGAATTTTTTGAGACCACCCGGAGCTCTGTAGGACAAACCATTCGCTCCCTACGAAAATTTAAGGGTTTATATTGAAATATATATATATATATAAATCAAAACACGAGTGTGAATCGCAAAAGAGGCCTAATCTCCGTTCAAATTAGAGACTGACCAAATGCGATCGATGGTTTGTGATTTTTATTTTTTATTTTTTTTTTTCTCTTCATATTGGATGGTTGGTGATTTTGTAGACGAGTGATCTATATATAAAAATAAATAAACCGTTGTGTAATAATTTGCAGCGTTTTACTAATGTAATCAAAGGATCATGAACATAGGCGAGATTTTGTTATGAACGGGCTTCTAGTTGCGATGTGTTCTTCCACGCTTTAGATGTTTTCGATTTCTTAATAATAACAATACCTTTGGGACATCAAGATGTGAATGAACTGACGAGCAATTTGAAAAGCAGGCCCATAAAGAGCTAAATTTAAAACAACAGACAAATTCCTAGTAAAAGGAAACAGCAAACAAACAACGGCTAAAGCATGTTCCATGTTTCTTTTTTCTTATTTAGCACATTATTCTGCAAGCGTTAGTTTCATTTAAGCATCATCACCCCTGAGAGTGCACTATTTTCGGTATTGATTCTTCATGGTGTGCATCGTTTCTCCACCAATCTTTCTGATACTTCAACGATCTACCTACACGTCGCAACCATTTCCCAAATCTTTTCAAAAGATTGAATTTATCTGACAATATTCGTCCAAATCAATTATACGATGACCGTTGATTTTCAACGTTTCTCTCATGAAAAAATACTTCGATTCGACCTTATTCGAACTGTTCATGTTAAGCCTAATTTTCATTGTTTGTAATGGTCTTGCCTATTATTATTATTGTTCACTGGTCTTTTCAAAAGATTGAATTTTAGGAATAACATTCGTCCAGGTCAATTATATGATATCCGTTGATTTTCAACGTTTCTCTCATAAAAAAAATACATTATTCGACCTTTTTCCAACTGTTTATGTAAGCCTAATTTTCATTGTTGTAATGGTCTTGCCTATTATTATTATTATTCACTGATATTATTCCTTAATTAACACACGTGTTTTGAGTACCTACCCAAATAGTTATAAATGAAACTATCGACTGCAATGTTTTGATTAGCTAGGATCCATTTGGTGACAGACTACCCGTTTCAGGTTATGACCCTTTTTTCTTCTCACTAAATCGCTGTGGGCTGTGGAAGTAACTTGGTCAGCTGCTTTGTTGTATTCAGATGAAAATTGAACGATGCTAGTTCTTCCAACGTGACATAGTCAATGGACGAGCTTCAAGTAGTCAATTATACCGTCTTCCATTGAATGTCGGCCATGATTGACCACTCGGTGTGTTCAATGCCTAGTTAACAGTATCAAACTATTTTCTCCGATTTTCTGATGAAATTCGAATCAGTGGTTATTGTGGGGTACGAGTAATTTCGATCCTCCATGGACAGAGGTCGATTCAAAATCAGAAGTGAAGAAGAGAAAAATTCGTATTTGCATCGTGTGTTACTCAGTTGACTGATGTTATTGGTTGTTCCATCGCGACATTATAGTCAAAAATGTGCTTCAATCAATCAATTACACCTTCCTTTTAAGTTCTCATGTATCAGCACTCGACACTGCCCTAATCTCCATCGATTCTCGGTTCGCTATGCGTAATAATCGATTATTAACGACACATTGAAAAACCAATATAGTGGAATTATACGATTAGGTTTCATCCATAGGTTAACAGGCGAATCCATTAAGTTATGGACTTTCGTTGGCATCCACTTTGCTTATTGGTGAACCAGGTTAAATTGATATCTTGGCGCAAATTTTCAGCTCCAACTGGAACCTTAATCTCTGAAATTTATGGATTCTCTTATGGTTAGACGTTCTTGATTCGTTGGACACCATAAAATGACAGGTAAACCATCAAGTTTTGCAACTCCTTTTGGATCCATAGAATGACAAGCGGGAGCATCAAAGTTAGAAATCCCATCCATCAGCATATACTTTGCTCAGTATTGAAACACTGTTCTTGATTAGACCACCTTGTTGATGAAAATGCTTTGAGCTTCGGCAATTGAAGTTCTTGATGCAGCTTGTTCTTCCGCTACTTCAATTGAAAAATCAGGAGGATGCTTGGATCCTTGAGAAGAAGGTTGTTAGTGCTTGGAGTTCAATTGTGGTTTCACTGCAGCTACCGCATCAAGTTATGCAATTCCTTATTTCATCAGTTAGCATCTACATTGCTGAGTAACTGGATATCGAACCATGGTGAGGAAAATACTCTGTGCTGTAGGTGATTGATGTTCTTGAAGCAGCTTGTTCGTACTGCTACTTCAGTTGAAAAATCAGGAGGATCCTTGGGAAGAAAGGTTCATTGTGCTTGGAGTTCAATTGTGATTTCACTTTAGCTACTGCATCAAGTTGTGGAATTCCTAATACCATCACTTAACATCTACATTGCTGAGTAACTGGTTATCGAACCATCGAACCATGGTGAGGAAAATATTCTGTGCTGAAGATAATGGAAGTTCTTGAAGCAACTGTTTCTCCTCCCAATTAATTTTTAACATGAATAATGTTTTTGCGGTGGCCTACCAGAGTCGAAAAGTGTCACGAAGTTTATGTCTCGAAGATGAGCACAAAAGGAATATGATAAAGATGAGCACAAAGCGGAATGTGATAAAGATGAGCACAAAGAGGAATGTGATAAAGATGAGCACAAAGAGGAATGTGATAAAGATGAGCACAAAGAGGAATGTGATAAAGATAAGCACAAAGAGGAATGTGATAAAGATGAGCGCAAAGAGGAATGTGATGAAGAATTACCAACGTTACCTTTGTTACCTACGTTTCATGGTAGTACCTAAACATTTATTTTCCCAACATTTTTATTATTCTTCATACAGACGAAGAAAAGGGATAAGGAAAAGGGGAACCGGGACGCAAAAACATTATTCATGAATTGTGATGTAGCCATAGGCTCAAAGTAGGGGCGAGGTGCGGAGCGCCGAGTTTTCTACGTGGTTCATCATTGCAACTTAATATTAAAATACAACATTTCGCACTACACGTCTCAGTATTTTATTTGGGAGGTTTGGAATTTGTTGATTACACAGGTCCATATAGCCGGTGGAGAGGGGGGGGGGTCCATGTAGTAGTTTATTGTAGAGAGTGACGAGAATTCTTTCCCATCAACCAATACTTCTTTCTGAATTTAATTTTAATTTCTTCTTTTTTTCTATGTGTTTTTTCCAGTTTAATTTGAAGTCGAGAGTCATACCCAAGTATTCTACTGCATCGGAATGGGGTATTTTATTGAATTGATCTCAACATCCATGACTGGGATTTTTCGGTTAGTAAAGTTGGTGTGAACTGATTCTGATTCGTTCAACTTTATTCCCCACATCTTGGTCCACTTAGAAACCTCAGTAATTGACGTCTGTAGATTACTAGTTGCAGCTTCTATATCATCATCAACGGAGAGGATAGCCGCATCATCTGCCAAGGTGGCAACAGTTGTACCTTGTTGTTGGAGTAAGTCCCGTGTGTCCAAAAGATAAAGGCCCTAAGACACTCCCTTGCGGGGCTCCAGCTTTTATTGGCTTCAAACCAGAGTATTGGTCATCTTGCTTCACCCTGAAATGTCCGTTTTCAAGGTAGGATTTCAGCAGTAAGTAGTAGTACTGTTTTGGGAGGTCTCTGTGCAGTTTGTACTCCAATCCCTCGTGCCAAACCTTGTCAAAGGCCCGTGCCAAATCCAAAAAGATACTGGCACATATTTTCCTACCTTCGAAGGCCTCAAGGATTGGTGAAGAAAACTATTTCACCCTGATCGTTATTTCTACATTTGATAGAGGATGTGATGAGTACGAGAAGCGCTTTTGATAGGCCTTGCCAGTTGAATAACTCAAAAGGTACCTCTTATCTCTCAGCGTGGTGGGAGATTGCCTTGTTGACGAAAGTGCTTAGTGACTAAACATCATCATCGTTCGGGGTGATCCATATCCTCGTTCCATGTTTTCTTCTTATTGAATATTGATGCTGGTTTTTCAATTTCTTTAGGATATTGGTTTTGTATTTTTCGACCCATTCATCTCATTGCTTTTTCTGATATTCCATTTCTTCTTCGAAATACGAGTAGAAGGTGGACTTGACTGCACTCTAGCCATATCCGGCCGATTGCACTAGCTTGAGTTGGCGATTTATAGTAACCATTCTCTTTTTGGAAGAAATTTTTTTCCTAGTTTTTGTCCAAAATGTTCGTGACAACAAACAAAAGGTTAAGGGGACCCAAAGGTCACTTTTGGTAAAAAAACCGAATTTTTTTTTTTTCGTTTTCTTATAACTACACTATATTTAAAACACATTGCTGAAAGAATTTTGAAAATCGGGAGCTTAGAAGTGTTTCAAACTCCACGTTGAAGTTGGAGCTACCTACCTCGAGATTTCACAAGGAGCGCTCGCTCATAGCACTCCGGATTTATCAGAAGTATGAAATTATGTTGTCAGATCAAATAGAATATATTTATTATTAATATTGCAATAAAATAAAGGTACCTCAGTAGAGTCCTGCCCCATACGAAGGATTGTCTCCCTCACACTCTTGGAAAGCTTCGTCCAAGTTTTTCTTAGCTTGTGTCCTCTCCCTACGGGCCTAATGGACAGTGGGATCATGGGTGGAATGGGACTGGAACGCCAGTTTGGGCGACCACTGAATACACTCTTCTTCTTTTTAAAAATCCCTTTTGGCTTGGTCATTATAAAACTGGCGGAAACACGTAAAAACTGGAGAAAAACGAAAAAACCCGGAGAAACTGGCTCTAAAAAACTACAACACGAGATGTAAACAACAGGAGATGTAAACAACAGAACTGGAAGGTTATTCGAAAGCTCAATCGATTCCCACTCATTCGAGTTTATCCATCGATATTTATAATCGATTAGCCGGGATTGGAAAGACGGAAATCCGGCTGCCCAATGAGAAGCAAGCACGGGAGTCGCGCCAGCCATTTGAATGTGCAAATCCCGCTCTCCTGCAAAACTGCACTTTTGCGGGCGTTTATCCCGTTTTTATGAAAACTGCTCGATAGATTCTCACCAGACTTTCACACAATCTTCTCATATCATCGTTCTATAGATATGGCGAAGGGAATTTAGAGTTAACTGCGCCAAAACGATTTATACCAAAAAAAAGTAGTATTTTTGTAAAAAATGAAAAAATGGAAATTCCCCCTCCCCGTCGTTTTATAAAAGTTTCCGTCGCCATAAATAATGCATCGTAATAGCTGACAATCGACCCGAAGTTTGAGCTAAATATCTTCACTAATAAGCCAACAAAAGGGTCATTTACCCCCAAAAAAATTTTTTTAAAGTGCTATATTTTTTTTCTGGGTGATTGAAACTAAATAAATTATATGTAAGTGATTTGTATTGTATGGTATTGATGATGGACTTTGTTCAAAATTTCAAAGCAATTGGTTGAGTGGTTCACAAGATATGGTTGAAATACCGAAAAAACCGCTGCCCCGATCAAAGTGACCTTTGGGTCCCCTTAAGTTCGTTAGCCAGAAATTTTGGACAATCCTAAGTGGTTCAAATTTCAAAAGTCCGAAAAACGGGTTTTTTCAGGTTTTTTGTGATTGTTACCTTCACAATCATTCGAATTCAGCGCTTAATTTCTGATATTAATGCATCTTCCAAAAATCAGGAAAAGTATAAATCTATATATATGCTGAAGCAGTATATTATGCTCTCTGGGTTTTCGAGGTTCGGTCAAGAAAAAGGCTGTTTTTCCAACGTTTCGATGGTTTATGCCATCATTGTCAAGGACATCTATAATTGCAAGAAATAATTTGACATAGAGTATGGAAATACAGAAAGATTTGGAATTGTACAGAAATATAATGTTTCACTTACAGTTTTGAGTGTACTAGAAGAGACACAGAAGAACACTGTGAGATGTTTCTTCTTTCATTCAACTTGACTACTGAAGGCTGAGGTGTCGAAGGCATGGGGGTATGAATATTGGAGGGATGAAGGGGGTGCAGTTAGGTAGGTATTTAACGGTCTGGACTATTGTGTAAGTGGCGGTAAGAATATTGGTCAGGTATATGGGTTGGGGTATTTCCGAGGGTTGAAATTGGTTTTTTTGTTGTTTATTTCCATTTTGTGTGTATAAGGTTGGCATAAAATTACTTAAATGTTTACATCTGATCGTTTATTTATTGCAGTTTGTTTATTTCGTTCGATATATATTATATATATATATATATATATATATATAATATATATATATATATATATATATAGGTCTATGGAGCACCCGTTACCAGCTCATTTCGCCTGATACCGGCTCATTGGGAGCTGGTAGAAGGAGCCGGTAACAGACCCATTCACGCCTGTTACCAGCTCCTATTTTTGAGACCCATCAGTCTGAAATTTCCTTTTTTCCCCCTGGGAGCTGGTAACAGGCTCTTTTTCCTACAACATTATATTCTTTCCCTGCGAGCTGGTAACAGGATTTAATCAATTTCTCGCTTCAGAAATGAGCTTAATATTCGGAAATGATGTATAAATTCTGGAAAATGACAGACTCGTAATTAACCATCCTGGTAGGTACTTTCCGGCGGGAAGCGGGGGGGGGGGGGGAATATTGGATTTAATCGATTTCTCGTTTCAGAAATGAGTTTAAAATTTTGGAAAAAAATGTATAAAAACTGAAAATGACATAGACGCGTAATTCACCATCCCGGTAGGTACTTTCTGGTGGGAAGAGATGTGGGGGATACTGGATTTAATCGATTTCTCGTTTTAGAAATGAGTTTAAAATTTGAAAAAAAATGTATAAAATACTGAAAATGACCTGGACTCGTAATTCTCCATCCCGGAAGGTACTTTCTGGCGGGATGGGAAGGGGGGCGGGGAGGGAATTATTGGATTTAATCGATTTCTCGCTTCAGAAGAGTTTAAAATTCGGTAAAAAATGTATTAAATACTGAAATGACATAGAATCGTATTTCACCATCCCGGTAGGTACCTTTCTGGGGGGGGAAGAGGTGGGGGTGAATATTTTCCTCCTATAGTGAGTGGGTGCAGGGGAAAGGGTTTGTTATTTTCGACTCTTATAATCAAATATCAAGGAAGATATGACCGTCTATGGTAGGAATGTGCCGAATTCGTAAACTTCATTATTTTCCACCTAAGGTGAGGGGGGGAGGGGGAAGTATTCGTTCTTCTCATCAAATATCAAGCAAGATATGACCGTCTATAGTAGGAAATGTGCCGAATTCATAAAATTCCTTATTTTCCACCAAGGTGAGGCGGGGAGGGGGAAGTATCTTTTATTTCGCTCTCATAATCAAATATCAAGCAAGATATGACCGTCTATGGTAGGAAATGTGCCGAATTCAAGAATTTCATTATTTTCCATCTTTCGTGAGGGGGAGGGGAAGTATTTGTTATTTCAATTTTCACCTGTAGTGGGTGGGAGGGGGAGGGGGAATTAGGCAGGATTTTGCTCTTTCAAACTAAAATTGAGTATGATGTGGCCGTCTGAGGTCACAAATGTGGAAAACTCGAAAAATGCATTATTTTCACCTGTTTGTGGGTGGGGAGGGGGAATTAGGCGGGATTTTGCTCTTTCAAACTAAAATTGAGTATGATGTGGCCGTCTGAGGTAACAAATGTGGAGAACTCGAAAAATGCATTATTTTCACCTGTTTGTGGGTGGTGAGGGGAATTAGGCGGGATTTTGCTCTTTCAAACTAAAATTGAGTATGATGTGGCCGTCTGAGGTAACAAATGTGGAGAACTCGAAAATGCATTATTTTCACCTGTTGTGGGTGGGGAGGGGGAATTAGGCGGGGATTTTGCTACTTCAAACTAAAATTTGAGTATGATGTGGCCGTCTGATGGTAACAAAATGTGGAGAACTCGAAAAATGCATTATTTTCACCTGTTTGTGGGTGGGGAGGGGGAATTAGGCGGGGATTTTGCTCTTTCAAACTAAAATTGAGTATGATGTGGCCGTCTGAGGTAACAAATGTGGAAACTTCGAAAATGCATTAGTTTTCACCTGTTTGTGGGTGGGGAGGGGGAATTAGGGCGGGATTTGCTCTTTCAAACTAAATTGAGTATGATGTGGCCGTCTGAGGTAACAAATGTGGAAAACTCGAAAAATGCATTAGTTTTCACCTGTTTGTGGGTGGGGAGGGGAATTAGGCGGGATTTTGCTCTTTCAAACTAAAATTGAGTATGATGTTGGCCGTCTGAGGTAACAAATGTGGAGAACTCGAAAATGCATTATTTTTCACCTGTTTGTGGGTGGGGAGGGGGAATTAGGCGGGATTTTGCTCTTTCAAACTAAATTGAGTATGATGTGGCCGTCTGAGGTAACCAAATGTGGAGAACTCGAAAAATGCATTATTTTCACCTGTTTGTGGGTGGGAGGGGGAATTAGGCGGGATTTTGCTCTTTCAAACTAAAATTGAGTATGATGTCGCCATCTGAGGGTAACAAATGTGGAGAACTCGAAAAATGCATTATTTTCACCTGTTTGTAGGTGGGGAGGGGGAATTAGGCGGGATTTTGCTCTTTCAAACTAAAATTGAGTATGATTGTCGCCGTCTGAGTTAACAAATGTGGAGAAACTCGAAAAATGCATAATTTTCACCTGTTTGTAGGGTGGGGAGGGGGAATTAGGTGGGATTTTGCTCTTTCAAACTAAAATTGAGTATGATGTGGCCGTCTGAGGTAACAAATGTGGAAAACTCGAAAAATGCATTAGTTTTCCACCTGTTTGTGGGTTGGGGAGGGGGAATTAGGCAGGATTTTGCTCTTTCCTCAAACTAACTTGAGTATTGATTTCGCGCGTCTGAGGTAACAAATGTGTGAGAACGCAATCACATGTGTTGGACTCCTCCCAAGTGTGAGCTTACCTGGTGTTTCTTTTAGATCTTGAATATTATTATTACATCCTTTACATACTAAGGCTACTTTTCATACTGTAACCTAGTGTAAGTTCTAATAAATCTCTTCCAATTTATTATTATTTGTTAATTCGAAACTTTGTAATGTCATTCCCTAGTGAGTTCCTCCTGAGCAATCACTCCATTACATAAGTAGGAAATTATTGTTTTGAAAAATATATGAAAATTTGGTATATTAGGATGTTGGTTGTATGAGTGTTCCTAAGTACAGTGTTATGCATAAAGTACTTGCGTGTATTAAGTGTCGATCTATGTTCAAAATCTCAAGAAATAGTCGTCATGAACGAATTTTAATTACTTTATTGTTAATAATGAACATTATTCCTGAGGGAGACGCCAATTATTTTCGTGAATCAATTTTGTGATAAGTCTTGTTGCGTTTTTCAAGTTAAAGTGGGAAAAAAAGTTGTCCTTGGCAACCTGAGTAATAAGGACTACTGTACATTTTCTGAAACATTAATAAGATTTTGTACTTTTGAATCATTATACTTTGCCCTGACGAATTTTCTTCACACCGCTCGTTAGAAGAACTTACAAAAATAGATGTTGGAGAAATTTGTGGAATTTTAATTTCAAATAACTTGGAAATTTATTGAGGGGGGTGGCTGTGGCCAATTCTTGTTACAGAAGCTTGAAAAAAGTGTGATACTACTATAATAATCACCCCACATCACAAGGTGAGAAGAGTACAACCATTTTCCGTTTTGGGTAATTCCTTCAATTGTTAAATTCGGAAATTCCTCGTGAATGAATACTCGTGAGATAAATGTAGGTTTCAGAATCAAATAATGATTACAAAATAGAGATTAAAACGTTTAATATGTATTAGTGAACAGGCAATGATAAATAAATCGTCATACAATTTATCACAGGAATTTCATAAATATCACTTAATTTATCCTTTGACAAACAAATAGCTTCATTGGGACGGAAGCAGGCGGAGCGCAGAACATTGAGTCAAGAAATGCGTTTGCCGTCAATGGAAGGACGTACAAACGCCTTAATTGTCAACATTGAAAAGGTAACTGAGGAGGCTTTCAAAATAATAATAATATAATAAAATAATATAATAATAATAATATAATAATAATAATAATATATAATAATAATAATAATAAATATAATATAAAATTGAGTAGTATAAAATAAAATGGAGAGTGACTCGTGGTACAACAGTCAAAACCCTACTACTCAAAATTTGAGTAGTATTATTTAATAATGTAATAAATTTAATAATATAATAATATAATAATAATATACTAATAATAATAATTAAATAATAATTAATAATATAATAATAATATAATAATAAATATAATAATAAAATTTGAGTAGTATTTATTAATAATAATAACACCATTATTTAATAATGGTGAGGAGAACCAGTTGTTCACAGAATACCCTGCTGAGGGAAAATTGTCCTTCCTGTAAAGCTTTAATTTCAAGCAAAAACTACATAACTCACTTAAAAACGTGCGACAAATCACTACCTCATTTTGTATCTGGTCGGGAGCTAGGAGGGAATTATTTTCATCAAAGTTGAGTTACGAACTAAGTAAAGACATGAAGGACGGTGTAATTCCATTCCTCAGGAATGACGAGGTGAAGGACAATGATAATAAAGATCCAACCCTAATAATGTTTGGAAACAGAATGTGCGAACGTTTCCATGGAGACTCCCAGTTTTCCACCATCCGAACCATCTACGAATTGTTGCTCGCGTCTCGAAGATTGTGATCGACCACACTCCCCAAATCACAAGTGTTCGGCAAATATTTTGCGAGGCACCATACCGCGCATTCGAAGAAGCGGTTGAAGAACTTTGTGGTTTTGGGCAGGGTGAAGGTGGGGAATATAAAGCTGCCATCAGCCCCTACCAGTATGGTCCAAGGATGAAGGAGGTGGCAACTTATCTCCTCACCGAACTCATAGATTCCAAGAAAAGTTGTGACTGCAAACAATTGAATACTGTGCTAGAAGAAATAGCTGCCGTGGAAGAATGGCTGAAATTATTCTCGTTATCCTTTGACAAACAAATAGCTTCATTGGGACGGAAGCAGGCGGAGCGCAGAACATTTGAGTCAAGAAATGCGTTGCCGTCAATGGAAGACGTACAACGCCTTAATTGTCAACATTGAAAAGGTAACTGAGGAGGCTTTCAAACAGCTACAACGCCAGGGGTTTTCAGCACTTAGCTACAAGAGACTTAGTGAAGGGCTTTTGATGAAGTTGTGGACGTTCAACAGAAGGAGGAGGGTAAGTGAAGTCGATAAATTACGACTTATAAATTGGCAGAATGGCCGAGAAATAAACGAAAACAGCCCTCAGTTTAAAAGTCTTCCCAAATCGGAACAAGTGTGTGCCTCATCATTCCTTCGAATAACAGTCCAAGGAAAGCTCCGTCGGCCAGTTGCGCTTCTTGTCGCCAAAACGATACCCCCAAATTCGAGCTAATGTAGGTAAGGCAAGGAGGGCCTTCACTTCGTCTTCGGAACTATGCTGAGTACGGAGATGTCTTGGAAAATTTTTCAATCAAGCGCGAGCAATATTTGCAACAATGCTTTTTCCTCCTCTTGTTCTGTTTTTGCGTCCCTGGAACAAAAATAAGGTGTACGTGAGATACTTTCTATTGTGCACACGATTCTACATTATATAACACGTAGGTGATATGCAAATGAAGACCCAAGGGGAAGAATGCACTAAGTCCAATTTTTTTCGAAACTGAGATTTAGATGCCATCTGTTAGATGTGGACTTTTGTTTTAACTAGAAACATAATTTATAAACGTTATATGAATCGAAATATATCATACAATTGAAGGAAAATTGAAGGAAAAAAGAAAAGGAAAGAAAATTCATTGCAAAAAACTTTGTTTTTCTAATTCTGGAAAAATTTTCAAATTGGACTTAGTGCGTTCTTCCCCTTGGGTCTTCAAATGTAATCTCCTGAGAACACTAAAATGATCGAAATAAAAATTTTTCAAGCACATCCCGTAGGAACACAGTAAAGCATCTTTCATCACCTTTTGCTGTAGGTTGATCGATGAATTGAATTTTCTGGGAACCACGAATCAAAGAAGAAACCTGCAAACAAAAATGCATGCATGTATAAATCGGATGACAATGCAATATTTGAAAATAAATTAATTATTTTAAAAACAGAGCAATGAAGGACAGTGGGACAGCATGAGATAACAAACTCAAAAAATCAAGCACAAATGTGCCAATAGCCAATGTGGATAGCTGTGGGTACCCGATTGTCGATTGCAACAATAGATTGTTTTTTTTACAACTATCAATAGTTTCGATGGTTTTTTATCGACAAAGGAATAATGTTTCTCTTGGTATTTTGAATTTACCCACATGCTCATATATTTTTACGAATGAAAGCTGAACAATGTTTCTAAAAAATTCACAGTTGGGATTCTGCAAAAATTTTGGGAATGCATTATTACAACTCGTCAACGCAATCGATTGTTGGATTCTATCGCTCTTATTGATCAATGGGAATGATCAGTGATATTAGTAACATGCGGTAGGTGATCAACAAACGATCTTCACATGTAGTGGTAGCCATTACGTTGTAGTACAGCTGGGTGAAGGGAGGATAAAGAAGGCTAATCCTCGTTTTATAATTTTACTCGAGTACTTTCGCCTTGTGGCATCATCAGGAGCTTAACTTTATAGTGGATGGGGGTTCACATTTCCCTTGGTTATACTTTGTAAAAATCATTTGGTTAGATTTCCAGTTATGGTAGGGGCTGGCGAACTTATAGCTTAGGTGTAGTGATTTTGAGATTCTTCTCCTGTTTGCTTTATTCTTCAAATAATAAATATTTCACAATGAAGAATAAAGCAAACAGGAGAAGAATCTCAAAATCACTACACCTAAGCTATAAGTTCGCCAGCCCCTACCATAACTGGAAATCTAACCAAATGATTTTTACAAAGTATAACCAAGGGAAATGTGAACCCCCATCCACTATAAAGTTAAGCTCCTGATGATGCCACAAGGCGAAAGTACTCGAGTAAAATTATAAAACGAGGATCAGCCTTCTTTATCCTCCCCTCACCCAGCTGTACTAAAACGATCTTATGTTCATTCCATTCCAATACATCTATTTTGCCTTTTTATTGGTCTGAACGCTCTAGTAGTGAAGTGAAAGAGGGTGTAAAAAGAACCAAAAGTAACCATCAAATAAACTATTCAATCGAGTCAGAAGTTGGTCATTCAAGAACGAGTTGTACCCAACCAAGAAAAGCGGTGTTAACACGGCGTACTTAACTATTTAGTACAAAATTATTACAACGTAACACGCTACTATTTAGAAAATTGGGACTGTGATAAAGTTTAATCTCTATATAAAGTGTTATATTTTTCTTATTAGAGATAGGGTAAAAGACGCAGTAGCGAACGTGTTCAGGAAAATCCTATCATTCTCCATTTTCAATTTTTCCTCTTCTACTGTGTGTGACTTCTCTGAGTTTAACATGTTCGTTAGACATTTGTGAAGTAGTTATTAATCCAAAAAAGCAGTTTCAATCACATTATTCTCGACAAAATGCTATTTAAAATGGCCAATCATGAAAAATATCCGAAAATTTCATTAGAATTGAATGAAAAAAACGCTTGCATACGAGTCTGCAACACATTGAAACATTTTCATGCCCCCCCCCCTGGGATGATCTGGGAGCTCGATTTTCGACTCAGCTGATCTGGGAGCTCGATTTTCGACTCAGCTGATCTGGGAGCTCGATTTTCGACTCAGCTGATCTGGTAATATCAAACTGTAAAGTACCTACCTGTAAAGTACCTAACAACTTCACTTCTGATGGTCATAATCATCATTGTGGTGACTTGGGACAAATTTCGTCGCAACAAATTTCGTCGCATCAAATTTCGTGACGATTTTTTTTTATGTGCCATATGAAAGACATGAAAATGTCAAAAGTACTATGCTATTTAACAATAACTACCTATCTAACTACAAATGAAACTGGGAAGGCTGGGAAAATGGATAAAAAAGTGAACTAGAAGAGAAAGAAATTAAATTCCAGTGAAGGACAGGTGAAGCATGTCCTCCTTTGGTAAAACGTTTCAAACATGGTTTTACTAATGGTGGACAGTGTGTCCTACACTGGTGCAGGTAGTGTTTTTGGAGGACATGCATTATATAGGGTTCCAAAATAGTAAAATCAGGTGAATTTTTGCTCAAGTTGAATAATAATGAACCTTGTTGAAAATAATGAACCTTTGTGTAATAATTTGCAGCGTTTTTGCACTAGGAATCAGCACTGAACACGGCAAAATCGTGAACTGGCGTTATTTTTCGTGCAAATTTTATTATTAGGAGCCAACTTCGTCCTGTACACTTCCATTTAGTTGTAAGGCTAAAAGCTTCCATAATATCCAGTACACGATCACAAAGCATGTAGTTTGTCTCACCTTGAGTCACTGGCAGGAGTGCATCTTGATTACTCTCGGACAACAGTTTGCGACTTTCCTTAACATCCAGTTGACGTACTGGGAGGAGTGCATCTTGAAAACCCACAGGCAAACATTCCTTAACATCCAGTTGACGTAAAACTGTGAAAATAAAACGGAATGGTGAGTACGAAGAGAAAAACAGGTAATTACCAACCCTAAGCTCACCCCCTGGCGAGACACCCCCCCCCCCCCTCGGCCACTGTGACGTCATAAGAATCCGGACATTTTTAAAATCGTAGAAAAAGATCTACTCAAGCTAGAAGCTTGCGATTGGTGTCAACATTCTCAGGATGACGTTTACTTTAACCTAAATATAACAATAAACAGCTTTTCCCACTCATGCACACACCCTATTTAGCCCAGGCGAATTAGACCAAAAATGGGCAAATAGGAGAAATAATTCATAGTAAAGAAATTTCTTCATCAGCGTCTTCCTTTACACTTGGTTAATCATACCTCAAAAGTCCCCTACGGTGGGGGGTGAGCTCGAGGAGTGGGGGTAAATTTTCTCCTATTTTTTCGACTTTTTTCGGTTTTTTGCCTATAACTCCAAAAGTAAGCGTTCTAGCGGATTTTTTACTATTACCAGAATTAAAGTACATAAAATTTCCAACAGTTTGCTCCTCTGACTAAATTCTCTACGATTACGCTTTCCGCCACTAGAGCGCGTTGAAAAATAGGTATCATTTTAAAAAATCAGCAAAAAGGTCTTTTTAAGCTTTATTTTACTCGGAAATTATCAGGAATTGTGCGGGTTGGCGTTTAGATGATCCCCTATGAAAATCATTGCCCCCAGCCTGATTGTAGCCACTGCGCATGCGCAAACTTGTATTTCCTTGTTACTGCCATAACTTCTACATTTCCCATCTAATTTCGATGAAATTTTCAGGAATAATGCTGGTTGGGGCGGAGATGGTCCCCTATGAAAATCATTGTCCCCAGTCGATCGTAGCCACTGCGCATGCGCAATCTTGCATTTCCTTGTCACTGCCATAACTTCTACATTTCCCATCTGATTTCGATAAATTTTTCGGGAATGGGGGGGTGCGCCTTGATTTTTTTTAGATTTTTAATCGAAAGTAGACTACATCCTGAGAATTTTGGCGCCAACCGCGACCTTCTATCGTGAGTAGATCTGTTTCTATGATTTTTCAAAGTTTCGACCGTTTATGACGTAAGATGAAAATTAACAGCGGGTATATCGGATAGGAGCACGGAGCAACAAGGCGGGCGGGCGTCGTCGGCAGGGGGAGGTTACCCCAACGATCTGAATGGCAGCGGCTGCATAGAACTATTCTGCTCATTGAAGGACCTAATTGTTCATTTCTCATTATTATTCTCCTGTTCTAGTTCTGGCTCATTATTGCTAAATAGGACCACCTAACGGTTGCATGATCAGAAGTAATTGTGAACTGATTCGCCAAGCGGCAGAACTAGGAACTAACTTCGTGAGGGTTGGTAGCACTGCCTTTTGGTCTCCCGCCTCAAATAGGCGGGAAGTCCAAACATACTCCCCCCCAATATGACCACAGTCATATGATCTAAGCTATGTCTTTAGGGAGTGGGCACAATTTGACCAATGGTCTTTTCAAGACTCCCGAACTAGTGCGAACAAGGGCAACTCTAGTTGTGCCATCAGCACCTGGGCATAGTTCACATATGACCCCCATGACCCACTGAAGTGGAGGTCTATTGTCCTCCATCACAAGAACTACATCACCTAATTTTGGTGGTCTGTCGGGCGTATTCCATTTAGATCTAAGCTGTAGATCTAATAGGTATTCCTTACTCCATTTTTTCCAAAATTGATCTACCATTTGATTCACAAATGTCCACTTTGAGACTAGCCTAGTACTAGCTGTATGGTCTACAGTGGACCAAACAGCACATTTCAGTACTGATTCAACTCGTGCCACTATAGTGGTGAAGGTCTGGTACATTGTGGTCTGATCTCGGAGGGTCACTCGTATAAGGCGCTTGGCGGACTTTACCGCTGCCTCCCAGAGCCCTCCAAAGTGTGGTGCTCGCGGTGGTATGAACTTCCATTCTATACCCCTGGTCGCTAACTGATCCGTTAAATCATGAGCTACACCTTGAGCTAAAGCTGATCTAATTTTTCGCAAAAGATTATTGGCCCCAACGAAGTTCGTACCATTATCAGACCAGATGACGGCAGGTACTCCTCGCCTGGCCATAAAGCGCTCTAAACACTGCATGAACGAATCTGTACTAAGATCTAGGACTGCCTCTAAAAGCACAGCTTTTGTGGCCAAACATACAAACACCGCTAGGAATATTTCAATTTTTCTAGTTCCCTTAAGTCCGGCGATGGAGACGATAAACGGTCCGGCAAAGTCTATTCCGGTCTGATTGAATGGGTACGTTTGATGTACCCTTCCAGCCGGTAGCTGCCCCATTTCGGGCTGGAATGACCTAGGCTTGATTGAGAAACAGCGCACACAACCGGACAAACATTTGTTCACCACATTCCGTCCATTGACTATCCAGTGCTTGGTTCTAATATGGGCTAACGTCGCTCTTGGACCTACATGCAAACAACTCTGATGCGCATGACGAACTACAAGATCAGTGAAAACGTCTTTGGCGGGAAGCAGAGTGGGATGCCTGGTCTCAAAAGAGCTATCTGCGTGATCTACAGTCTAAGTCTACCTCCGACTCTGAGTAGACCATCATCAGACCTAAAAATGGGTAGCTGCTTCATCAGCTTGGTACTCAACCCTTTATGATCTATTGAACGAATTACGTCAGGGAATCCTCTAGCTTGCGCACGTCGGACAAGAACAAGTTCCGCGTGCTTCAGTTCAGGCGTGTCGAGAGGCACAACTTGCTTAACCAACTGTTCTAATGTCAGAGATCTACGTCGACGGGGAACTGAATGGTTCCTAAAGTTCTGCACAAAACGCTGTACCCAAGCCACAACTCTCTTTAGCTTGGTGAGTGAACTAAACTTAATCTCCAGATCATCAGAAGTCAAATTGGCAGAAGATACAGGTTGATTTGCCCTAGCTTCCTTAATGACATTTTCGGAAGACAAATCAGGACTAATTCTTCGAATGGGCCATCGCCCCGTTCATCACTGAGCCATTCTGGTCCGTTCCACCACATAGAATTTTGAACTAACTTGCCCGGTAGCTCTCCTCGTGAAGCTATGTTGGCTGGATTATCCTTGGAACTAACATGAAACCACCGGTCTGGCGGTAAGTTTGACAACGTCTTGGCAACTCTATTACCAACGAAAACCTTCCAGACCAGAGCGGGATCCGCAGTTATCCAAGATAGAACTATAGTGCTATCAGAACAGGCTATGATCCGCTCATCTGGAACCAATGGGAACTGAGCGCGTACTTTCTTAATGGTTTTACCTAACAGTTCCGCAGCTAACAGTTCTAAACGGGGGATCGATTCAGATTTTATTGGAGCAATGCGAGCCCTAGACAGAACTAACCTTGTGTGGATAGTTTTCTGATCTAACGACGTGGTAAACCACTGCGGCATAAGCTTTCTCTGAAGCATCCACAAATCCGTCCAACCACTGATGTTGACGAACCACTGTTGACGAATCAATGTGACGGGGTAAACGGAGCTCAGTTAATGCATTCATAGAACTAGCTAGCCTTTTCCATTCATAAGCTAGAGAACTAGGCAATGGGTCGTCCCAATCGTACTTTGCGTGACAGACCTCACGCTGTATGCACCGAGCGAATACGCTGGTTGGCATAATCCATCCGCAGGGATCATAAATCCGACCTACTTGACTCGCCAACTCTCGCTTGGTTCGAACTAACGGGGCTGTCGGAATCTTAAAAAAGAATGAATCATTTCGGGGGTTCCAAGCGATACCGAGCGTTTTCAATGGTTTTTCGGAATCATCATGCAGATCTACATCTTCGTTCAGAGGAAGACAGTGATCCTTTGGAATCCCCATTAGGACTTTAGGATCATTAGAGGCCCATTTCCGAAGTTCTAGCCCGGCCAACTGTAACAGTTCAATGACGTCATCACGTACCGCTATGGCCGATGTGACGTCCTCACCCCCACCATGTAAGTCATCGACATACGACCGATCTAGGAGAACTTGAGAACCTAATGGGTGATTTTGTTGTTCATTTTGGGCTAAATGCCTCAGAACCCTGTTGGCCAAAAATGGAGCGGAAGTTGTTCCGTAGGTCACAGTACATAAGGCGTAATCTTGAATTGGTTCTGAAGGTGAACTACGCCATACTATCCTCAACATATCATGATCTACTAGAGGGTGCTTGAATTTTCTGAACATCTGCCGGATATCAGCGATAAACACCACCTTTAAGGATCTAAATCTCAGGACTATGTTGCTAATATCGGGTTGTAGCTTTGGTCCGGCGTGCAAAATCTCATTTAGTGCACATCCGTTTGAAGTTCGTTGAGAAGCATTGAACACCACTCGGATCTTGTCTGAGGGATCACCCATTCGAACTACAGGATGGTGGGGTAGGTAATAATTAGCCAGACCCGAACTAGGGGGGGCTACACGCTGCATATGACCTAACTCTAAATATTCGTCCATGAATTTCTTGTTTGCTTGAGCTAAAACGGGATCCTTTTTCAGTCTAGACTCTAATCTGAACAACTGGCGTAGAATCCCCAAGAGAAGTCCTATCCTGAGCGAACAGTAATGGAACTGTGTAACGTCCATCACTGGAACGTTGAACTTTATCGACTAACAACTGCTCAGCTTCCATTTCAGCCGGCGTCCATGGTACAGTTTCCTCTACAGATTCAATTTCGAACATCCTTTTGAGCAGGTCATCTGTCTCATGAGACACCGAAGTATGGACTACTTCCGAGACTGTGTTTTCCGTCACTGAACTATGAACTGACAGGTGAACTGACAGCGGAACTATACTGTCACCGGATGACGTGCGCATGTTTTCAGCCATTTGAAATAATAACGTAGACGTACGAACTGCATTACTGACAGGAACTACCGAATAAAGATTTCGAACTAACACCCTTTCCTCTGTGCGATCGTTTGTGGAATAGTAAGAATTGATTTAATTACCGAACTAACGTCATCCTCTGCTGGCCGTTGTAATTTAGGCGAAGCAGGTTGGACTACCGTTTTCTGAATTTTATTTTTGAGAACTAACTCGAAGGCTTGAACTATTTCCTTCAAAGCAGCCCTGAGATATCTATCATATTCCTTTTTTGGATCTAAAATGCTACTGCTCACATCAAGATGGACTTCTGTACTGACCACTGACTGTTGTTCACATGGTGCAAAACGAACTGAACGGTCGTCCGAATTGCGTCTTCCTCCTAAGACCAACCAACCAAACTCAGACCCCACCAACCAAGGGGACGAACCAACTGGTAGGACTACCCTATCAAATTGAGCTACTTGTACGAAAATATCCACTCCTAGCAACAGCTCTACTTCGTCACGTCTATTGAAAGATGGGTCGGCTAGTTGACTGTTAAGATTTTTAACACGTTGGACGCGGATCGCGTCTATGTCACGCAAACACCTCTCGCAAAAGGTTCAAGAATATCTGCTCCTATTCTTTTGTTCTCCGTTTCAGCTCTTTTCTAGCTGTTTTTCTTGATAGATGAACTATTTATGAGACGAACGGTTCATTCCGGAGATGAATCGGTCATTGTTGAAGGTCATGAGCAGTTATCAAAGTGACACCTTAGCTTTTCGCGCTTCACGAAAAAAATGTGTCCGCGCCAGTGGACCAACGCGTTTTTTTTCCTGCATTCAACGTGTTAATGTGCGACCATTGATCTATTGAAAAACTAGATGACGGTAACGGGGCTACAACCTGATCTAATACCATTGCGGTGATTGGAAGACTACGCCCATTTTTTGTGATTACATAAAGGGAGGTGACTCCTTTTAGTGGTTGAACATTTGCACCTACCCCAGCGATCTGAGTACCAATGGGCGTGATCTGAAATCCAATAGACCTAGCAACCCTAGTCGTGATCAAATTGATTTCTGATCCAGAATCCAATAATGACCTAACTGCTAATTTAAGAGGCTTAATGCCACCGGACAGATCCACCAACGCAGTAGGAATGAGTTCCTTTGTCCTACCTTTCTTAGTACTTGATCCTTTGCTTTGACCTAGTGCCGACCTATTTTGATCCCAATTGGTAGAACTACTGATGAACGTATGGGGACGGAGGTCCACCGCTACGTTCGACTGAGGAGGCTCGCTTGACCTACCTATGGGGCTGACGCCTGTCCTACCTACGGGGGGCGACGTCAGCGGAGACTGCGGGAGCTTATGAACTAAATATGAACTAACTTCACATGTAGTGCAATGAACACCGGGACCTGGGTTATCACCTAAAGTAGGTATCATCAGTCGCCGGTGGTCGTCCATGGAAGTCATAGGTACTAACATGCACATGTTATGGGCAGCCGAGCTACTGCAAGAACTAGAACTAGACATCCTACCTAAGGGATTGGAATAATCATGCAACTTGAAACGATGAGCGGGTCCACATCTAGCAACAACGCCGTTTGGCGAATCAGTTCACAATTACTTCTGATCATGCAAACACAGTGAATGTGAACAATCATGAATGTGAACCACTGTGACGTTATAAGAATCCGAAACTTTTAAAAATCGTAGAAAAAGATCTACTCAAGCTAGAAGCTTGCGATTGGTGTCAACATTCTCAGGATGAGGTTTACTTTAACCTAAATATAACAATAAACAGCTTTTCCCACCCATGCACACACCCTATTATCCGTAATAGGGGGTACTTCTCCAGTTACGTGACAGTGGTTCCTTTCTTCCAAACTGCCAAGAAAACGTATCGAAAAACTAAAAAAAGCTAAATTTCATAATTCAACTACAGAATCACAAAGCATGTAGTTTGTCTCACCTTGAGTCACTGGCGGGAGTGCATCTTGATTACTCTCGGACAACAGTTTGCAACTTTCCTTAACATCCAGTTGACGTACTGGGAGGAGTGCATCTTGAAAACCCTCAGGCAAAAATTCCTTTACATCCAGTTGACGTAAAACTGTGAAAATAAAACGGAACGGTGAGTACGAAGAGAAAAACAGGTAATTACCAACCCTAATCTCGTGGTAGTAACAGTTACTATAATTACAGTTACTGTAATTAACAAGACAGTAGCTATCCGTTGTAGAGGTGCTAACTCCTGCTAGGTGCGCTGGTTTCTTATACTCCCAATAGAGTGCTATGATTAAAATTGCTATGGAGAGCTCGCATCAACGTTTTACGAGTGCCAACATCTTAATTCTTGACAGACAGACAGACATGGAACCAAAATTGTTCAGAAAGGGCTAAAACGCAAAACGCGAGTGAAAATTTTGAGTTTGGAGAACTTTTTTTTTTCGTCCTTGAAAACAAACCTTCTTCTATTCTACCTTGGTAGACTCGGAAGCA
This sequence comes from Apolygus lucorum, assembly GCA_009739505.2. Lineage (NCBI taxonomy): Eukaryota > Metazoa > Arthropoda > Insecta > Hemiptera > Miridae > Apolygus > Apolygus lucorum. Next base: position 23,951,626 of record CM019174.2, on the reverse strand, counting down.
AAACTGAAAAAATCTGTACGTATTACACATGCAGTTATTCTCACCTGAAGTAACTGAAGGTGGGCTTTCATCCAACTCAGCCTCAAGCAAAGCTTCTTGAAATTTTCTATTAACTTCTGGTTCATCTAAGAAACGAGAAAATAGAACGGAATGCAGCTATAGAATTATTAGTATTCTTAAAACAGCTGAAGACAGTTGTATAAAAAATGTTATTGAAATACTAAAAATCTTGTATTTTTTAATGCTCCCCCCATTTTATAAAACTTTCGAGTACGGGAACTGTGTCGGGGGGATTCCATATGTTGAGGACATCTGCTAGAATATGCCTGGTAACTCGTTTTTGAGAAAATTCATTCTAATACCCGCATATTTGGTCAATGAGTGAATCACCAAAAAATCAATTATGGTGTTTCGTCAAAAAATATAGATTTTATGAGAAATTTGACATGGCAGAAACATAGAATACGACGAAAGGAAACCAAATAATTTTACAGAATGAAAATTGGTTCACTGATAGCTGACAACTGTTGGGAAAATAAAGCTCCCGACTCTCTCTTTTCCCGATATACCTGTCTCTCTCGCACACTTGTCATCCCCTTTAGCCTTAACGCTAAAGGGCCCCATTCACGTGTATGCCTGGAGTCGCCGCCGCGGCCCTAGCCGCCGTCAAAGAGGAAAACTACCCGTGAATGGTTAACAAAATCTTGAGGTCTGGCGGTCGTCCGCCGCTCTGCAGGTAGGTAATCGAACATGCTCGAAAATTGCGGCCAGGTTAATCCTCGGCAGCCCTGTGAATGCTTGAAGTGAGGCTGTCGCCCGGTCGCACTCCTACCAGTACAGCATGTAGCCCTACCGTTTTCCTCACTTCTAGCCATCTGAGCAAGGTTTTGGTAGCCAGGTGAATGGACTACTGCGGTGGCTTTGGGGAGTACCTGGAGGGACGCGGCGGCGACTCCGGACATACACGTGAATAACCCTTAACCCCAAATGAGGAGTTATTGAAAGTGCACACCAAAAGTAGGTGAGCGCACAAAGATACCTAATATCTTTGTAGGTACGCGATATGTTACTTTTATGTACACATAATATTATTATGTCTACATGAAAGTATCATATCGCGTACCTACACCAATAGCAAGCAGGATGCAATGTATCGTTTATACTATGAGGCCCAAGGATCACATATTACCCAGATTGGTGTTAAAATAGTTTAGCAATCTTACTTACCGCCTCTGAAGATAATCTCGACTTCACATTTCACATTTTTCTTCCCTACATAAATGAAAAATGAAAGTTTGCCCTCACGGAGGCCCCGCACTATCTTCTGACTCGGCACCGACCACAATTTCCCACTTCTAAGTAATTTTACGAGAGTAAAAGACATAGTGAGATAATTGTTCTATTAGGTATTTGTCGATGATATTTCAGCAATATTTGAATAGTGAAAACGTAGCAAATTGACCGGAAAACGTAGCAAATTGACCGGAAAACGGAAAGCGAGGTGACTTCGAGATGGCACGGAACATGGGTTGAAAGAGAAAGAGAAGGGACCAACGTTCACGAACTCTGAACATCGATTCATCGGTTGTAACCTACAATCGATTGGCCAGACAATCGATTGTTACCCTAGAGTCGATCGTTTTCTCGAACATTCATCAGTTTCTATTTTTAAAAACAAAACGATTAATATTTTCATATAGATTTTCTTGAAATGAAACTGGTTGAAACTTATTTATTCCTCTACTGGAAATCCCTAAACAAATTTATAACTCACCTGCCTTGGAGAAATTGCGATCGATTGTTTTCAGTCGATAGTTGGAACAATCGGCCATCTGCATTGTTTGGTGCAATCGACTCCCGATCGACTGGTGGGAGCAGCTCCCACCACAGGTGATGTGGCCAAGTGGAGTTTTTACGAACTACTTACCGTATTTTACCGCTCATTTCAATTTTTCGTCGTTTCCACTTGCCTACCGGAAGACGGTTTACAATTGCGACGGGAAGAGAATGGGTTAGGAATTTTAGTATTTTGGGGTGCTCAATCGATTTGAAATTAGATTATGATGAACGATTGGTACTGTATGCAAAACTTCTAACAAAAATGTCGCTTGGAAAATCTGAACCAGAAATGCTGTAATTATTCAATTCACATTTCAATTGCAAATCTCCTTGATTTCATCGTTATTAAGTACGTTCATATTTTTCAGACTTGAAATTAAAAAAAAAAAATGGTATCTACTTCAACTAGATGATTTTATTCCCGTGCTCTTCCGTCTTCACCCCTTAATCCCTTATTTTTTCATTTGGATGCTACGCAGATTAATGATCGATCATGGATCATACAATGTTGTTGATCCGAAAAATTGGGGGGTCTTTACGGTGATTTTCGAGGTCAGATCGGTATATTTTTTAGATAAAGCATTCTCGTCGTATGGAATACGTACCTTAGTAATAAAATTGACTTACCTGTCAATTGATGTCTTCTCGGATAAAGTAAACATTTCAAAACATTAACATAATTAAGAACATGGAAAACAAGAGGGTGTGGCACATAGCTTCCTTGTATCCATAACCTGATTGTATAGATGATCCGATGAATAGTAGCTTATCCCAAAACATCAATCTCTAAGGACCTTGCACTACCTTGATAGACTCGGAAGCAAAAGTGAAAGTTTCGTTGAACACTTGATCACTGAGATTAAAATTAACAGAACTATATAAATACCCGTGCTTCAGGAGACAATATGAATCGGCATATACCTAATATCATGAGTACGAGTTACAATAAGTACGTACGTACGCGCTTCTGGAATGCAAATTTAGCGTAAAGAGGAATTAAATAAAACTATGCAAGGTTACTTATCGGTACACGGGGCTTAGTAATCACGTTTGGATCGAAATATTATACTGAAGATATTTGATGATGATGATGTTTGATCGAAATATCATACTGCATGTACCGCTCAGAGAGAACCTGTTATAGAAAAATTCGACATGAATATGTCTTTTAGAAAAAGTATATCGCGAGACTTGAGTACTGAAACGAATTATTCTGCCTGGTCACTCGATCAATTAATAAATATCAATTAGGAAGACAACACGTTAACAACTTTAAATTGGAATAGGTATTATGTTCAATAACGAACCATTAGAATCGAGCAAGAAATACCAATTTCAACCCCCCTCAAAATGTTCAAAGTTTCAAATACCTATATATATCTGAAAATCTGAAAATCAATTTTAAAAAATCCGTCTGTACACCGTACGACTTTCCTTAATTACCATGGACCGATTTTCATAAAATTTGGTATATGAGCTCCATTTGAGGTTTCGTTGTGCCGCGAAGCTTTTGGTTGATAGGTCACTTCTAAGGGGTGAAAAATAAGGGTTGAAATTTTCAATAGTGCCCTACCTCGAAAACTCTCAAAATAAAAGTATTGTTTTTTCACCAATTTGAAATAGTATTGACTTTTTAGAAACGATTGAGACTATCGGGCGCCTTGAAGGACAAACCGTTTGCTCTCTACCAGAACATGAGGGTGTCTTACGATAAATCAGGAAGACGAGTATGAATCGCGAAAGAGGCTTTTGGCTCCGTTCAAATTTCATCTGACCAAAATGCGATTGTTGTTCGTTTCTTCGAGTTGTACCTATTCAGTGTTGCGTCCTTAGCAACCAGTAATCAAATTTCCTATATCAGACGTCAGGTTTCTCTTAATCGAGTATGAAGGAATTATTCCCTCCAAATAAACTTGATTGTGGAGTAGGTAGGTAGTAACTATGGATGTGTTCTTTGCAGGCGAGTGATCAATACAAAAAATAAAATAAACATAAATCTTTGTGAAATAATTTGCTGCGTTTTGTTTGTGAACAACTTATTTGCATAAACAATTCATAACAAAATTCATAATACACTAATAATAACACAATCACAACCTACTGTATGTAGGTTGAGGTATCATCTACATTTAGGTTGAGAATACCACAATACTGTATGGTTGGGGCGGAGTTAAAAATGAAATACGCCCAAATTATGAACGCACTGATTTCAAATAGCACTTACTCGGTAATTAGGAACGCATTTTGAGCAAACTAATTCCTTTTATATATAAAACGAGCCTGATACCGGCTCCTATCGTGGGAGCTGGTAACAGGGGTCTGTTACCAATATCCCTGCTGCAACGAAAAAATTTCCCTTTGTCAAAATCGCCTGATGCCGGCTCCTAATGCGGGAGCTGGTAACAGGGGTCTCTGAAATATATATTCGAGCAGGAGCTGGTAAAGGGCGCTCGGTGTATATATATATATATATATATATATATATATTTATATTATATATATATAATGAATAAGTGCGTGTATTTGTTGTACCCAGGAATGCGATATCATCCCAGTGCATGCAGAATGTTGATATGGTATACTGAAAATCGAAAAAATCCTACAATATCCATGTGGGTAGAGACGAGTTACTCATCATCATTTACTCGTCACGAGTAAAACATGATTATGAACTCCTAAGATCTTCAAAGCATACCCAGTGGTATGTTGGTATGGTATACCGAAAATCGAAAAAATCCAACAAAAGCAGTATGGATACTCCATGAGTTTGTCGAGTAGAACATGATTATCAACTCCTAAGATCTTCGAAGCATGCAGTATGTTGGTATGCTATACTGAAAATCGAAAAAACCTATATCGTGTAGAAAAATACTTTTTAGAGAAATTGCAACACCATTGTTCCTTTTCTCAGCCATACCTTGAACTATAAGATTTCCTTGAAAGTTCGCTCATTAATTCATGCTGCATAAATGTCCTTTTTTTAAGCTGATAGAGGTTCTTTCTTTTTGGTTTTCAACCGAGAGGCCCCACTGTGGCTGCTTCTTGTCTTGATAGTCGAACTACTTATACTGGGAATTTGGATTTGATCTGATCCAGAGGACGGCATTTAACTGCTTCAAGTGTTTCGCTCACTCTCATCCATCTCCATAAACCGTGCTGAGTATTGAACCACATGCTTTGATTGATGCAGCTGTATTCGTTTGATACAGAAACTGATGCTTGGATCTATACTAACATGGTAATTCGTGCTTGAAACCCAATTTTGATTTCTATTAATTCTGCTTCACCATCGAGTGGTTCACTTTCACTCGCATCCATCAGCATATACCGCCGAGTACTGATCCACCGTAGTTTCTTGTTGTATGTGATTGAAATACTTGACGCGACTGATTCTCCCACGTAGTTCTATATACACTTGAATTTACGATTTGAAACCATGGGATGATAAGTTCTTCGTGCGCGACATCCAACGGTGATTTCACTGCGCTACCCCCTGTCGACAACTGCATCGCTTACGTAATTCTCATTCCCATCTAAAACTCCAAAATCCTTATCCCCCTCGATGGAAGGCGCCCAAAAAGTGAAAGAAGGCCGACTAGGAGACCGCCTGGAGCTCAGTTGCAACAAAAACCGCAGGAAAGCGATCGAAATGACGGTGAGGTAGGTCCTTGAGGTTGTTTTGTCCGAATCTTGCAACACCGGGTTGGCTCGCTCTCGTTTTTCCCGTAGAAAAACCTTTGAGGAGTCGCTTAGAGGTCAAATTCCTTCAAGGTTTTCGTATCCTACTAGGAATGTTGATGAGTTGCTCTGTAAAAATAATTTGGACTGAGCTCGTGACTCCTGCATTTTTCTCCCCTCGTTGGACCCGATTTAGAAAATGTCTCTTCCTAAATCAAAAATTTTTTTTTCACTTCCTGATCCATCTGTAACTTGTACACTCCTGCTCAAAATTAGCGCACCACCATCCATTTTTTCGTTTATCTCTTTCCTTCTTCCCTTATAAATTTTGTATCCTGGACTGGCCACCTGGGAGCCTAAACATGACTCCGATAGAGCATGTTTGGGACATGCTGAAAAGTAGAATTTGAGCCAGAGATCCACCATCAGACAATCTTCAGCAGCTGGAAACAGCAGCGAAAGAGGAATGGGCCAATATCCACAGGAAGGTATCCAAAACTTGATTAGAGGCATCGGTCGATAGCTGCAAGCCCTCATCCTAGCTAGAGGAGCTAATACCAAGTATTGAAAAGCTAAACTGGCATAATTCAAACCTTTTTTGCAATTTTTATAATTTTACCACAAGAAGTACATTTTTCTATAATTCATTTAAAACATATTTTTTTCTCGAATTAGTGCCTTTTTTGGTTACATTTGTTTTTCTGAGTTTGCAAACAATGTGTGCATATAGATAAAAACTTGAAAAAGGAAAAAATAAGGGGGCAAACGAAGTAATAGATGGTGGTGCACTAATTTTGAGCAGGAGTATATATAGGTATCTGTTTCTTCAAATTCCCTACTAGGATCCTAGTTTATTCATATTCAATTTCGTGTATTCCTGGTTGTTCAAGCAATTTTGCTGTCTAGTTTGGAATGAATTTGAATCCGTCTAGACAATATCAACGACGACGAATTTCTTCAACAAAACCTGCCCTATTGTGTTACTTGTGCTTCGAGTATCAATGTTCGGTAATTCGATCTTGAATCGTCTTCTCCGTGCAAAGTCGTGCTTAATGGCCGTCTGGGACGTTCCCCTTCGAAAAAACGAAAGTGAAATGCTAAACACTGACATTTTCTGACGTGATGCAACATCTTTTGCTCCGTTCGTCCATTTGCATACCGAGAGAAGTTCTTCGTCACCTGCAGCCACTTCGGTAAAGTTCGACGCCAGGATCTGTCGACTTCAATTCTTCATTTTAATTCAGCTAATAAATTTCCAAACGGATAATAAACTACCTCATTCCGACAAATTCATCGCTGAAGCATCTCGATGATGCCGTGATGAAAATGAGTGACTTTCTTTATATTGCACTGCATCATGAAAATGGCCACGAGCCTCCAAGGATAGTTCCTTGAAATGAAAATTTACTTGTGTATATTGTATTGTATTGTTTGGTGTATACAAATTAAATGGCATTGAATGCTTAGTTTTGATCGAGAGGGATTTTTCTTGACTCAATCAAAATCGGACGATGTTTATTGTTATTTTTCATTTTTTGGATACCTACCCCAAATGGGGGTGTTTTTGTGATGAGTTCTATTTTTGGTTTATTATTTTCAATAATGAACCTTTGGAATCGACCAAGAAAAAAAAAAATTTAACACCCCCTCAAAATTTGATGGTTTACGTTTCAAGGTATGTAGAATCCAAAAATCTAATAAAAATTTGGCCGTCCGTACGCGGCACTTTTGCCCCTTAGCATTGACCGATTTTGATGAAATTTGGTATGTAGGCTCCATTCGGGGCCTAGTTGTGCCCCGAAGATTTTGGTTGATGTAGGTCACTTCTAAGGGTTCCAAAATGAATTTTGAAATTTTGAAAACGCCCTAACTCGAAAATTTTGATATAAAGGTATTGTTTTTCCTTCAATTTAAGATTCTGTAGAATTTTTTGAGACCACGCGGAGCTCTGTAGGTCAAACCGTTCGCTCACTACGAGAATTTAAAGTTTGGCCGTACGATAAATCAGAAACACGAGTGTGAATCGCAAAAGGGGCCTAATCGGCTTTCAAGTGTTAGCCGACCGAAATGCGATCAATGTTTTTCTTCATGTTTGATGGTTGGTGGCTTTGCAGACGAGTGATCTATATAAAAATAATAAACCATTGTGTAATAATTTGCAGCGTTTTTCTTGATTATTTTCCACTTTTACCATTCTCAACAGTCTCGTCATTCAATATATCTTCAATCCCCTCGAAGATTTTGGCAGGAAATTCATCGTCGGAATCCTATTGATCCAAAGATGTCAGTTCTAAGATGAATCCCCCCCCCCCCCCCCCCCGAAAACATTTAACTGCGAAATAACAACAATTCTAAACGTTTTCTTATCGATAGTTGTTTTATCAAAGTAACCAACAAATATCGTACATTAAGGGCTATAAGTCCCTGAAACTGTTTCCCATCTCTTCCAACCGTAATTCTCATCCCCATCTCAAAGAATCTCTCTATTGACATGAAGTCTGAAACTGCAACATTCACAAACTTATATTACGAAACCAACCATAAAAAGTCTAATGTAAATATTCACTCTTCATAAATCATGTTGTTTCTCAATACCAGGCAAACTTAACTGAACTATCAGAATTCCATTTGGTCGTCCATAATTTATAAATTTACGAGACCCATATTGTATCAAAACGTGGCCAGATGAAGTGATGGACACAGCGAAACCACAAAATGTGAATTTTTCGAGCAGAAAGTTACTTGTCTAGTGATCACTAGTCTTTCAAAAGTACTTGGGGCTTTGTTTTTAATTTCGTGTACGTAAAATGCACTCAAATTCCGAAAACGTCTTGAAAAATGATGGTTTTGTGACTGACTGGGTGAACATAACTAGCGCTACTCCGCCTCCCTGTTGAACTATGAGTTTCCGCTAGGTTACCTAAAAGACAGGTTATGTGTGTTGTAATCTTGATAAAAGCGTGTGGCCCTACGATCCCTTTTTCAGATTGACTAATACGTTTTTCGTTCATGTTGAATGTCATTTCTGGCCTGAACATGGTGTCCGTTGAAATTGCAGTTTGATAATTATTCATGAAATTCTCGAGTGTCCGCAAACCCTTGTTATACACCAATCCCGATCTCTGTTGTTCCATTTTAATTACATTTTTAGATTTCTGCCTTCATCATATCGTATGTGAGATTTCTCTCCAACCTTGAGACGAGTTGGTGTCTTCCTGTTTATTCAATATGAAGTTAATCGTGATCGAATCATCAACAGCAGTGTGTGGAGAAATCTGAAAGGTTTCCAGCAGATTTCGAGACATCGTACTTTGAAACGTCCTCCTTTGCGAGAGCTATGTGCCACAACCACTTGATTAACTGCGATTTTTTTCGAAGAATTTCCTCAATATTTTTTTGTATATTGAAACTTTGAAACTTCTCCTGGAAAGCCGTTTTGGATGTTTGAACTTGATCAACCTGAGTTGATTTTGAAAAATTTGATACAACAAAGTGATATTCTAGGTTTTTAATGGAAATTTATCATCTTGAACGTAATTATCATGGCAGGTAGATTCGAAATCGGCTTGATAGTAAAATAATGTCAAAAATCAAAAACTGTTTTTGTACAAAAATTGAACACTTGAACAGGTGTCCGAATTTCTAGATGTTTTTCGAGGGTTTGCTCTGAAATAGACTACCTTAATAATATTGAATGACGTATTTTCGGAATCAGCGTATAATTCCCAATGAAGGTAAATTATCAAAAACTGTTTTTGTAGACTCTGAAGCGTTAGAGAGTATGGATGTACATTTTTAATTTTTTGTTTGTTTTTTTCGAGGTCTTTGGAGAAAATTTATCACGTTTAAGAAATTGTATATTCTTACTTGCAAAAGAGAAGAAATTGTCAAAATTGTTGAGAAATTTTCTTGAAATCACCATATTATGAAGTGAACAAACTTATTATTGTTCATGTTTGGGCAAAAAAAAAAAGGTTGAAATAACATCCTTTGAAAATTCGGTCTTTATCTCTTTTTATTTTGACTTGATGCAGATTTCTGGTGGAATATGCTTTCATCAACAGAGGTGTTACTATGTGGCATATTCGAGGTTTTTGAGGAAAGTTAACACGTTTATTGTCTAGAAATGTTTCTTTTTTTTACTGTTTTGAATTGGTGGAGGTTTTTGGTATATTTGCACTTATCGTGAAATATTCCGTTACAACACACCTTGATAAATTATGAAGTAAACAAATTTATATTGTTCATGTTTAGTCTGAAAATTGGTTAGAATAAAATTTTCTGCGAAAATTCGCCGTTTTTCTTTTTATTTTGATTTGATGCAGATTTTTGGAGGCTTATGGTTTATTCACTTATGAAATATTCACTTACAATAATATGCCTTGATAAATTATGAAATAATCGAATCGGCTGGAAAAAATCTCAAAAACATTTCTTTAAAATTTCACCATAGCGCATAATCGTTATTTGTTCTCTGAGTTATAGTTATGTTTATATGTTTATGTTTATCTTAATCTTATGTTCTCTTACTTGTAGTCCACTAATATGTGATACCACTGATGCCCTGCGGATCGTGTTCTTACCGTGTTACGTCATCAGTTCTCGACAAAAAAACAATGGAAGCTCGACGGGATTTCTGTGACCAAACCGAACCCCGCCTCCATGTAAATTTCTCTCCGGGGCTTCATAATTTACGTGGGCGCTGGCTGGGGCCCTAGGACAAACTTCGAGGTATGCGGATCTGTCAAAAGGCGCCTCTCTTGAAGAAAAAAAAAATTCGAAGCCTTCAACCAAAGTGAAAGTTTGAAGGTCAAACTCACATAGACTTGTTACGTGAAATGCTCGAAACGGAGCGAATGGGAAAACGTCGGTTGCAGGGTGTAGAAACCCCTAGGCCCTGTGCATCGCTGGTTCCGATTGATCCAGACGCAATCTCTATATTTTACGCTATTCGAGTAAATTTCACGACATTAATGAAATTGTAGGATTTGCAGAGATCTTCTCTTATGATTCGTTCTATCGGTGAATTTGGAATAAACTAATTGAAGAGAAATTTACTGTTTGTCTTTCTGACTGACTGAAGTTAATTTTTGACTTGGTTTGAATTTAATAAAAGAAAGGAAGGTGAATTTAGCCCTTTTCCTGGCAAAACCAGAATTAAATGGAATTCTCGAAAACATTCCCAAAAAAATTCGAATTCTACCTGCACTGATACTGGAATGACATTCCCAATCCTAACCAGAGTGAGTTTCATACATTTTATGGCCCTTTGTAATAAATATGTACTGTAGTTCACATTGCCCGGTTCCTGGTGAGGTGCCCTTCCTTCAAAATGTGAACTGCAGTTCACATTGCAAGGTTCCCGGTGAGGTACCCTCACTTCCAAATGTGAACTGTAGTTCACCTGTCAGGTTACAGCAAACGACAGTGAGAGGTTTTCAGGAGTAAAAATGTGATAAGCGAGCATTACAAATAAATTCATTATTTATTCAAAAAAATCACAGGCAATCACCATGTCAGTCAAATAGCTAAACACTTTTTTTTTATTATCTATTCGAAAAGCTTCAGCCTTCTAAAGTTCCACAAAATAGGTACTTCATACCTACTGGTATGAATTTTATCTATTGGTAAAAAGTTTCAAAAGTTTCCTCTAATTGTTCTTCTGACAAGAGCTTCGTCGTCCGACTCAATGCGAGGTTTCGGTATGAGGGCCAGTAACTTTTCCCCTCTTGTTTTGAAATACCCGCCCTGAAAATTTAGAGGGGATAGGTGTAAAACATTGTAAAAGCGAACAAATAAATAGGTAAGAAAGTACCTACCAGGAGGTGTTTACAATCGACTAAACTCATTCCATACAGTAGGTACCTACCTACCTAGCTATTTTCAGTTTTATCTAGGTATGATTTCAGTTGAAAAGGTGAGGCCTGAGATAGGTAAGTTTTTGAAGATAGTGCAAGGGCGAACATTTATTAGTAGAAAATGCTTTATATCACTTATAGAAAACTAATAGACCAGCAAAGGAAGTTATTTTGGGGACATTTCGTATACAGACATCCATTATTCTTGTTGATAGGAAACCTGGCAATGTGAACTGAGGTTCACATATTTGTCCCGTTGCAATTTTCACTATACCAACACCATTTATAGATGTAAACCTGGTCACCTGGTAACCTTGGTCATTTCTTATAGGAAATTACACGCTCTATCCGAATTTACAATCCTCAACTCTTAAAAATAATTCTTAACTAATGAAATAATCATGTAAACTTACCTGTGTCTCACGGTTCGCCATCTTCCCTGACAGTGAACTGACCCAGCTGATAAAAATCTTCAAAACTGCCCTGTAATGGCAGCTAGGGAGCCTCCAATGGCGTTTAAGGTCGCCAAAAGGATGCTCAATTGAGGCAACACTGATTTGAAGGTCACCCATCCAGCTAGGGCTTTATAATTCTGCTTGAAATGCATGTGAACTGTAGTTCACATCGCCAGGATAAAGGAAAAAGTTGATAGTTTTTGTTCCGGTCTGTATAGAAATCAGCTTTTGAAGTTGATGAATTTTTTGATATGGAATTGAGTTCTGGTATCATTAGAAACCAGCTTGTGAAGTCAATCTGTTTACGTTTCAAGGTACGTAGAATCCAAAAAATCGAATGAAAATTTTTCCGTCCGTCCGTGGCACTTTTCTTATTAGTTCCCATGGGTCAATTTTGATGAAATTTGGTGTAAGGGCTTCATTTTGGGTCTAGTTGTGCCCCGAAGCTTATGATTGTTGTCAGTCTGTCAGTATCGCTAAAAAATGAAATCTGATTGAAACGGGACCACTATGGATACTTGTAGAACACTTTTCAAACGCTTGCATACGAGTCTGCAACACATTGGGACATTTTATGTCTTTAGTACGGTAACCATCAGAAATTTCCGCGTACTGCGTAACGATCCCCGCGTGACGATTTTGACATTTTATGTCTTTACTATGGCACATAAATGAAAAATCGTCACGCGGGGATCGTTACGCGTTACGCGGAAATTTCTGATGGTTATCGTACTAAAGACATAAAATGTCCCAATGTGTTGCAGACTCGTATGCAAGCGTTCTTTTTTTATGTGCCAAAGTAAAGACATAAAATGAACTATGGTGTAAATAACTGAGCTGAATCTCCGGTCAATTTGACCCCAGAACATATGATCACCAGTCCTACAGCCAACGAGGATTGAAGAAATTGTTTATTTCCTTGATTATCTTAATGTTACCCAGTGATTTGTGATTTCTGTAGTTTCTGATGGCCTGCCTTCGTTCATTAGCTGCCTGCTCGCATGCCTCATTCCACCAGCGATTACATTTTGTGAATTCTGAATACCTCTTCTGTGGAATAGCTTCTTTGGCCGCCTCGTTTATGTATGTTTCGAGTGCATTGTAGGCCTTTTGATGGTCGTTCGCATAGTTTTCTACGTCCATTGGAGCAATCCGGTCCCTTATGATTTCTGTGTATTTTTCCCAGTCTGCCTTTTTTATATTTCATTTATGTGCCATAGTAAAGACATTAAATGTCAAAAGTAAAAAATCGTATAACAGGTTACACCACGTTACACGATCCTCAGTTCTGTATCAACGACTTGGCAAAATTTCGTGACTCGATACCGTTCCGAATGAAAACGTTACACATTTTCCAGTTTGATCAAGGCTACAGCATGTTCCATGCTAAAAGGTGGACAAGGACTCCAGCAGTTGTCGAAGCGTAATGGATTTGCCAAAAGTTCAAATTGAGTTGCCAAAAGTTGGGTAATTGTTGGTAGAGCGTCATCTTGAGTTCAGATGTGTTCTTCAACGTACTTCTTAACAAATCCAACAGATGAAGTCCGATATTACGACCATTATGCTGCACAACACCAGTTTGGTTTTAGAACAAAACATTCAACGATTGAACAAGTCCATAGGATAACAGATGTAATTGAAAATGCACTGGAAAATAAACAAGTGTGTAGTGCTGTATTTCTTGATGTGTCACAAGCTTTCGATAAAGTGTGGCACGATGGACTAAACAACAAACTGCAAGGGATGTTGCCTAATCAATATTGCCAAATTCTGGAATCTTACCTCAGCAATAGATACTTCAGAATTAAAAACGAAGATGAATACTCAAATCTCAACAAAATTAGAGCAGGTGTCCCGCAGGGAAGTGTTCTTGGACCCCTCCTTTACTTGGTATATACACATGATGTTCCTCGCACATTGGGAACAACTATAGCCACATTCGCAGACGATACAGCTGTTTTGGCAGTTGCAGACACAGTTGAAACCTCTACAGTAAAGCTACAGGAAGCTATGAATGCTATTGGAGATTGGACTCGAAAATGGCGCCTCAAATTAAACGAAACCAAATCCACTCTTGTGAACTTCACCAACAAAAAAATTACAAATATGCCGCTGATATTGAATCAATGCACAGTCCCATATTCCAACTCAGCTAAGTATCTGGGAATGACACTAGATACGAAGCTGAAGTGGAAAGAACACGTCAAAAAGAAAAAGGAACAGCTAACAATCAAATTCAGAAAACTGTATTGGCTGCTGGGCTGACATTCACAACTCAGCTCACACAACAAAGTGCTGTTATACAAAACAGTACTTATGCCAATTTGGACCTATGGGGATGCACAGCTGAAAGTAACATGAAAATTATTCAAACGTTCCAAAATAAGATACTGAGGAGTACTGTGAATGCTCCGTGGTACATTCGTAATGATGACCTCCACAAGGACCTCAAAATTGAGACTATTAGCGAGGTAGCAAAAAGATACGCGAGAAACTACGAAAAGAGGCTTCACGCACACACAAACCAAGAAGCCATCCAGCTTCTGTATAACGCGTAATATATATGTGAAGTAAATATCTATATAGTTACGTGATGTATAATACCTCAACTGTAACTAGTTGATATATTGACAAATAAACGCTTTAAAAAAAAAAAAAATTTGCTGCAAGGCTGGCACCGGAAGTTGAGTGTGTGGAGGGGGTTGTAATCGGTCTCGCATGTTGGGTGTCGCAAGTCACGGATTTCAAAATGCTGGTCAAATTTGGGTCTCTAGTCTCACTAGAAGTTTTAATGTGGCTAAGGGTGAGGGAGGGGGTGAATATACATGTTGGGTACCTTTTTACCATTTTGCTAAATTCTAGAAAATGTGATTACTGGTTGCTTAGGACGCCAAACTTAGTGTAACTCGAAGAAACGAACAACGATCGGTCAGCTAAAATTTGAACGGAGATTATGCCTCTTTTGCGATTCACTCTCGTGTTTCGTATTTATCGTACGTCCAACCCTTAAGTTCTCATAGACAGCGAACTGTTGGCCGTAACGGAGCTCTCAGTGGTCTCATTCTTTCATTGAAAATGCATTCTTGCATTCGTTCTTAATTCCAGGAGGATTCAATCGATCGTTAAAGGGTTAATCAAATGCTTTCTCGTATCCATAAAGGAATGACTCACTCGGGGCTTGGCGTGCGCCGATCTTTTCAAAGCCAATGCTTAGCTAATCGCGAAGGAACCAAACATCGGTTGCGTAACCGAACATTCGTAACCCATTAGATCTAATGTGGCAATTAATGCACAAACTGCCTGTCTCTCGCGTCGAGTCCGAACGTGTGACGACCTGTACGAGTCGAGTAGTGTTTTACGTCTTGAAATCCTTTAACGCAACAACAATGAGGGTTGAATCATAATGAAGTTGAACTCCTTAAGAGGGCTTTTCTGTACCAACTTGAGCCAGAAAAAAAGCCCGCCAAGTGGGTGTGGCACATGGCTTCCTCGTCACCGTAATCACTGTACACGTCATTGAAAATAATTACTCGTCATGGTTCAATCATAGATTCAACTATCAGCTCGGAGTTCAAGATTAGGGTACTATGTGGAATATATACTCCTGCTCAAAATTAGTGCACCACCATCTATTTCTTCGTTTGCCCCCTTATTTTTTCCTTTATCAAGTTTTTATCTATATGCACACATTGTTTGCAAACTCAGAAAAACAAATGTAACCAAAAAAGGCACAAATTCGAGAAAAAAATATGTTTTTAATTAATTATAGAAAAATGTACTTCTTCTGGTAAAATTATAAAAATTGAAAAAAGGTTTGAATTATGCCAGTTTAGCTTTTCAATACTTGGTATTACCTCCTCTAGCTAGGATGAGGGCTTGCAGCTATCGACCGATGCCTCTAATCAAGTTTTGGATACCTTCCTGGGGATATTGGCCCATTCCTCTTTCGCTGCTGTTTCCAGCTGCTGAAGATTGTCTGATGGTGGATCTCTGGCTCGAATTCTTCTTTTCAGCATGTCCCAAACATGCTCTATCGGATTCATGTTTAGGCTCCTTGGTGGCCAGTCCAGGATACAAAATTTATAAGGGAAGAAGGAAAGAGATAAACGAAAAAATGGATGGTGGAGCGCTAATTTTGAGCAGGAGTGTAGTTTGGTTATTGTTATGCTGGAGGATTTTTTTTTTTCGAAGTGAAAAAAGGCATTTTGATTGGTTTAAAAAAATATTTCTAGGAGACATTTTTTGTTGGAAATGCGTTGTAGAATCGAACCTCGAAATTATGCCCTTGTTGAATGTAGACACCCTGTATATCAACAATTTAATATATTTGCCATCAACTATTCATTGTAACTGATGAATTTGTGGAGTCGGAAGAATATTATTCTGATTTGGTCGATGAATCAGGTTTGGGGTCGATTCATTGTGACGTTTACTAATCACTTCTTTGTCACTTTATAATTGAGTAATAAATAAGTTTTCACCTTTTTCGAACAAAACATCAAATTTCTTGCTGGTTGATGTTTTTTTCTAGCACATAGAAGGGTGGTACTTCATGCTCACTGCCATATCTACGAATCATGCGTTCCAATAAAGGATTCCAGAGTAGCTGCTAAAGTTGAATTTTCAGTGTGTCCCAATTAAAATCTCCGATCAAAACAAATTTATCCGTCGTTTGTAAATGTTACAAGCAATAATGAAAAGAAAAGTGGAGTAGGTGATATTACCAGTGATAATAATTATTTTATAATATTATACAACTATTAACATTTATTTGATGCCTGTCTTTATTGTACTGAACGGAATGTTGTAATATTTCTGTAACTAATGATTATCGTGTAACGATAATTCATTCGCAAATTCATCTCCAATTCGAATATACGTCAAATTTGTCGAAAAAATCGTTTTTCATAATAGTCGTAATTAGTTATTAACAAAGATTTGACGAACTTATAAATTGCACCGACCTTGCTTACATCCTTTCCACGGTATAAAAACATCTGTCAAGTCAGTGTGGCACAGAGCCGATCCGATGTAAAGTAGCTAATCTCAAAATATCAATCTTTAAGTACCTTGCACTGCAGTGGCTACTATCAGTCAGGGGTGATGATTTTCATAGGGAACCATCTACACGCCAACTCGTATAATTCCTGAAAATTTCATCGAAATCGGACAATAACTTCGTATAATATTGCCAGTTACGAGGATTCCATGAAAATTGCTTATGTATGTAGAGGCTTGAGAACATAACGTTAATGATAAACCTAAAACTTTACAACATGACGTTACCATTGATGAATTCGTCTTGTGATTGAGGTAATCCCTCCATCTATTTCCGTGGCAGCTCGGCTCAAAAGTTTGTAGAGGCCAGCATCTATGACAATCGAATTGAATAAGTATGTGGAGCAGCTATCTCATTTTCCAGTCAAATTCAAGATTTTCTGAACCAACGAATGTAAATTTTGCACAAATTTGAACTCATTAGAAGAGAAAAGCAGAACAATGCATCGATACAACCTTCACGCATTCGGAAGTGATGCGCGTAAAGAAGGAATGGACATACGGAAGGAATTATTCAATTACATATCTTTGAATTGTACGGGTGAATATCACCGATATAAATATTAGTTATGTTCACTTTGAAATTTACTTGTCAACTCTCCACTGTTGTGTAATTAGGTTTAAAATAATCTTCATTTTGACTTGGAAATGCAATAGCTGCTCCTCATACCAAGGAATGTAATGTTACCACAAACTTGAACTCATTAGAAGAGAAAAGCAGAACAATGCATCGATACTAACCATCTATATTCTTACAACCTTCAGGCATTTGGAAGTGATGCGCGTAAAGAAGGGATGGACTTACAGAAGGAATTATGGATCTTTCATTACAGGGTTTCGCGCCAACTTATATCTTGCATTTGAAGACCACAGGGGAAGAACGCACCAAGTCGATTTTTTTTGCGAAAAATAGGTCATGACGGTTTCTTATAGATTTTTTCACGGCGGACTCGATGGTGACAACCAAAATGGGCAAAAACGATCCAATATAGGAGAAAAATGCGTGAAACTTAACACCGTACAGGGGAAGAACGTGCCAACTTCCGGGCTCCCTCCCCCAGGTCGTATTCCCCTACCTGATGGATCTCTGTGATTCACGCATTCATGCGGTTTTCCTGGGTTTCACAGTATTATTGTCGATTGTTAGCGGCGATCATTATTATTTTCTTCATACCAATAAGTTTATATGAGGCTAGTGTTTGTTTTCTTGAAAACGGTGAAACAAAAATGAATTTCCTGGATTTTGACGTGATAACGTCTTATAAATTGGTTTACCGGGGGACACTTCAAGAAACTGCGTTACGCTCCGCTCACGGAGGGGGTGCAGCTCGGCGCTCCCTAAACCCCCCCCCCCCTGCGCACCCCCCGCGCGCACCCCCCCCCCCCCCCGCACCCCCCCCCCCGCGTCCCCCCCTTCCCTGGCACTCACTCCCCCCCCCACCCATGGGAAATACCTACTACCTACGGGAAATACCTACTCTGTGCAACTTGACAAAGAATTTTATTTTATCCTTCTTCCTACTATACGAATGAATATTAACATTAAAATTATTTTACCACTCAAAGTCGTTGTCACGTAAAACTTTCGCCCGTATACCGACTTTACAGGCAACAACACAGGGTTTTTTTATTCTATTAAAATATTTTGCAAAACTTCTTCGTGAGTGAACTTTTGAAAATACCAGATCATTATATATATTATTAAAATGTCACGAAACCGTTATGCCCTGATAAAGAGAGAAATCTTATGGCAGGATACTATGAATAACCACCACCTCTGTACAGATGGACCTTTGCAACTTTGGATAGCAATATGGAGTTTTAAAATACTTTTTGCAGTAGGTAGTTTTGATTGTACCACCGCATTCTACAGTACGCTGAGATACAAATTCCATTTATTTAAAAATTGTATCGACCAAATTCGAACTAATATTGGGTTTTTGCCGGAAAAACTGATTTCCTGAAAAGTTTACAAAATGGGACATGGTGCGTTCTTCCCCTGTAGTCTTCATTTGTCAAAATCCTCTATTTTTTCTGTTATGTGGGTTGTTTCATTTAATTGTCGTCATTAATCTCTTGGCGAATATCTTCTAGGTTAAGGTCTTAAGACATGTTTTTCAAAAATGTGGGGGAGGCAAAGATATCTTCGCTGTCAACATCTAGGTCTAATTTTGATCTCAACATACGAGCTTCATTCTAATGGAAAAGTCCTTATGTATGTAGATGCTCGAGAAGGTAGCGTGAATGATGAACCTAAAACTTTACAACATGACGTTACCATCGATGAATTCGCTGTGATTTAAGGTTTTATTCCCTTCCTCTACTTCCGTGGCAGGTTCGAAGAGGACAGGATCGACTTTGTGGTGTTAGGGGTTCTGCGACAACGAGAAAAAGTTGATAATGTCTTAACAAAATTTGTAGAATATCACAAACTGAACTTGTTAGAAGAGAAAAGCAGAACAATACATCGATAGTTTTCAACCTTCAGGCATTTGGAAGTGATGCGCGTAAAGAAGGGATGGACATACAGAAGGAATTATGGATTCTTTTATTACAGAACTTATATTAGATCTTGTTGGTACGATTTTTTCACCGATATAAATATTAGTTATGTTCACAATGAAATTGACTTGTCAACTCTCCACAAATGTGTAATCAACAAAGTTTGTTACCCAAAAAAATCTTGAATTTTACTTGATAATGCGGGTCTAATACAAACTGAATTTGATATGCAATCGCAAAACATTGGAAATTGGGTTGTACGAATTTATAGCTAACAGCTTCTAAAGAAGAGGCAATATTAGTCTTGTTTTCTGTATTTCTCCCAATTGCCTCCGTCCGACTTCTCTCCCTTGAAAATTTCATCGAAATCTGAATAGCAATCATTGCAATCTCTCCGTTTCAACTGTCTCAATCTGAGTGTTCTTTTCGTTTCGCGAAGTTTCAGTCATCCTTGAGCAATGTTATCCCGCGACATCAACAATAATCTCTTTTGCTTCCGAGTCTACCAAGGTAGCGGAAGCTTTGTTTTCACTTTTCAAGGACGAAAAAAAAAGTTCTCCAAAATCAAAATTTTCACTCGCGTTTTGCGTTTTAGACCTTTCTGAACAATTTTGGTTCCGTGTCTGTCTGTCTGTCTGTCTGTCATGAATTCCTTGTAACGCGCATAACTATACGAAGTTATTGTCCGATTTCTATAGTCAGCCCTTTAGATAGCCCTCTATGAAAATCACCACCTTCGGAATGACAGTAGCCACTGCGCATGCGCAAACGTGAATTCCTTGTAATGGCCATAACTTCCACATTTTCTACTCGATTTCGATGACATTTTTAGGGATTACGCGGATTATGTTGTAGATGGTCCCCAATGAAAATCAAGGCCTTAAAATTTACAGAAACCTCTGCGCATGCGCATACGTAAAATCCTTGTAATAGCCATTACATTTACATTTTTCATCCGAATTTGATGAAATTTTCTAGGATTGACCAGATTAGTGTGTAGATGGTCCCCTATGAGGGTAGTGAAAGGTACTTAAAGATTGGTGTTTTGAGATTAACTATTATGCATCGGATCATCTATTTAATCGGGTTATGGATACGAGGAAGCTATGTGCCACACCCACTTGGCAGACTTGTTTTTTTGTATTTCGATCAATTTCATCCCATTCCCTAACAAACATACACTTATTATTTATCCTTGGGTAACCTCATGGTGTAATGGCAAATTATGCTGCTCAACTGTGGAGAAGTGACTATTTTAAATCAAAACCTTATGAATCCTCAAATTGACTGAGTCGTGAATATTTATAATTACATTAATAATTAAGTTATATAATATATAAATATTATATTAATTATATTATATTAAGTTATATTATATTAAGTAGTATTATTAGTTATAAATTATATTAAGTTATATAATATAATATATTATATTACTACATATTAATAATATATAATATTTCGTGGCAAATGATCCTTTTGAAGACATTTAGAATTTGAGTTGTATAAAGCACTCCCATTTAATGATGGATTTCAGTGTTGTTGGTTGATTACAACGCTGTATTTTAAGTAGACTTTTTCAATTGTGACTTTTTATTGCCAAATAAAATCCCTAATAATCAATGATGAATCTTGTTCGCACTTGCAAGATTCTTCGAATCGTTGAGGTTCATAATCATGTTTTTCGCACAATCAAAAAGTAAACTATAAATGTAAATATATACATAATGTCTCTTGTAAATCCTGGATAGTTATTACCTCGTTCTAACTGTAACGTTAATTGTAATTTTATCCAAGAATTTTGAGGTAATTTTAATTTAATATTTCAATATTTAACTTTTAGAGGCTTGTAGGTTTTGTTCTTCGGTTGTGAAATTTTAGTCTTCGTTGCTGTATTAATCCATCTACTAAGATTTGCTGTTGTATTTGACTGATGAGCTCGTTGTAATCCTAATCCTTTGTTTTTGACTCTTATAATGTGATGGTTTGACATTTGTAAATGAGGTAGATGTGATATTTTAATCCTTCGTATCTGATTTCTATGGTGTGATGGTTTGACTTCGGACTAATGAGCTAGTTGTAATCGTCTACATTTGACTGTGTAGTTCTGTATTTTTTTACTCACATGCAGTGATGGTTCGACATCCTCGTATGAATTTTGATTCGTAGTGCGCATGTCTGACATCTGATTTATGAGCTACTTGTGTAATCCTCTAATCCTATGTATTCAACTGTAATCGGCTAGTCTTAATCTCGACTCCTTTGTGTTAAACTTGGAATGTCATGTATTTTGACTGTGTGCTGGTTACTATCTGAATTATGAGCTGTAAGATGTTTGACGATGAGATTATTAATTAAGGGAATAGTTAATAACTCGTACAACGTTAGGTGGTGAACTGGTGCTTTATTTAGGTGGCGGCGGGAAAGTATAAAGTAGGATACATGGAAACAAGACTATTGGGATGACTAATAAAATTAATTGGATCAATGGCTATGATATAATGTTGAAAGTTTTGATTCGTAGTGCGCATGTCTGACACCTGCATTATGAAGTAGTTGTTTAACCCGCTAATCCTAAGTATTTAACTGTAATTGGCTAGTTTTAATCCTCCACTCCTATGTGTTAAATGGGTAATCTCATGAATTTTGACTCTACTTGTGCTGGTTATCATCTGAATTATGAGCTAGTTGTAATGCTATGATTTGACTGTGTAATCCTATGTATTTTGGCTCTCCAAGTGTTCTGGTTTGGTATTTGTATATTGAGCTAGTGGTTATCCTCCACTCTCTAGTGTTAGACTACGTAATGCTGTGTATTTTGACCCTTATAGTGTGATGGTTTGACAAAATGAGCTAGTTGTAATCCTCCACTCCTTTTTGTTAAGTGGGTAATCTCATGAATTTTGACTCTACTTGTGCTGGTTATCATCTGACTTGAGCGCTAATTTTAATGCTCTGAATTTGACTGTGTATTTCTCTGTATTTTGGCTCTCATAGTATTCTGGTCTGTAACTAGTGGTTATCCTTCATTACTTAATGTTATCATGATAATCCCATGTATTTTGACCCTTATAGTGTGATGGTTCGACAAAATGAGCTAGTTGTAATCCTCCACTCCTTGTTGTTAAGTGGTTAATCTCATGAATTTTGACTCTACTCGTGCTGGTTATCATCTAACTTGAGCGCTAATTTTAATGCTCTGAATTTGACTGTGTATTTCTCTGTATTTTGGCTCTCATAGTATTCTGGTCTGTAACTAGTGTTATTATCCTCCATTACTTAATGTTATCATGATAATCCCATGTACTTTGACCCTTATAGTGTGATGGTTCGACAAAATGAGCTAGTTGTAATCCTCCACTCCTTGTTGTTAGGTGGGTAATCTCATGAATTTTGACTCTACTTGTGCTGGTTATCATCTGACTTGAGCGCTAATTTTAATGCTCTGAATTTGACTGTGTATTTCTCTGTATTTTGGCTCTCATACTATTCTGGTCTGTAACTAGTGGTTATCCTCGATTACTTAATGTTATCATGATAATCCCATGTATTTTGACCCTTATAGTGTGATGGTTCGACAAAATGAGCTAGTTGTAATCCTCCACTCTTTGTTGTTAAGTGGGTAATCTCATGAATTTTGACTATACTTGTGCTGGTTATCATCTGACTTGAGCGCTAATTTTAATGCTCTGAATTTGACTGTGTATTTCTCTGTATTTTGGCTCTCATAGTATTCTGGTCTGTAATTTCAACCTTAAACTAGTGGTTATCCTCCACTCTTTAGTGTTAGACTAGGTAATCCCATGTATTTAGACCCTTATAGTGTGATGGTTCGACAAAATGAGGTAGTTGTAATCCTCCACTCCTTTTTGTTAAGTGGGTAATCTAATGAATTTTGACTCTACTTGTGCTGATTATCATCTGAATTATGAGCTAGTTGTAATGCTCTGAATTTGGCTGTGTATTCCTCTGTATTTTGGCTCTCATAGTATTCTGGTCTGTAATTTCAACCTTCAAACTAGTGGTTATCCTCCACTCTCTAGTGTTAGACTAGGTAATCCCATGTATTTAGACCCTTATAGTGTGATGGTTCGACAAAATGAGGTAGTTGTAATCCTCCACTCCTTTTTGTTAAGTGGGTAATCTCATGAATCTTGACTCAACTTGTGCTGGTTATCTATTGAGCTAGTTTTAATGCTGTGAATTTGACTTTGTAATTCTTTGTATTTTGGCTCTCATAGTGTTCTGTTTTGAAATTTGAAACTCCACTCTATAGTCTTAGACTAGGTAATCCTAAGTATTTTGACCCTTATAGTGTAATGGTTCAGGAAAATGAGCTTAGCGTAATTCTCCAATCTTGTGCAGTTGACTGTGTAGTTCTATGTATTCCGAATCTCATTCAACAAATGAGCTAGATGTAATCCTTTAATCCTTTGTATTTTATTGTGTAATCTTCTGTACTGTGATTCTAAGTGTGCGAATTTGACATTCAACCCTCGTGCGAGTTGTAATCGTCTAATCCTAAGTTATCTCTTGTATTGTGATGGTTTGCCATGTGGCTTATGAGATACGTGTAATTCTCTAATCCCTTGTAATCTACTTATAAAATAAATTCAAATTCTACTCCGTAATCTCCCTATTCGATACCATGTTCTCATCTATTCGAAATCCAAATATTCAAGATGCACAAAACTTAGTCCAACTGCCATATCTTATTGTTGAAATCTTCAGAGGACTCTTCTTAAATCTATTCAAAAAATGTATGAAGTATTACTGACATTGTAGATTTGTAGATTTAGACTTACTAACTGTTGGTAATTCAGAGAACCTTGTAGAAGGCGAGGAAAATCATCTCATGACGTCAGAGTTGTAAAATTTCTTTGTAATGAAAGTATTTAGTCAAGTAGTGTTTGAGGAATACCTTCAATTTTAAATTTGCACTTTTCTTTAGTTCATTCTGATCATCTCAGAGTCGGAAGTCTGCCTATGTTTTTGTTTGAGATTGTTTTGATGGATTCTTTATCATTTGAATTTCTCCCATTACTCGATTATAGAAGATTAAATTCAGAATTTCTTGTAATAAGGATTTCAGTGTACGTTCATGTTGAGGCCCCATTCAAGTATTGGCACAAAGAGAACGTTCACGTACCGCACCAATTTAAAAAAAAGTTTTCATAATGGATTTAAAATTAAGAAAAATTTCATTAATTATAATCAGTTTGAAATTTCATTTTAGTGATACCTCACCAGTTTCATTTTTTAGTTTAATATTTCAATATTCCTGAACCTACTCAGTAGCAACCCGAGAAGCTACCCAAATGTAGATTATTTTTTAGACTTTATTGATAGGTGATTGTGAAACCCTCTCCCCGGAGATTTTGTCATAATATGATCTACATATTATGTAGATTTCATCTTCGATTCAATTTTAGTTACGAATGATTTCGGTCTCGCAGTATCCGTTGTGTCACCGGTCACGTCAAACCGAGCAAAATATGTGCTACGCGCACATCGCCTTCTCAAACGGACATTTTTTTTACCTCCAAGGTAGCTCAGTTTGTTGGTTCCTCATCGGGAGAATGTCTGTTGCCCAAAGAAGGTCTCAGAGGTGAACGCACCAAGTCTCGACGATCGCGTATTCAGCTCCTGTTACTTCCTGAGAGATAGTATCTTCCTGTTCACTTTTACCATGACGATTGTCTTTTTTTAAACGCCTCATTGAATGGAAATCACGTTTATCCTGTGTCACCTAACGCCTTTGGTGTGTATTTTTTAGATTGTCGATATTAACACACCTTTAACACGAATTCAAAACTTTGAAGTGTGTAGCCGCTCATTACGTAAAGTCTCAATAAATTATCTAATTGCATTAGTATTGAGCTTCAAACAAGAAGAATTCCACCCAGGAAAATCTTCATTATCACCTCTTTAATAAAGATTGGGTCTTTCAACGATCGCATGCATATAGCAAAAACTGAATTTTACGCCAGAGCCGTTCAAAGTCCTTCAAACCGTCGAAAGCCGCGTTGGCTGGTGTTAAGGTCTCAGCGTTCTGTTTTCTTGGATTATCACAGGATTTTCAAGCCTGTGGATTATCTGACCAAGTTCACAGCGATCAATGATGCATCAGTGGAATCTGTATTCAAAGTGGAATCTGTATTCAAACTCTACAACGTCATTATTTTCTAAATGACAAACCTGATAACCATGACACTATCGAATGTCTATTTGAAAACCTAACCATTCTTGGATCAAAATGGTATTTGGAGAGTTGTAGGTCGTTTGAAAACCTCAAATCTTCAATCCGATCATAAACATCCAATTTTGTCACCTGCCAAATCGCAAATGCGCAATCACGCATCATCCTCGTTTTGTTGGCACTTCTGAAGAACATGCATTTCATGCGATGCTTCTTGCAAAGGCTATTGTGCAGCTATTTACTTGAGAACAGTTCATGATGATGATATTAGAGCGCAACTACTGACAGCGAAAACTATATTTGGACGAGTAAAAACTATATCCGTTCCTCGTCTCGAACTATTGTTACCTATATTATGTAAATCACCAAGTATCTCCTCGACGACTTGTACATCGTTTTGGAATGATTGAACACAACCCTATAAACTTCAGACATTTGTTGCAGATAGAGTAACAAAGATTACTCACTCCACTTCAGTTGACACATATTGACTCAGAGTTGAATCCAGCAGGCTGTGGATCTCGAGGTCTTATGTCAGGTGACTTGGTTGATCATCACCTTTGGTGGAATGGTCCAGACTGGCTCAGGTTACCATCACACCAGTGGCCTGTACCATCCTTCACAATACCAGATTCATTACCAGAAACGAAACCAAAATGGGTCTCTCTTCCTACAGCCTCCAGATTTTCTCCATATTTTATTACTGGATGAAGCGATTTTCTTCTTATACTCAACTACTGCGTGTTACTGCTACTTTACAACGTGGACTCGAGAATCGTAAGAATAGAGGCATTTCAAATATTGCTGGCCCTATAAAGACACAAGAACTGAAAGCAGCTATGTTGTTCTGTATTCAAACTCTACAACGTCATTATTTTCTAAATGACAAACCTGATAACCATGACACTATCGAATGTCTATTTGAAAACCTAACCATTCTTGGATCAAAATGGTATTTCGAGAGTTGTAGGTCGTTTGAAAACCTCAAATCTTCAATCCGATCATAAACATCCAATTTTGTCACCTGCCAAATCGCAAATGCGCAATCTTTTCCTAACCACATCACTTAAGAGCCCTAATATTCTAGGATGTATTTTGTCTTCTGATGCCCTTAAAGATTGTTCATTGAGCACTCTCGAGTTTATCTATCTAGTTGTCGAATATAAATCCCCTCTCAATCCCTCTTAATTTTTTGGGTGCAACAACTATTATTGAATTGGCCAGCCCAGAAAAATAACTTCTTCAGGTTCTTGATGGAAACGATCACAATCGTCTAAATCACACTGGCAGCATTAGAAATATTGTAGACTCCTTTCACGTATGTAACGTTTCCTGAACAATTTTGGTTTCGTGTCTGTTAGTCTCTGTGTTCACAAATCCTTGTAGTCTGGGAAAACTTTACGAAGTTACTAAGGATCATATTGCACAAGTTTGCGTTCCTGTAGGACAGGACAAATAGGTAATCCCAGTGTCCACACGTGGAATTGCTCTGGTGGAGCTCCCTGTTCGCCAACTTTCTACTGTTATCCTTGAACCCTGGAGGGGTACCTTGACAAGCGGTATCGCTCCAATAGGTCCACACCCTTCTCTCAATCGGCCTTTACAACTTATTTTTGCATCAGAGCGAATCACAGAGCAAACTGGGGGAACCCCTGTTCAAAAGCGCATTATGTGGGGCGACACGCCGACACCCACGCGGGCTGCCTGAGGCAGTTTGAGACAGTTTCCCAATACCAAGGGGCCCCAATCAGTCACCAAGGATATCAACTCTGGCGCAAGTCCTTTATTTAGCCCCTGGCCCCGCGGCTATTGCGGGTTAATTCTCCTGTTTTGCAATTCATAATGTCCATATTGGACATCCAGATCTGGTTGCGATTTTCATGAATGCGAAATATTAGGTACCTACATATTGCATAACGGTTCATTATTTATCTTCATCACTGTTTCGTCCCCAAACAGACCTACTGGTGCAAAAAAATGTCTCAGTGTTCCCACCTATAGAACCCTACTTATGATGTTTATGGGGAAAAAATTCAAATTTTTCGAAATTTGAAGATGTTTGGGGAAATTGGAACTGAGGTTCCCCTCGGCCGGCTTGCATGAAAGTTGGTCAGTTAATGATTATGGATCCTTGATTCCCTTTGGCCGAACTTACATGATTTTGACCAATTGAGGAGTGCTTCAGATATCCACTGATGTTTTGACGACTAAAAACTTAAGCCCTTAAATTATTGAGGAAACAAATTACCCCATTTGAAACCGTATCTTTTTTTGATCGAATTTTTACACAAAAGTGCATGTGAAGACCAAGGATATAACTTTTTTCAACAAAAATAAACTGTTACCTGGTAGTAAATAGAAGGAATAACAATATTCACATGAACATAATAACATAATTTAGTCAATTCTGTATTTTTTACCACAAAACGATACATTTGAAAGTCCTGTGAGAGAAATATTGTTATGGAACATTCAAATTTTCGATAAAATAACATAGAACAAACCACTTATAAGCCCACCTAGGACTTGTGGCACATTGTTCTAGTCTGGGACTTCCAGTTGAAGCCAGCCCACTTCTTTTCTTCTTTTCATTATGAAAAGACGAAAAGACACCTATGATAGGTGTTCACGACATAATGGTCCCTGCTATCAAACAGGATGTCGTCCAACACTCAAGAAGACGGTATTTGTAGGTACCTCACAAACGATTCTGAATGTCTCCTTGACGTTGTGTAACTAAAAAAAAAAACTTTCGTCGCCTAGCATTGCTAAAAATTTCGAAATTCTTGTCAGATTTCAGATCCCAGTAGCAGCGATTGTCAAAAATCTGAATAATTTTGCTGTGGCCAGCAACTACACCTTGTTTAATCGCCTGACTCTTCATCAGTCAGTACATTTGGCTCAGGTGGTTCAACATTCCATCGGGTGTATTGGTTAATTCCATCAGGGATATCACCAATTGGTACCTACATCAAGGGCTTCTTGAACAGAAAATTCAGGC
This sequence comes from Apolygus lucorum, assembly GCA_009739505.2. NCBI lineage: Eukaryota > Metazoa > Arthropoda > Insecta > Hemiptera > Miridae > Apolygus > Apolygus lucorum. The sequence continues at coordinate 23,923,036 of CM019174.2, read as the reverse complement.
CTGCAATGAAAAAGAGTCTGCCAAGTGGGTGAGGCACATAGGTTCCTCGTATCCATAACCCGATTGAATTGATGATCCGATGCATAGTACGTCTCGATGCCTAGTTGATCTCGAAACATCAACTACCCGCACAATCTCTGAATATTTCTTTGAAATCGGATAAGAAATGTAGAGGCTATGAGACAGCAACTAAGAGCCCCTGAGAGACCAGCGGTGCCATATGGCATCGCTGATGTAAAACCACTTCTTGTAAAGTTATAACTTGAAAAAATTCCAGCAAAACAATTTTATCCCATAAATAAACATTCTGGTAAAAAGAAAATGAAAAAAATACTGACAAAAATATATATTTTGATTATTTACACCAAGTTATTCAGCAGCGATTCAACACCAAGAGATTGGTCCATTTTCAAATGAGAAACAATTGTACTGAATCACGTTCTGAACTAAACTAACGTTGGTGGGGTTTGAGGTGAATATTCTAAATCAAGAAAATAAGCAGAAGAGCTTCTAAATGATGTTCAAAGGAGGTTTCCTCCAGCACCGCTTGTTCCAAATGGGTTAATAGAATCAATGGTTGGTGTTCAACGAGATCAATCCAATTTTTATTGTACAACTTTAGGAACAAATTTCAAACTTGTATTAACATAATGGTAACTGTATAGTTGTTTTTAGGGGAAACTAATCTCCATGAATTATGTTGTCCTCTTCTTCAACATCTGAGTCTGCATATCGATACCTTAAAGCACAAAGGTGCTATGTCCAAAAATGGAGTTTTGAGAAAAACGTAAAAGAAATTATCACCAATGCACAATTCCTAAAATAACGGCTTATTACACTAAACTCTTTTAATTTCCTCAATAAATTTTCAAGCTATTATCAAACTCAATAATACTCAAGAAAACTCGATAATAGTTTTGTTACACTAAACTCTTTTAATTTCCTCAATAAATTTTCAAGCTATTATCAAACTCAATAGGTAATACTCAAGAAAACTCGATAATAGTTTTGTTGAATTTGAGTTTTTCTGAAATTAAAAAAAATGTGGAAGGTGGATGGACGTAGCTCCTTTGTGCTTTAAGGTATTGATATGGTTTCGGGACCAGAGCTAATATTTTTTCACCTCGTGATTGAAACTGAGAAGGTAAGAAAACCGAAATGAAAGTCCAAATATATTCATTATTCAAAGAAAAATACTTGTCCATCACTAATGTGTTATTTCTAATCATTAGAAATAATACACCAAAACAGGCATCATGACCACAACGAACGAAATAACCCGAATATCCTGTTCTGGCCATAGGGAACTGGGGTTCCCCTTCGTAGTTTTATCCGTAAATTAGAAACGGGACGTGTATTCCGACTTTCCTCCCATGAAAATCGAAGTTTATTATTCAATGCACCACTGAAAAAAGTTTGAAGACTTTTGAAAACTTTTTGACTTGTACACTAAATTGTAGAAAATAGATAATGAACTTGCCACTTGCGGCTTCCGTGACATGTTGGCGCAACGACTGGATCGGCAAAGCTGTGATTCGGTTATTAACCGGTAAATATCTGGCGGCATCATTCGGAATTCAGCCTTAATCCGTCTAGAAGGTTTCGACAGTGGTGTAGACACACAAAAATGTCACTGCATTCCGTAGGAGTGGAGGAATAAGGAACTAAAGTTGGAGGGACTGAGGTTCGCCTCGGACGAATGACATCACTCACTTTTTAACACTATTTTTGCTTTGGGTTAACACAGCCGTTTAATTAATTTTTTGGTAGAGTGAGGAGGTAAGTAAGTTGGTTCTAAGTGTACTTAAGTCAAACTTAACCATTAAGGAGGTGCGGGGCACAGTAGATTCCCGTATCTCCAAGTTTGCTCTGCGTGTGTTCATTTTCTCCTCTCGGGAAAATTTGTTTAATTCATCAAATATTAAATACTTCAAAAATTCGGACCAAAATGTCCCAAAAATTCAAATTAGAAAAAACAGGAAATTTAAATTTTTTAATAAAAATTTACCGTAGAATGGAGTGGGGCAATTGCGACCCAAAATGTCAATAGTTCAACATTGATCCTCTGTAACTCTCCTTTGAATTTCACTTTTGTTTTAATGAGTAGCTCATTTTACGTAGATTACGATGCACTCTTCAAATTGTACAAAAGATTTACTTCTCATGGTCCAAACTGTGTTTTTTAAAATTCCGACCGACTTCCTCATTTGCCCCACTAATCGGGACAAATGCGGAAATGGCCTGCGAATCTCATAAAAACCTTTACTTGCATTAGAGGGGTAAATGCATACAAAGCCCGTTTCAATACGAACAGAACGCTATATTTAATTTTTTTCTCCTCCACTTTTTTATGACCAAAATAAACTTTCCTGCGCCAACTGCTAAGCACTTTATCATTCAAATGACTCCCGCCTTTTCCGACAGGTAAGGGTTACCAACATAACTGGGTACACATTTAGGGGCGGTTTATCAATGCTCAGGTAAAGCCTGGGTAGCTGTCTGCCTCGGATAACCTCTCGGGCAAACCAAACAGGTCGTTTATCAACGCACTTTTAACCCCCAGGTAGCGCTTTCTGCAGGATAACTTTGCCTGGAGATCCGAGGTTCCGGTAAAGGCATTATTCCTTGGGTAACTTCCATTTTGTCGTGATTTGGAATCCATATTGGCATTGATTCGTATTCATAATTATTTGTGATTCTTTCGCACTTCACAATGTTCCACAACATACTTAGATTATTGATAGTTTCGGATTTTTCAGATGAGGAAATAGTTTAATTTCTCGAGTATGGTCATATTAATACGTTTCGACCTCGTCCTGACTATTTCAACATGCTGGATGTCAAATTTCATACCCATTTTCATGAAATTTTCAAATTTCATACCGACTCTCCTAGGAAACCGTCTTCTATAGTGTTGTAGTCGATAGATGAGAAATTCACAATTACAGAAATCACTCCATATCGATACTTCTCTTCATACTCAAATTCTATGGCCTTGGTGAGTAGATTCCAATAATACCTATGGAACGACAATACGGAGTGTGGAACAGAAGGATCCCATAATTAATCGGAATTATTATTGGAATACGACTGAAACTTTCGACGACGACCATGTTTATTTTGGTGACAGCAGTACTCCGCTTTGCACAGGGACAACCTACCTCATACGGATCCAGAAATAAGCATACTTTTCGAAGAAAATACTAACTAATGATGTTTTCATACCTGATGAACATCTTGAAGACTACACCAGTGCAGCTAGGGATCGTCTCGTTAATGAGTATTTTGCAACAATGGTGTGAGAGAATTTAGGAAAATGTACTGAGAGGTTTGACGGGTAGAAATATAAAAATATGCTGAGCATGTATTTCAAGTTTATTACAATATTCATAGCATGTAATAACAATAATTTTAATTGATATGTTTTATAATACTTTCAGTAATTACAAGAAAAAAGTAATAAATTCATTCTTTTTTACTTATTTTTCATTCTTCAGTCTCCCTCACCTGCACAGAAAAAGAACATCATGTTAGTTAACACGTATCTGAAAAATATTGATACAAATAACTCGTATTGTTCTATTATCAAATAAATAATTTATTAATAAATAAATACAAGTGAAAGAAGGTGCTAGGTATGTCCCAAAAATAAATTACGAGAAAATTGATTTCAAGTTTAGACCAGTCAATTTATACCAAAAATGCCAAACATCGGGGGGTATCTACGATTTTTCCGTATGTTGTTAGGACCCCATAATGCACTAAAAACTGTGACATTTTTTCTTCAGTTTTTTAACTTCAACTTCTAATCTATGATAATATTAATCATTTATGCGCAGTAACTTTCCAAAGTACATTAACCCATTAGTGCCCATTGGTGACAGTTAAGATCAACCTGAGCTCCATAGGTTGGATAATAACGGAGATTCAGCAATTTAAAAATGGGTAATTTTATCCAAACAGTGAAATTTTTGTTTAAAGGCAGTGTATTGAGCCTCTCATTCGCAAAACTACTGAATTTAGATAGAAGTAAAGAGAGAAATGTGAATAGATTGTAATCAGCTTCATTTAACACCTGAATCATACCTGTAGCTATCATGCATTTATTATTGAAAAATGATAAAATCAGTAGAAAAATAGTATTTCAAAAATAGAAGGTACTTACCATCAGAAGTTTCAGACGTTTTCCGCGAACAAAAATGAGAAAACTCGGATTTTAAACAAAATAGACTTCGCAGGGGTTGTCTAACCTCTCCTATTTTACTGAAAAACCTACAAAAAAGGATGAAAAAACCAGTGTTGAAATGCTGAAATGTGGGGGAATCAGCGTTGTTGTGATGGTACCACTTTTTCCCTCAGACCAAGTTATCTGGGGAATACCTACCCGAGGAAGAGCTACCTGAGGGATAAATGTTGATTGATAAACGACCCCACAAAGTTGACCGCTTGGCATAGGTAAAGTCGAGGTAACTATCTGAGGCTTACTTACCTAGGGTATACCTTTTCAATTGATAAACGGGCCCTTAGAAGGTTTCCGAGGCGAAGCGCTCAAATGGCGCCATTTTCAAAACCATTCCCGCATTTGCCCCATTTCCACATTTACCCCACTCCACCCTATGTAGTTTTATAGGAGACGAAAACTTTTTAGAATGACGGAGAATTTTTCGACTTAACACGCGGCCTCAGCTGGAACAATTCTACGCGTGGGCGGTACTTGGTATAATTCTGGAAGCCTCCAGTACAATTCTAGAGCAACCCAGAAGAAATCACAGTCTCATATTCTGAAGGGCTACGAGATAATTATTAATTGGCATTAAATTGAAGCATAACAGGTACAGAAAATTGTCAAGGGTTTTCGGTCTTTTATCTTTTAGTGAGATTTTTCTGACTAAGGGATCAAATAACTCCAGTAGGTACACTTTGACTATAACCAAATATAAAAATTCCTTGGTGGAGACCTACCTACGAGTAGGAATGAACAATTTATACAAATTGAATATGGAATGACAGTAAATATCATCCTATAATCAATTGGGCTTGTGTCTATATTTCGGTACGGTCACAGGCCAGGAATCTATTCTAGCTCATTCCCAGCACAAAATGCCTCTTTGTCTTTGTTTAGCATGGAACATGCCATAGCCTTGGACTGACTACCCGAAAAGTGTCACATGGGAGAGGGTGACGGGTGTGTATCTCGCGGGGGTTATTCTCCACCGCCCGCCCCATCCCTACTCCACCCGAGAGCGCGGCTAAAGCATGTTCCATGTTTCTTAAATATTATAGCCGAAGGCTCTAAGCATATTATCCCCTATAAATTGACCAGAAACTTGTTACATGAAAGTCTAAAACACAGAATATCAGCCTAATTATTTTTTGTTTATAACACAGCACTCCCTTGACAGCACTATTACAAAAATAAGGGATAATCAATTTTTCATGCATTGAAGTTTTCATAAATATTTACCAGGAAATTGTTCTGTAATATGTCCGAGTAATCATTCGCCTCTTCTTTAGAAAGCTCTTGAAGAACCCGAGTAAATTGGTGGGGTTGATGTCGCTGTGACCTAAAATTTTCTCAAAAATCTCAACTATAAAAAAACAGCGAACAACGCACAATAAAGATTGTATCCTAGAACTGTTGTAAAATACTTTACTTTTTACTAAAAAAAACCGTTGGATTCTCTCGAGTTTTCCCTTTCTCGTGTTGAAAATCATTGAAAGTTTGTTTCAATCGGAGGACGAAGGATTTCCCTCTTGCCCATAGTTCTTCAAGAAACTTACAGCTGAATTGTTTTTGTTTTTCTCCTATTAGTAAGTAAGTAGAATAAATTATGGAAAGCAATGTAAAACGTTTTGTTTAGTATTATAATTCAATTTTGTGACGATGTTTTGCCGCCAAAACTAATTTTTTTCTCATAAATAACTTAGAATTGTTTCAAGAAAAGTAATTATTTATATATTTTCGATCAACACCCACCTATTCGATTTTTGTTGTTGGTCCTCTTCTGAGTCTAATAGTGTCTTTTTCATTTTACAGGTTTGGTGACGACGGGATTGGGAGGGAGTTCGGCTACAAGAAGGTACCACATAGATCTTTCCTACGAATTTCTTAGAAAAAAAAACTTATAAAATGATAATGGGCACATCATCGTGATGTCTTAGGGTGAAAGCACAAGTTGTTGACACTATTAGAAAGAAAAATCATTCAATTCTGCGTTCTACAAAAGTGTTCAAGAAAATAAAACTTCTAAGAAGTTGTTATTAATCGTGAGTTCCTTGTGAACAATTTGAACTATTTTGATACATTTGTCCTCGAAAATGCCATTTGTTGATACCAATTTAAATATTGACCCATCGCTTCCCTGAAGTTATTGCTCAAGGCATATGAACGGAAGAGGTTCATAATAGGTTGAAAAATATTCCAAGAAGTTACCTAATTACCTAGGAACAGGAACATACCTGTATACATGGAAGAGGAACATGTACTTGGTTGATTGAAGAGGTACAGAAACGGGGAACACAAATGTATGGGGATTAGCCCCGTAAGATTTGGGCGAGGGCAGTTTGTATATGACGTTATTGACCGTTAGGAGATAAAGACATTGCGTAGGAATTCTAATGTAATTTGAAAATCCCGGTAGGTACCTACCTAATATTATTGAAAAGGTGTGTATGGGTCTAACATCAAAAAAGTTCTGATCTCACAAAAATAAAGCATTTTGATAAATACTGTGCCTGAGAGAGGAATTCCGAAGAGCTCATCCCAAGATTGTGTTGTGAAATTCATCCATTCCACTTCAGATAAATTATCGTTTTCTTCGCAAGTAGAAAACGCTGCAAATCATTGCGCAAAGGTTTATTATTTTCGGTATAGATCACCCTTCTGTATAGATCACTGGTTCTCCATCAATAGCACCTACCACCATCTGTATTCTCCCTTGACCTTCCCTCTAAAATTTCAGCTTCCTGCGTTCAATAGGATTGAAAATGGCTTCGGAGCTCACTCAGCTGATCAGTGCTCTTCCAGGCGTCTCCAGCATTCGAGGAGATCTTCTTCACTCTTCAGAGCACTATTCAGCTGAGTGAGCTCCGAAGCCATTTTCAATCCTATTGAACGCAGGAAGCTGAGAAATACACCATTGCAATGGCCACAACATTTTCAGAATGGAGTTTTTAGAGAAAAAAAAAGTCACTAACATACGTTTTGGAGCATTCTAATCTTCTGTGAAGACTATAGAAAACCCATACTAGATTTCTATGAAAATTCGCTCAGTAGGTAACTCATAGTGATGCGACATCGACATCGATGTTTTCAAAACATCGATGTTTTTCAATGAATATCTGTTTGTCTGAATTAATATCTGAATATGTTTTTAACATCGATTTTTGTATGGCGATGTTTTCACAACATCGATGTTTCAATCAATGTCGTAATTTTCCCCATTTGTTGTTCCCATTGGTTTTCTCAATAGTTTACACATTAAAATAATGAATTAAACAAGCGTTAAGATACCAATCGCGATGAATTATTACGTACTTGTCTCTTGGAGGAATAAATAATAGCTAATTTTTCGACCGATTCAGTTTTTCAATAAATAAGAAGTACCTACTGGGGAGAAAACATGTAAAATGGAAAAACCTGAACCTGAATGAATGTTTGAGTTTTGGAAATATTATTTGTCGTTCTACTTTTTGAAAATACTTTACCTAATAAACAAGGTTTATCTTTAATTTGCAATTCCTTCCTTTTAATGCTTTCCTATTTAAAAAAAAAAACACCTGGGCAAGTGATATGAAAATAATGAACAATATATGCTTTTGTTATTCACTCACGTATTTTTTAAATTTATTATTAATTTTTTTTACTGCTTTAAATATTCATTTGGAAAATGTACTAGGGTAGAAATTGAGTAGGTACCTACAGCCAAACGCTATCGAATATTTATTATTATGTAACTGTATATAGATCGGGCACATCGATGTTTTTGGTCGATGTTTCCACTTGACATCGATGTTGAGAAACATCGATGTTTTCTATCGATGTCGCATCGCTAAGTAACTCATGCTTTATGAGAGGTCTTTTGTTTCCTATTCAGTCTGGAGAGCCGAGAGGTATTCAAATTCACACACGAGTGGTTGCTCCTCTCGGCGATTCTAGGAAAAGATAGGTTCTTGGTACCTGGAGCTTTTGAGACCTACACAAGCTGGTTCCTTCGAGTCCCTTCCCAGAATCCCGGGGTTTCTACAACACTGCGTTTTGTAATTTGAGCATCTCAGATATTGAGAGGGCTGTAAAATCACCCAGTTAGTTCGACTTTCCCAGAATATTCGCTCATGCATGTACCTTCATGCTCTGGTGGACGGGTGGTGGAGGAAAAAGGTCTTTCGCATTAAGAACTAGCCTGATCCATCTTGGTATTTCTAGGAAACGTCTTAAGACAATAACGAGGCCTGAACTGGACTTTGACATCGTATGGGAGTGTGGAACCCTTTCTCTACCTGACCCTAGCTTCCTTGAATCAACCAAGTATTGACTCTCATTTTGAGACCAAATTATTTTATGAAAACAGTACTTCTAGGTTTCCCAGTTATTACTTTCAAATTTGAAAATGCTCCAAAAATGTCTTTTTTCACAATCAGAACTTTCTTGCTTTGTTTGCTAGACCGATGTCTAGGCTTGAAATTTGGCTATATTGCTATGGTATGTATTGTACTTGTAGGTAAGATAAGAAACAGTGGGTGATATGGTACCTACAGTTGGTTACAAAAAATCGATTTTTAGAAAAAATGATGTATTAAAATACATTATATCGTCCCCTTAATGTCAAAACTAAGAATGTGCAATTTCTTAGTTTCGAGCAAAATTGAAGAAACTATTTTTAAACTTTTTTTTAGATACTAAAGAAGGTAGTTTACTGTTCGAGATACTTTTCTTCGACTTTCTGTTCTCAGACCTATTAATGAGCTAAGGAAAAATAGTTTTACGACCGTAGTCTATCTACCCCCCCCCCCTTCACCTTATACCTCATTCGTGGTTTTGGCAAACCAGATTTAGGATGATCATTTCACTTTCATGGTTATGGCAAATCGGATTTCTCAATAAAATTGAACTGTGGTGACACGTTTCCTTCCATCCTGCTGCCACAATTTATTTATTTATTTTTTGTTCGTTATTTATTGAGGGCACAGTTACCTAACCTTGAAACACAGAACAAAATTAAACTCTGCTATTGACTGCTCACAAGATTTTTATTCGAAAAACAGAATGAAAGGAACGAAATAGAACATAAATAATTAATTTGTTAAAATAATGCGGAACGAGAGTTATAATGGTTACTTCTTTTTTAAAGAACGGAGAATTGAAGAATTCAAACGAATCAATCAGTGTTAAATAAAAGGTGATGCTTGAAAATGAACTTTTAAAAATTTTCACAAGAGAAGGCAAACTAAAATTATTGGGCAACATTCTTCTTCTCCTTCCTCAACATCGGGTTCTGGTAGCGCATCTCTAACGCTGTCATCATTTTTTAATTTAAGTTAAAAATCGTGATGGGCTCTCGGTATGATCAATTTTTCCTTCATCGTATTGAGGTCTCTCAGCTTTTCATTTGCCAGAGGCAAAGGATAGGGTATGCCTTAGGGATATTATTAAGGGTTAAATGCTCCCCACTTGCTGATCGACCTCTTGCTGACTTCATTCTTGCCGGCCGTCCTCTTCTCGGGGTTTGGCCTGGTCCTCTGGCTGGCTGCTCGGGGGTCCTGGCGACCTAACTACCAAATTAACGCTACGAAAGTGAGGTTGCGACAGATTGGCTTTATGCTAAAATGATGAATGTGGCCTCATTCATTGTAATGGCAACTGTTGTAAAATTTTGGACTTGAATCGTTATTGTAAGCAATACTGAGTCCACTACGACGCAGCCTCAGTCGTTTCCCTTTGGGTCTCGGGGATCGACCAGCTGGTTGGCCTGGGTATTTCGGTGGGATTCCGTTCCGTGGTCGGTCACCTTCCAGACGGGTCGTGTCTGGGTTGACCTGTGATGGCACAGGTCGCTCCCCAGTCTCCAGCCAATGGAGACATCCTTGCGTCAGCCAATCACGAACTACATAGTGATCAAAGGTCGGCGTCGCACGACATCTGTTTATGAAACCTGATAACTAAAGGCGGAACTAATTCGGGCCGCCTCTCAAAAATCTTATTATGTTATGAGCGTTTCATTAACAAATTTCCGATGAAGAAAATTGCCTGAAATGTTGGCACAACAACTCTTATTTCTCCGGGGCCGCCTCTCAAAAAACAAAATAATTCTTATGAGCGTTTCTTCAATAAATTTCTAATGAGAAAATTTGCCAGAAATTTTGGCACAACAATTCTTATTTCTATGAGGGCCGCCTCTCAGAAAGCAAAACATTATGAGCGTTTCTCCAACAAATTTCCTATGAAGAAATTTTGGTACAAAAATTCGTTTTTCCCCGGGCCGCCTCTCAAAAAATAAAAATGATTGTTTTGACCGTTTCTTCAACAAATTTCTAATGAAAAAATTTGCCAGAAATTTTGGCACAACAATTCTAATTTCTCCGGGGCCGCCTCTGAAAAACCAAAAGAAAATTTGTGAGCGTTTCTTCAACAAATTTCCAATGTTGAAATTAGTCGGAAATTTCGGCACAAAAATTCATATATCTTTTGGGCCGCCTCTCAAAAACCAGAATAATCCTTATGATCGTTTCTTCAACAAATTTCCAATGATTAAATTTGCCAGATATTTGACACAAATATTCCTATTTCATGGTTATCCGAAACCACCACATTCAGCCAATCCCTCTGTGGTTTCTAATTCTCTCTCTTCTCTATTTCTCATAATAAAAGGTGAATTTTTTCTTGATTTAGTTATGACCCAATTAGGTTAGCCTGAAGGGCGGCGATACACTCAGGTACTCTATGAGAGATAAATTGCAAGTTGTTAGGAACCGTCCGGTGCTGTTTTTCCCGTGGCATGGCTGTGAACTATCACTCAGAAGCAGAGTATAGTCCAGCCTGCCACGCTGTTTTTTTTCTTGAGAATATTGGATAATATTGATAATTTTTGACACTAAAGTATCAGTACTCGATATTTTAAAATATCGATACTCGTGTCCAACGATACTTGGGATATCGATACTCGGATACGATATAGTATTGATACAAAATATCGATACTTTGGTAACGATACCCATCCCTAGGGAAGACACGTTGAAGGGCCACGCCCAGGTGGCTGAAGGGCTTTCTCTCTTCTTCTCCTGGGGGCTTCAGGGCTTATTTCCCTGCGTGGCCAGTTAAGGGAAACAATAAGCTGCTAAGGGACAGCTCACACAAGCTACGTGCCACATCATTTCTGTCGAGCCATTGAATACCTATCTGGAAACCCTTTTTACTATTCATTTTTCCGTTCTTTATAAACTGATTATTCCTTTTGAACTGTTCCCCCGAGTTTCGAATGAATTATTTTCTTATCTCCTAATCTGGCCATTTCACCTGTCCTTCAAAATTTAGTAGACGTTTCCTACACCTGTTATCATGGTCACATATTCCTCCATATTCGTACTCATCTCTGTGCGAAATCCCAAGTGTCAAACCTATTCTGTAATATCAAAATAATATGCTTCACCTAAGTTGTAATGAATTCATTCAATTATTCATTATTTTTTGTAATTACGGTAAGCTTTCCAATTCTTCAGCAGGATTCGATTTATCTTCTCTTGACGACATTATTTCCAAGCAATACATACTTGAGTTACACTATAATGTAATAGAATTTTCCAACCGTCTTTTTGTGTATTCCTCAGGTTGTCCTGTAAGCTACGTCATCAAAAAATCGACTTCATATTTACAATGAATTTTCGTTTGTACATGAGTATATAATCCATTCCTAGTGTATACGTATCTTCAATCACTTAGTTTTTTCATCGACACATATTCTATATACATCTTGCAACATTTTTCTATCCAATTAGGATAACGACATTTCCTGAATAAGTAAATGAAAAACCCTAATTTTGCCTTTTTTCAACATCTAGAACACACATTCATTGATCCCTTCTGGAGATTGTTAGCATGGGATGCCCGTAGAGAAGCGCCAAAGGAGTTTCATAAGAATTTTTCGGCCTTCGTATCTTATTTTATGACTATCGAATTTTGGACTCAGAAGCTGCTTGAGACGCCAAACTTTGGTTGTGCAATTCAATACGTGGAATGAATTTTTCGTAATCTCCATCGTCATATAAAACCAAAATTTTTTAAAATTTGAAAGAAAAACGGAGAAAAAGCCGAATCCAGATAAGTTTTTTCTTGGTAACTATAAGCAAGAACTGGAAAATGATAGGCAGACCAGACTGTCTTGATAATGAAAGTGTGAGGCAGAAAAAGTACCGTGAACCTCAAGTTTTGAACACATCAGTATGTATGCTGAAAGGGGCCCTCTCTAAGTTGAATTAATCACTGTGGTTGAATTTAAACGTTCAAAAATTTTTCTCTGAATTTGAACTTTTCGGTTCGATTCTGAATATGATTTTTTTTCAACATTTGTAGTAACAAGTTTTCTGTAGATAGTATAGGAGATCTCAGTCAGTGAATAAACGGGGGTTTTTCCTTTCCTCTGGCAATTATTGGTCAATTTTTCATGATTTATTCGGCAATCTTTTGGTTTCCAGTTCCCTAGGGGATGAACTAATAAATTTAAAATATTGCAAATTTCCAAGTACGCGTTAATGATAAGTTGATTGAAACATGAGCAGCTGCTCTCTGTAATAGTCTGTAGGGATTCGCGCCAACTTATATCTTGCAAATTTCAAAATCATCTATTTGTGTGAGGTAGAAGGGTAGGTTTTCATTGTCGTCATGAATTTCTGAGTTCTTTGTTTTGTAAGATAGCTCTTACCTCGCTGCATTCTCTGCCTGGCAAATATCTTCTTGGTTAATGGCATATTTTCATAATGGCTATCTATCATCTTCTTCAATATTTTCCAAAATTGTGGGAAAAAAATATCTTCGCTATCAACATCTAGATGGTCTGAATCTGATTATGATTTCAACTTGTTCTTGATTCTATTGGAGAAGTATTTGTATCTATGTAGAGGCTCGAGAACATAACGTTAATAAGTTGATATCGAATATCTTCTAAGTTAAGGTCTTATGACATGTTTTTAAAAAATGTGGGGGAGGAAAAACTATCTTCGCTGTCAACATCTAGGTGGTCTGAATCTGATTTTGATTTCAACATTTGGGTTCTTGATTCTAAAGGAAAATTGCTTATGTATGTGGAGGCTCGAGAACATAAAGTTAATGATAAGTTGATCAAAACATGAGCAGCTGCTCTCGGTAAGAGTCTGTAGGGTTTTGTGCCTACCTATATTCTGCTCATCTAATTTTTGAGCTTCAAGGGTTGTTTCATTAATTAGTTTCTTACTTTGGAAGATAGCTCTTACCTCGCTGCATACTCTGCCTGGCTTATATCTTCTTGGTTAAGAAGGTCTTATGACATATTTTTCAAAATGTTGAGGAAAAAGTATCTTCGCTGTCAACATCTAGGTGGTCTGAATCTGATTTTGATTTCAACACGTTCTTGATTCTCTGGAAAATGTCATATGTAATAATTACATATGACTCTAATTATTAGAGGCTCGAGAACTTGATTAAATGATGGGTTAATTAAAACACGAGCAGCTGCTCTCGGTAATAGTCTACCTATAGACTTTAATCTACCTAATAGCCTACCTTTATCTTGCAAAAAAATGTCAAAATCATCTATTTTTTGAGGTTTAAGGGTAGTTTCATTATTGTCATCTTTAATTTCTGAATTCCTTGTTTTGGAAGGTTGCTCATACCTCGTAGCATACTCTGCCTGGCAAATATCTTCTTGGTTGAGAAGGTCTTATGTCTTGGGACAAAATAGATCTTTCTTTGGAAAAAATATCCTCGCAGTCAACAACTAGGTGGACTGAATCTGACTCTAATTTCAAGATACGCGTTATTGATTCTAATGGAAAAGTAGGTGTATCTATGTAGAGGCTGGAGAACATAACGTTAATGATAAGTTGATTGAAACATGAGCAGCTGCTCTCGGTATTAGTCTGTAGGGATTCGCGCCAACTTACATCTTGCAAATTTCAAAATCATCTATTTGTTTAAGGTAGAAGAGTAGGTTTTCATTAATTTCTGAGTACTTTGTTTTAAGATAGCTCTTACCTCGCTGCATTCTCTGCCTGGCAAATATCTTTTTGGTTATGAAGGTTTTCGGCATATTTTTCAAAAATGTTGAGGAAAAATGATTATCTTCGCTGTCATCATCCAGGTGGTCTGAATCTGATTTTGATTTCAACGTACGGGTTCTTAATTCTAGAGGAAAGTTGCTTATGTATGTAGAGGCTCGAGAACATAACGTTAATGATGAACCTAGAACTTGACGTTACCATTGATTAATTCGTTGTCATTTAGGATTTTATTCCCTTCTTCTATTTCCGTGGCAGCTTCGGAGCTAATGTTCGGAGAGGACAGTATCGACTTTAGTGACAATTGAGCATGTATGAAACTTCTTGACTCTGAAATTTCATGTCATACCTGCGCTGGAGGAACTTATACTTATGTCAGTATGAATAGATGAATATGAATAGCACCCTGGTCGGTTTGTGATTCTTAAGTTGGAATGTAACTGTAGTTGTATACAATAAGTGAAGATAAATATTGATCATATCAGTGATTAATATTTGTTGTGCTCATATCAATCAATTGATTTGTTGTTGCTCACATCAATCAATGTTCTGCTTGGAATTGTCTGGTCAAATGAAAACTAATCAATCGTAAATTATGGTTCTTAGCAACGAGATCAAGATATTTGTTTGCTCCTCTAATTGTTTCAAATCCATACACTATGCAACATTCTCGTCCTGTCATGAAGTGGGAGTAGTTCTTCTCTGGTGCGTAATCTAATGGTCCTTTCCATATTCTTGAAGCATCTAATGTTTCGCAATGAGGGAAAGTCTTTCAAGTGCATGACTTTTCGGGAATATCTAGCCTGAAAAAGTCCCGGTAAATATTTCTTTGCCTTACCAATTGTCTCTGGTGTTGGGGGTTCTGCGACATCGAGAAATAGTTCATAAATGCCATAACGAAATTTTTAGAATATTAAAAATTTAACTTGTTGGAAGAGAAAAGCAGAACATTACATCGATAGTTTTCAACCTTCAGGCATTTGGAAGAGATGCGCGTAAGGAAGGAATGGACATACAGAAGGAATTATGGATTCTTTCATTGCACAACTCTAAATTAGGACTGGTAGGTACTGAGTTGACAGGAGACGATCACTGATAGAAATATTAGTCATGTCCACATTGAAATTGACTTGTCAACTCTCTAAAAATTTGTAAATTGGTTCAAAAACAATCTTAAATTTGGTTTGGAAGATCTTGAATTTGACTTGGAAATTCTATGTAGTGGGTTATACCAACTGAATTCAATTGTAATCCCAAAATGTTGAGAATTGTTAGATTGTACGAATTTAAAGCAACTTCTCTTGGCAGGGCTCTTGTTGCCTCTATAGCTCTTAGTTGCCCATCCTCTCTCCGACATCTCTTCCCTGAAAATGTCATCGGAATCAAACAACTTCGCATAGTTTTTTGGATATCATGACAGACGGACACAAAACCAATAATGTTCAGGAAGGTCTAAAACGCGAGTGGAAATTTTTGATTTTGGTGAAATTATTTTTCAAAGTTGAAGAGTGAAATCCTCTGTATCTCCTATCCCCTAGGAGAATCTGAGAAGAATTGACGCAGTGACGTCAGTCTTGTGGATTCTTCCGGAATATCCTAATGCAATCAGAACAAATCGAATTCTCACCGGAAAACAACAAGATGCTTCCGATAAGAACAAACGAGCTACTAATAGCGGTTAAGATCAGCCGGTACTGATAGATTTATCGAGAAAAAACCATCTACGCCGGAAACGCCGAAAAACCCCAGTTACCCGACGAGGGAAAATTCTTGCCCCTGACACTATGTAGGCAAACTTGTTGAAGTTTTCGGGAACGAGGTTCGCAAAGAAGACTTATCTCTCGTTACGAGTTGTTGGAGGTAGGTCCAGTACCTTGGTAGTTAGTTGGCAGTTAGAAGAGACGTCCAATTGGATAAAAAAGAAACTTCTATCTGGTAATTCACGATTTTCCCACGCGATTCTTCGTGATATTCATCTTCAGGTTTCTGGAGACCGGGACTGACTAGAATATCATGAGTGGCTGTGTCCAAACATGAAAGAACTTCGTGAGTGGTTTCAATCCCAAACTTGCGTTTTAGAACGAGTCATGAGGAGTGTCCTAGTAACCAGGGGCGTTGGGTGAACTCCGAAAATGGTGGGGCACCAAACCAGAAAATACACAAACTTGACCATAGGGTCACACATCCTACTTTTGCACCAAACTGATGACCCACTGGGGAATATCTACACCTCAACTTCGTTCCAGTTATTAAAATATTTGGGGACTGATTTTTGTAAAAAATGTAAAGAGATATGCGCTAAAACAAGTTGTGTGACTTCCTAGTTACTACCTCAGTGCAACTTCCTACAGTGACAGTCGAGCATTACCAACAGTTATTTCATAGAACAAGAAGTTCTCTGATAAGAAATGGGTGGATTTCAATCTTTCCCTGCTCTTAGCAATACTAGGTACATTATGATAAGGTATACGAAAAAAGATAGGTACCTAAGTAAATGTTAACTTATGTGTTTAACGTCCCATTGCTAATCTAGGATGAACTGTGAAAGCGTAGGTAGGTTCTCACAAATAACACAGCTAATTTAGATTACGAAGGGAAATGAATACATTGAAATCAATGTAGAATAATAATTCCCAGACAGGTTTTTTTCATATCTTTGAAATACCCCGGTTTAGGTAGGAAAGGTTGTTGTGATTGGATCTTAGTGCGACTTTGCTAAGCAAGATAACTGATAAAAGGCATTTACTTGAATTGAAACTTGTCTTGATCAAAGCGAATGAAATTGATTGTGTCCTCCTTGGCATTGGCCGAGAAAGGGAGGGGATAACGGACAAGACATGCATTTTTACACTAATGGGCATGCGCGGACGAGGCATAAACTAAAATATACAATGTAACTATACCAACTCCGGAGTCCAAACTGTTTGTGCCCCAGTGCTTCCTTGGCTACATGTTTTTTTCCCAAACATTGGAAATTCGAGAGTGGACAATCGATTGTTGAATACCTGTAGATTTCATCATACTTCTTCTCTCCTATGTCAGTGTAAAATTAATTTACACTTAAAGATCCATGCTTCCATGGATCATCAGTGAGTTTTGTGTAAATAAACTTTCTACCAGGGATTTTTTTCTACTTTGGGGGAACACTTTTCGAAGCATTTTTTCAACTACGAGGTGAAAATCAAGCTTACAGAGAGGGAAATTTTGCCGGGGCTAGACCCAGAGTGGCCTTATGGACGCCACGCCCCTGCTAGTAACAGATGAGTGATGAGCATAAACTATATCTGTGTCAGCAGGGTAAAGGGGGTTAACTC
The DNA here is from genome assembly GCA_009739505.2 of Apolygus lucorum. NCBI lineage: Eukaryota > Metazoa > Arthropoda > Insecta > Hemiptera > Miridae > Apolygus > Apolygus lucorum. The sequence goes on along the minus strand of CM019174.2, from coordinate 23,905,478 downwards.
GCAAACAAGTGATTTTTGGGAAATCGGACTTCAAAGTTTGCTTCACTGCCCAAAATTGATCGTTTAATTGAAAAAATATTTTTTATGGGGATTCTCTTTCCCGGTAGGTGGGGAATCTACTGCAGAAGTTCCATGTTTATTTTTTTATATCGTTATTATATCGTTATCTTTATCGAATTTGGTTGCACATGACTCCCTTTTCACTCTAAGTTGGTATAACGTGAGCAGATGACTGACACTTGCGTCTCGCCGCCGAAAGACGAGCAGCCGTTGCATTTTTGAAAAGTACGCTGTACCTCGTTTTTACAGCTGATTTCAAAATTTGACGGTTCTACTTTCCTGCCTCATTAAATTGTGAGGAGAAGGAACTTGTAATTGAATGTTTGTGTTTTGAAGCGACGAATCAAGCAGAATGGATTATTATAGTGAAGATTACCGTCTGCGGAACTTTTTACGAACATATTGTTCGGAAAATTTCGCACTAGACGGCCGTAATTATTCGATTCGCGCACAAATTTCAAACCTCCACGATTTTATTATAAGTACCTACCTAACTGAATTTCCTTTCTCTCTGATCTTAATCCCAACTTTTTGGTTTATTATTTTCAATAATGTTGGTTTATTATTTTCAATATTGAACCTTTGGAATCGACCAAGAAAAAAATTTTCTATCGTAAACATCAAATTTTGATGGTTTACGTTTCAAGATAGGTACGTAGAATCCAAAAATCGAATAAAAATCTGGCCGTCCGTCCGCCGTCCGCGGCACTTTCCCCACTTAGCATTGACCGATTTTGATGAAATTTGGTATGTAGGCTCCATTTGGGGTCTAGTTGTGCCCCGATGATTTTGGTTGATGTAGGTCACTTCTAAGGGTTCAAAAATGATTTTTAAAATTTTGAAAACGCCCTAACTCAAAAAAGTTTGATATAAAGGTATTGTTTTTCCTTCAATTTAAGATTCTATACAATTTTTAGAAACCACACGGAGCTCTGTAGGACAAACCGTTTGCTCCCTACGAGAATTTAAGGGTTGGACGTACGATAAATCAGAAACACGAGTGAGAATCGCAAGAGGCCTAATCTCCTTTCAAATTATAGCTGACCGAAATGCGATCGATGTTTTTCTTCATGTTGGATGGTGGGGGGCTTTGTAGACGAGTGATCAATATAGAAAAATAATAAACCATTGTGTAATAATTTGCAGCGTTTTAATAGACAAACTATATTCCTGTACTTAGAATTTTCACGAGAACGAAAAATTCCTGTTTTTATCCCAATCCGGCTGTTTCAGGTTTTTTTTTTGTGTTTTTTTATAGTAAAAATTAATTTGCCCATGAAGCCGCGAATCAAAAAATTGCAACCGTTCTGGGCAAAATTTTCCTAGCAATACGTTCGTAAAAAAGTTCCGCAAGCGGTAATCTCAACAATAATAATCCATTCTGCTTGATTCGTCACTCATAAATTCAATAACAGTTTTCTTCTCCTTACAATGAATTTAATAAGGCAGGAAAATAGAACCGTCAAATTTTTAAATGAATAATAATGTTGGAATGAGCGGTAAAAACGAGGTACAGTGTACTTTTCACAAATGCCGCTAGACCGCAGCACCGGCTGCTCGTCTTTCGGCGGCGAGACGCAAGTGATGACTGACCCCCTATAATTAAATAAAATAAGTAAGTAGTGGTAGAAAGAAAAATTTGATGTAAAACATTGTGTGGAGAACTTTCTTTTGTGGACCAGCAGGCTCAATCTTCCTCTTCATCAGTCGTATCATCAAGCGTATTGGCAGCCGAATTGGACGTAGGATGTTTACGGTAGGATATAAATGGTAGCAGGTCTACCAAATCCTTCTTCTTTTCGGTAGATGTGGGATTTCTCGTACTGTACTTGAGGGGCACGGTCAGCTCTACAAGTCTTCCCTTTCTTAACCTTCTAACTGCCAAGCTGTTTTGGCCATGACTTCTTCAGGTGCCAAATGGAAATATCAAGTGTAGGCTTTCCTTATGTGAAAATTTGGGATCTTTACATTCTATGAATGAATATAACACATTATGTATATCATTATGTACTGAGACCGCCGGCGACCTTCATGGCACTTAAAGGCAACAGAGTACTCGGTGTGCCATGAGGTCGCCGGCGGGTCACGTTTTTGTGACCAAAACCAAGGAGGGTGGAAGCAAGAGAGAATGGCACGCGGAATGAAACTCGGAACACAAGTTGTTTACCTGTAAACAACAAAAAATACTACGCTGGTTTACTCAGCTGTATTTATTTAGGAAATTCAATAGCTCTTTAGTGGGTTGTCAGAGGAAATTTCATAGAAAAAGTGAGGCCGCCCGCGGTCTCATTAGCACCCATGGTAACCGCTTCTAAAACATGCTGCAAATCGTATACCATCCCGTGATGCAGTTGCTAGGTGCATAATGAAGCTAATAATTACCGGAGGGTCGGAAAAAAAAAATATTCCTCAGATGTACAGATGAAAAATTGTGAGGTGGCTGGCGGCCCTCACGGCACTTGAAAGGTTAAGAAGCTGACGGACTTGAATTCTTCAGTTTCATCCAGGACGTTTTGTAGAGCAGTCAACCAGGCTGATCTCGGTGGAAACGTAGCCATCTCACTGGTTTCCAGTGCAAAGGTTACTTGTTGTTTTTGATTGTGCGCAGCTGAAGTTGCTTCTTGAACAAACTGGCAAAATCGAAGAAATTGTTCCGATCCACCTCAGTGACAATGGTTCCATCTTACCAGTACAACTGAAAACACAAAATGAAATGTTGTGTTTTCCCTCCGAAATAGTGGGGGAACAATAACTATGGACCTCGTTATGCAAATACCTGGTAAGCGACAAAAGTCGATTTTGAGAAAAACGCGTCCAAAGTTTTTACGAGTATACTCGTACACGTTGTTTTGGTAGTTGGCATGGGAATTAAGAGGTCAAACTTCGTCTCTGAGGGTTTTTTGGTGTGTTCTTTCCAGCTATTCGGTCAAAATGTAAGAAAAATGTCTGCAAGTATCATTTTTATGCTTACCTGGTTTTTGAAAAAATCACCAAGAGCAGAAACCTAAATTGCAATAACCTGGTAAGCGCCAATTTGTCGCTTACCTGGTTTTTGCAAAAATCACCCAGAGACCAAATCTAAATTTTGAAAACCTGGTAAGCGCCAATGTGTTGCTTAACTGGTAATTGCGAAATTAATTGAACAGAAAATAGAACATTGATAACAGGGTAAGTGCCAGTTTGTCGATTTCCTGTTTGTTGTCGCATGAAAAAGAACAGAGACTTTACCAGGAAAATGTCACTCCTAACCTTCTACTGAGGGTGCACGAAAAAAAAGAAAGCATGATGGTCACCGAATGCATGTTAGTACTTGTACTTACTTGAAAATGTTTATAAAAAGATAGTAGATGATAACGAAATAAATTTGGTTATATCTAACAGGTTCTACGCCATTGCTATAGTTCCCTCTCCCTCGATTGATACGTTTTGTGATAGTCAGGGCATAGCTAAATCGTGTTCCTCGTGAACTATGTAATACCTATAGGTACGTAAAACCGGTCGCTCGCCACAATTCACGGATTAGAGCTCCGAATTCGCTAGGCAGATAATAAGTCAGATAAGACGAAATCTTTAAAATCGAGAAAACTAAGGCACATTCGAACTAACTTCTTACCACGAGTATTCATTTTAATGTTAAAAAAAACCACACAATTTTTTGTTGGAATCTCGGATGGAAGAACGTGACCGTGACAATAAAATTCTTGGATTAATCTGTCGCTTACCAACTTGTTGACTCAGATGTTTGGCCCAGCTGAATTTACGCAAATCCCTGGTAAACGACGATCTCTGGCGGTTACCAGGTGTTTGCGTAACTACTGTAGTGACCAATTGGTGCTTACTAGGTATTTGCGAAATAAAATTCAACATTTGGCGCTTACCAGGTTTTTGCAAAGTAAAAAACCGCGTTCACAAGGCTTGTCGCTTACCTGACGTGATAATTTAATTACTTTTAATAAACGTAACTGAATGAAACCACTCCAGAATCGTAGATCTTGACAAGCTGAATCCAACGATACCAAAAACTCGATTTTCGATTTTTGTCGCTTACCAGGTATTTGCATGACTGGGTCCATGTATTCTAGAAGTATTTTTAAAATTTAAATATTTATTTTACGGTATTTTCCTGATAACGAACCAATAATCGGCATCCAATTAAAAAATTGTGGTGATTCAATTTTCTTTCATTAGCGAATTCTTAACTTCTGTTAATCCCTTTTGTTTATTTATACGTCATGATTGAAGTAATAACCAGCTGAATACCTCCAGATCCCCCGAAACTACCAAAAAAGTTCATGCAGCATGAGGAACCCTAATTGGACCATGGTGTCACTACTAGATTGATATTATCAATATCAATTGTTATTTCAGGATCTCTGGAAACTGCAGGGCTGGTCGCGTGCGAACGCTCAGGATCCGCATCACTTAGCCGTTACTGCTTATTACTCAACTTTTGTACCGGTGCGGTAATCGATTCCAAAGAACCTCCGTGGGCGACGTGGAAGGAAAGGGGGGCGCCACGTAGACGAACCTATCTCGCACAGTCTCCCCTCTGGTGACCTTGAAAGAAGTTCCCCTCTTATCCTGAGGTTACTCTTACTTTCGTTCCAAAAGAGTGAAAGCTAACAAGGCGTTTCGATTACAACCAAAACACCTTCGCTTCCGAGTTCAGATGTCAGTTCTCTACTAGTTTCGACGATTTCGACCTTCTTGCACAATTTTTTTCAGTTCTTTGAAGGTGAAAAAGTCTGCTAAGTGGGTGTGGCACATAGCTTCCTCTGATAAATCACCCGACTGTATAGGTCATCCGATGATATGTAGCTCATCTGAAAACACCAATCTCTAAAGCCCGGCTTTCCTACATGCGTCTCGCCGCTGCGGCTGCGGCTCGCGTTCAGCCGCATTGACTCCTTCAATGTATTTCATAATATGAAATATTATGTGGCCTCTTTCCTACATGCGGCTGAGCCGCTGCGTCTGCGGCTGGTGGAGCGCGTCTGCGGCTGGTGGAGCGCGTCTGCGGCTGGACTGCTCAAGGGACCAGTGCCTAGCTGCGGCCGGGATATGCAAACCCGCATCGTACGTCTCCCTCTCTTCAAAAATGGGTAACACGGACGATAAATGTGAATTACAGACTTCGCACTATTTACTTTTTGTCCTCCAGTGACAACAGTTCCCTACCTTTTTCGAAGTGTTCAGTATGTTTACGACAGAGGAGGACGAGGTACTCGTGGGGTTGGTTGAAAAAAATGTTTTTTTGTACGATATGGTCGAGAAAGAATATCAAAGTGCAACAAAAAAAGAAAAAAACCTGGGAAACCATTGCAGAGGCGTTGAAGAAAGACAGTAAGTATCCAAACATTAAGTATTCAATATGGTACATTGTTAATACAATAAACATTGGTTTATTTATGTAGGTCTAATAAAGTCGTGAGTCCTGCCATCTCCTTGAAACTGCCCCATCTCCATTGAAGTACTGAGCAAAGTCGTCTCGAATAGTGAACCCTTCTGCTTGCTGATATCCCCTGACCTATTGAGGTTGGAAAATGTTTGTGGTGGAGCCTGAGGGGAATCAGGATCTGATGGGGTGAACGGTAGCCCACTTTCCTCCAAGTAGCAGTCTCGCAACATATTGTGCAAGCAGCACGTTACCAAAATCAACTTATCGATAGTTTCAGGGAGCACTGAGATATGTGAGTAATATACCCTCCAAATTTGACTCAGGAGTGCAAACGAGTTTTCGCTCACTCTTCTAGCGCGGCATAATCGGTAGTTGAAGACGGCTTTTTCTTTCTCTGCTCGTGCTGATGCTCTATTGAATGGCTTCATCAAGTGTTTTTGAAGCCGGAATGCCTCATCACCAACTACAACATGAGGAAGTTTCAAATTCGAGCCTGGTAAAGTTTTGTCTGGCGGGTAAAAACTGGAGTCTTGGAGTCGCCGGCCTCTCCTTCCTTGCCGTAAGAACCAACATCAACTGCAATGAACTTGTAATCTGCATCAACAAGTGCCAGTAAGACGATGGAATAGTAATCTTTATAGTTGAAGTAGAGCGATCCTGATAGCTTTGGACAGAATATACGCACATGCTTGCCATCTAGAGCTCCAATACAATTAGGGAAATTCCACTTTTCCCTGAATACAGCCTCTGTGCGGACGAGTGCTTCTGTGGATGGTGCTGGTAGGAAAATGGGAACCAACTTCTCACAAAGTGCTTCCGAAGTTTCTCTGACGATTTATCCTACATAGGGGTCGGAGATTCGAAAAGCGTATGACAGTGACTTGAATGACTCCCCCGTGGCCAAATACCTGAAACAGAAATTTAGCCGGAAGAAGTTCCGGAACTTCACTTCATCACTATTCAAATGATCTTTTACCAAAACATGAAAAGCCCCTTCCGAACGTCGCAATCCAAACAATCTTCTTCTCTCCTCATTCCTCCCATAATCATCCTTTCCACCTCTTCCTCCTCTTCCACAATCCACCAAGCCAATAGACCCTTCTTTCTTGACATTCTGAACACTACTGAATGATTGAGCCGCATGGCCGTTGCGTCCAGACGCGTGTAGGAAAGATACCCCCCTGCGGCAGCCGCAAGCTCTGCGGCTCGATGTGATCGCGAGCCGCAGCCGCTGCGGCCAGACGCGTGTAGGAAAGCCGACCTTAAGGGAGGGATTTATAGAATGGACTCGTATGGGTAAAGTGCCGGAGCGATCCGAGTTAAGGGGATCTCAGTCGGTCGCCGTTCATTCCTCGTTCCGGGTCAATGTTTCACGAAATTGAAGGCGCAAAAACTTCAAAATTTGTATTTAAATTTTAAAGGATTTTAGAAATGCATTAGTGCACGGCCCTAGGGAATTGAAAAACTGAAATATTGCCGCCGGAATCATCAAAATTGAACTGTCAGAGAAAAATGGGGAAAACAGTTGATGCAGTTATGTTTTCCCATAAAATGTAGCTAAACTTGAAATTTTGAAAGATTATAGAAATTCATTAGTGCTTGGGCCTTGACGATATAAAAATTGAAAGACTGCCGCTGGAATCATCAATATTTCCGTTAATTCTAGGTAAAAACAAGCCTCCGAAGATGTCTTGTCTCTCGAGTGAATCAACTAGTTTCGATGATTTCGAACTTCTTCGCCTATTTCAGTCAATTCTAGGTAAAAACAAGCCTTTGAAGATGTCTTGCCTCTCGAGTGAATCAACTAGTTTCGATGATTTTGAACCTCTTCTTTGCCTATTTCAGCCAATTCTAGGTAAAAACAAGCCTCTGAAGATGTCTTGTCTCTCGAGTGAATCAACTAGTTTCGATGATTTCGAACCTCTTCTTCGCCTATTTCAGTCAATTCTAGGTAAAAACAAGCCTTTGAAGATGTCTTGTCTCTCGAATGAATCAACTAGTTTCGATGATTTCGAACCTCTTCTTTGTCTATTTCTGTCAATTCTAGGTAAAAACAAGCCTCTGAATATGTCTTGTCTCTCGAGTGAATCAACTCTATGATTTCGAACCTCTTTTTCGACTTTTTTAGTCAATTGCTGGTAAATCTTGTTTCCAGTGAACCAGCTAGTTTCAACCATAATAAATCGTTTTTTAACCACACCTCAATATTCGAAGTCATATTCGACAGTAGTTATTATTTTTTTTTTTAGAAATTGTAAAAATGTCCCCCAATCCCGAATTCATCTATATTTTCTCGTCTGTTGGTTATGATGATTCAATATTGTTTCAGCCAATTCTAGGTAAAAACAAGCCTTTGAAGATGTCTTGTCTCTCGAGTGAATCAACTAGTTTCGATGATTTCGAACCACTTCTTTGCCTATCTCAGTCAATTCTAGGTAAAAACAAGCGTCTGAAGATGTCTTGTCTCTCGAGTGAATCAACTAGTTACGATGATTTCGAACCACTTCTTTGCCTATCTCAGTCAATTCTAGGTAAAAACAAGCGTCTGAAGATGTCTTGTCTCTCGAGTGAATCAACTAGTTTCGATGATTTCGAACCACTTCTTTGCCTATCTCAGTCAATTCTAGGTAAAAACAAGCCTCTGAAGATGTCTTGTCTCTCGAGTGAATCAACTAGTTTCGATGATTTCGAACCACTTCTTTGCCTATCTCAGTCAATTCTAGGTAAAAACAAGCCTCTGAAGATGTCTTGTCTCTCGAGTGAATCAACTAGTTTCGATGATTTCGAACCACTTCTTTGCCTATCTCAGTCAATTCTAGGTAAAAACAAGCCTCTGAAGATGTCTTGTCTCTCGAGTGAATCAACTAGTTTCGATGATTTCGAACCACTTCTTTGCCTATCTCAGTCAATTCTAGGTAAAAACAAGCCTCTGAAGATGTCTTGTCTCTCGAGTGAATCAACTAGTTTCGATGATTTCGAACCACTTCTTTGCCTATCTCAGTCAATTCTAGGTAAAAACAAGCCTCTGAAGATGTCTTGTCTCTCGAGTGAATCAACTAGTTTCGATGATTTCGAACCACTTCTTTGCCTATCTCAGTTAATTCTAGGTAAAAACAAGCGTCTGAAGATGTCTTGTCTCTCGAGTGAATCAACTAGTTTCGATGATTTCGAACCACTTCTTTGCCTATCTCAGTCAAATCTAGGTAAAAACAAGCCTCTGAAGATGTCTTGTCTCTCGAGTGAATCAACTAGTTACGATGATTTCGAACCACTTCTTTGCCTATCTCAGTTAATTCTAGGTAAAAACAAGCGTCTGAAGATGTCTTGTCTCTCGAGTGAATCAACTAGTTTCGATGATTTCGAACCACTTCTTTGCCTATCTCAGTCAATTCTAGGTAAAAACAAGCCTCTGAAGATGTCTTGTCTCTCGAGTGAATCAACTAGTTTCGATGATTTCGAACCACTTCTTTGCCTATCTCAGTCAATTCTAGGTAAAAACAAGCCTCTGAAGATGTCTTGTCTCTCGAGTGAATCAACTCGATGATTTCGAACCTCTTTTTCGACTTTTTAAGTCAATTGCTGGTAAAAATCTTGTTTCCAGTGAACCAGCTAGTTTCAACTATAATAAATCGTTTTTCAACCACACCTTCTCAATATTCGAAGTCATATTCAACAAACATATTCGACAGTAGTTATTATTTTTTCTTAGAAATTGTAAAAATGTCCCCCAATCGAATTCATCTATATTCTTTCGTCTGTTGGTTATGATGATTCAATTTTTTTTTTTTTTCGTAACAAAATTTATGCTTTTATTTGGTATTATTCAATATTGTTTCGTGAGAAAATATGACGCGGACTTTAATGTTTTTGTACCTTTTGTTTTCGATTGTTTCTTCCTTTTTCCTCAATATTGTCGTGTTTATCCGTCTTGACGCATATTTGTCCACAATTCACTCCTACAACCGCTAACTCGTGCAAAAGTCTTCGAACTTGCAACCTTCAAATAACCGTTATTTATTCAATAATCGCCTATGACGGTTAAAAAATGAAAAACGTTAAACGAAAAGGTCAGACTTGCTCAGCTGGGGTGACTTTTACAAGGATGTCTGGAATCAACGGTCAGCACGAGGCTCAAGGCCGACGACAGTTGAGCAGTATTTCTTTCGAGGTTTTTTTCTCCTGTCAGCCTTCCCTTAACTTTCCTTACTAACGAAAAATTGAGAAAATTATATTCGTTATTCACGTTCATTCGATAGAAAAATTCATTTTGAAGTGCTGGATAATCAGAATGAGGATCAAGTATGACCTACAATTTGCTCCTTATAAGAACTTGGAATTTTCAGAATGAGTATGACCTACAATTATCTCCCTTTTTTTCCTCTCAATAATAACTTGAAATTATCAGAATGAGGAACAAGTATGACTCACAATTCACCCCTTAAGACCAACCATTTGCTCTCGATAGAACTTGGGAACTAACAGATTGAGGAACAAGAGTGCCCTGCGCAGACTAAAAACGCTGCAAATTATTACACAAAGGTTTATTATTTTTCTATATAGATCACTCGTTTACCTCTAACCAACCAGCATGAAGAAAAAGGTCGATTGCATTTCGGTCAGCTAAAATTTGAGCGGAGATTAGGCCTCTTTTGCGATTCACACTCGTGTTTTTGATATATGCTACGTCCAACCCTCAAATTCTCGTAGAGTAGTTTTTGAAATTTGCTTGTTAACCCTATTATATTTGCTGGGGGTAGAAAATAAGGGCAATAATTCTCAAAACGCCCTACCTCAAAAACCTTTCATATAATGATTGTTTTTACATCAATTTTAAATAGTGTTGATTTTAGAATTGAATGAGACCACCCAGAGCTGTGTAGGACCAACCGTCCGCACTCAATGTTAATTTGAGGGTTGGACTTTCGATAAATCAGAAACACGAACCCGAATCGCAAAACAGGCCTAATCTCCATTCAAATTTTAGCTGACCAAAATTAGATCGATTTTTCGAGATGTACTCAGTTTTGCCTCCTTAGCAACCAGTAATCAAATTTCTTAAGAAGGCACTTACGACTCTTCGTTTTTTCGAATTGAATGTGAAGCGTTTATTTCTACAAATTTAGTTCTTAGTGAAGCAAAAATATGGTTGGAACGTAGTAGCAATGGCTAAACTGTGTTCTTTGCCGGCGAGTGATCTATATGAAAAAATAATAAACCTTTGTGTTATAATTTGCACCGTTTCATTCGTCGTTTCATCTGAAAAATGTTTTTGAAAATCGCTCATTAACCCTATTACTATTTGCTCCATGGTGTCACTAGGGTCACCGAAAACATCTTGGGAATTCCACAGATAACTCGAAGTGTCATCAGATTGACATGATGTAAATTGAAATTTGAAACATTACTGAACAGAGCCGAATTTTTCGAACTTTTTTTTGTAAGTTGAAAAATCAAAAAATGATGTAATGAGACATCGGATGAATGGCCCGCAAACAATTCTGCTGTCCATTAAATTTAAAATTGTAATTAAATTTTGGTTCCTCCGGTGACACTATAAGTTAGCCTTGGAGTTCCTGTGATGTTTTCCTTGACACTAGTGACATCATGGTCCAATTAGGGTTAATAAACCAAGAAATGAACTTGTTCAATAACTTGTACTGTTTTTCCTTATTGTGAAGATGATGTGGTCTTGATTGCTGCTGTAATGAAGGACTTTGAAAAATCATCAAATTTGAGGCTTTTGATGTGCACCTTTATGGATCCAGCTTCCTGGTATCACAAACCTTGCCCCTGGCGTAAAAATATGGACCAGTTCGCATCGAGGTCGATGACGTCACAAGGTAAAGACACGACTGAGTCACGCCCTCCAAGAAGGGGGTCCACCTTTGTAAAAGAGAAAAAAAATTTTATCCGGCACAAGGACGTTTGGAACCTTCAAGTTTGAAAATAATTGCTTCGACTTGACTCTGACGCCATCCGCTTTCTAAATGCTTCCACCCTGAGGTGGGGGGCACCGCACCCCAGGAATCGGATAGATGCAAGCAGGAAGTGGGCTTGGGCGATTATATTACCTTCAAATACGGAGTCGCCTTCCCCTTCAACCTCAGAAGCTCTTTTGGCATCAAAACAAACCTTTCTTATGTAACGATTGATGGATTCATCCGTCGGTTGAATTTTCTCTTTTAGTGTCTCGAGCCAAACCCCCATTGTGTGCGTTGTTTCACAATTCAGTGATGTTGATTCTTCGAATTATCAATCCATTCCTCCACACTGCAGGTCGAGGCCTCAACATATACAATTCTCAATGACGAAAATGTCAATGATGCGGTTTTTCCCCTGTACATTTCAAGTGTGATATATATTTTCAAGTGATTTTTCACGATGAATCGTGTGGTGATAGTATTTTTTGGTTCATTTTTTTCAATGAACCTTTGGAATCGACCAAGAAAAAAATTTTTTTTTAACACCAAAATTTCAAATTCAAAATTTGTTGGTTTACGTTTCAAGGTACGTAGAATCCAAAATTCGAATAAAAATTTGACCGGCCGTCCTTAGCATTGACCGATTTTGATGAAATTTGGTATGTAGGCTCCATTTGGGGTCTAGTTGTGCCCCGAAGATTTTGGTTGATGTAGGTCACTTCTAAGGGTTCAAAAATTAATTTTGAAAACGCTCTAACTCAGAACATTTTGATATAAAGGTATGGTTTTTCCATCAATTTAAGATTCTATAGAACTTTTAGAATTTTTTGAGACCACGCGGAGCCCTGTAGGACAAACCGTTCGCTCCCTACGAGAATTTGAGGGTTTTACGTACGATAAATCAGAAACACGAGTGTGAATCGCAAAAGAGTCCTAATCTCCGTTCAAATTATAGCTGACCGAAATGCGATCGATGTTTTTCTTCGTGTTGGATGGTTGGTGGCTTTGCAGAAGAGTGATCTATGCAGAAGAATAATAAACCATTGTGTACTAATTTGCACGTTTTTCGATTTGCGATCTCAATGTTCCTTTTTCAATATCATTTTATCTTAACAATGTCACCCCAACTCAATGTACTTCTTCAAATCTCATAATATTTTATGAACATGTGAAATTCTCGTCCGATTTGCCTCGAATCCATTCCTACGCCCAACTTTCGTCTTATATAGGCCGACGTTAGCTACTTTCCTTGCTTCAAACCTCACCGATCATTGGTTCTGACACAACACATTGTCACCGTGAGAAATCCGGTGAAAATCGATCTTTTCTCGTTTTTTGCACCAATTTACCTCGTATTCCAGAAGAGATGACAGATTATCCGCGATAATAATTGAATTTTCAGCTAAATACTATTCATTCCTCGAAGATTTCCAAATAAGAGTGTTTTGATCTCTTCACTTATATAGGCCAACGTCAGCTACATTCCTTACCTCAAACCTCAGCGATCATTGGTTCTGACAGGCCGAATTGTCACCGTGAGAAATCCAGTAAAAACTGATCTTTTCTCGTTTTTTAATCATTTGAATTTTATGCACATGTACGATACATTCAAAGCATTCCAATGAATTGTGAAATTTATTGATCATTTTTTCAAAAAAAAACCTCTCTAATTGGGTTTTACGTGATTTTCTATGAGTCTCAACAGCACCGGGTTATTATATTCAGCCGATTCGCGGTCTTCTCCGTCCTTATTGTTTTACCTTTACAGATCCTTCGTAGCCCGATCATTCTTTATTTACATGCTGATCTCACAGTATTACGTAGGTACTTGCGACACAATTATAAGATATTATAAAATTCTCAAATTTTTGCTTCTCATTTTCTTGTTCTAATCTTGATAAGGTTTTGTTCTTCATCATGAATATCGATTCAATTACTTCATGCAGTGTTTCTTAACCACGTAGAAGTTCTCGTAACCTAATCAGCTATCTTTACTCTTCTCTCATTTTTATTAGATCTTTACATACCTTCTGATACCTTCTTATCCAGGTATTAGTTTATATCGCGAAATTCGCAAGATTGAGCCGTTTTCTCCAATCCAACATACAACGTCGATTTCGTAGGAAAAAATTCACGTTTTTTTCGTTCGAACAAATTTTTCCCCTAAGTTTCATTTTAAAATACTTTTTGATTATACCGTTAAAAAGCTGAGATTTTGAGGATGTTTTTGCTAAAAACCGCATCCATTTTCCTCTACAGGAAATTGATGAAAATCTCTTGAGAATTTCGTTAAATAACTCGAAAATTGCAAAGTTTGGACTCAAAAAAATCTAACTAGATGCTAGGTAAAAAATTTGTGTTGTAGCTCAACTGATGGGATTTTAATGCTTAATTCAACGGTGTAATCAGATTAGAACTTGCATAAGGGAGCTATAATCATCTTAGTGAGACAAGGTTTCAACATACGAAAAAAATCTAAAAAATAAGAACTCGAAAACGACGCATTTTCAAGAAAATTTCTACGAGGCACTTTTTATTGCAAATTATTGTGGATTCGACCCCTGGAGGCCGTATCTTTGTCGGACACACTGCACACCTACAGTTACCTATCAATTTTACTTACATATTATTCTTGTAAATTTGACGGATTCATGTCCTTGTAGACGACGCATAAACCTACCTATCTCTCTAATCAAGACTACATGTGTTCCACTATATTGCATCAATGTTTAGTTCTTTAGTTCTTTTAGTTGATCTCCGTCATCTTTTCATCATCTGCTCACTAATTGCTTATACCTAAATCCCTTCCCTTCCTTACATTTCCTCGTTCATTCATGAATCTGCTTCGTGGTCGGATTTCCCATTTTTAATTGTTCTTTATCTTGCCACCTATAATAATTATATAATAATTATAACCAATTATTGGTTCGAATATCAATTATGTTAAATAAAATTTCCGTATGTTGGTCCCATCTTTGAAAAGTCAAAACTTTTCGAGTTTTGTTGGACGTTCTCCTGAATGTTGGAACTGTAGGATATGTATTCCATCGATGCTCTCTAATTCATACCTATTCAATTCCATCTTCTACTTTCTATCATCAATATTGTGCTTTTATTGAAGTCTAATCATATTCTATCAAAATGCTGTTTTCATGTAAGTCGAAATGTCTCAAAATGATCGGAAATTCGGAACGTTTAAAATCCCCCGTGTGAAGTCACTTTTATAGTGTGAATTCGGAACTAGATTAATATATTGTGGTTGCTAAATATATTCTATCATACACCTAATGTATCCAACAAAATGGAGAAGAATGGAATTTGTTGGATACATTAGGTGTATGATAGAATACCTGATGATAGGTACCTATTGAATGACATATGAACGACAAAAATAAAATTATACGTGTGCATAATTGAAATGAGGAACAAAATGTTGTCATAAGATGAGTTTGGACGGAACCAACGATAATAGTGAAGAAATTCAAGAACGATCAAGGGATGAAATCAAGTTTAGTCCGAGACAAACTAACTGGGCGTTTAAGGTCACCGTAATCACATTGACCAGTTGGAAATGAGATTGCGTAGGGAAACCTCAAGAGACGGACCATTAATCCCAGGAGGACCAGGCGAAAACCAGGCGTCTGTTATTGTCAGGGGCTGCGGACCATGACTGATGCGGTTCATCAATGTTTCGTCGACAATAGAAAGAAAACCGCGAGCGTAACCTCTTCCGAACCAACCATTGAGAAGGTATCGGGAGAACGATTATCAACACTCCCCCTCGTCCTGTTAACGGTGGGTCTTAAGATGAAACAAGTCGTCGTCGTCGGCGGAAGGAAGACCTACGCGAAATGAAAAGGACGGTCGGTGAACTTGTGGGAGGGCAGAGACCCAAGAGCGCAATAACCTCAGAGCTGCTTTTAAAAATAGTAACAACTCATTGAAAATCTTATCAAAATCAACAGAAAAAAAGTACCATTTGTGCAGCATGAGCAAATTTTCAAAGAAATGTGTGAAATCAGTTCTGACTTTGTGGTGGATAAACAGCTTTTCCCAGTAAAATGTATGATTCCTTTCCACCATTTCATAACCTTTTCTATCAATTTGAGTCTAATCTAATCAGCCTCAACATAACGCTTTAGTCCTCAGTTTATGAGTACTCGACACATCAGCGCGTACTACAAATCACGAGATTCATCTTCGCCTATTCTAGATTAACTCATCGGTAAAATGACTCGTTATTTCTATTATCTCTCGGTATTATTATGACGGTATAACTACTCTATACCATTCAATTGATCCAATCACGCCTCCAAGTTGGCATCGTCTTCAACCATCAAAATTGGTTGATCATTTGAACAATTCGCACTAACAATCTTCGGTAAGATCCTTGTTGAACATTCAACGTTCTCAAGTCTATCCAATGATAGTACTTCCGACTTGGTAAGCCCATACAGATATCTAATTAGCCTCAACGTAACGCAGTCATCCTCAGCTTATGAGTACACTACTCACATCAGCGCGTACTACAAATCACTAAATCCATCTTCACCAACTCGGTTCACTCATTGGAAAAATCGCTTTTTATATGTGTTGATTCTATTTAGTATCATTTACGATCACAGGGTTGCAATTCACATGCTCTGCTGTGGATGCACACCAGGGGATAACTGCAAGCCACTGTGGGAGTATTTCCGCTCCCGTTCCAAAGGAAATCGATTTGAATTCTGATCAAAAAAGTCGAACTAATTCTAGAGACACTCTAGATGACTTGAGAAACTCGTAAAATATTAGTTATATTAGATAAACAAACTTACTGAACGGAGGGCACCATAAGTTGGGGTAGTTTTGAACGGGAAACTGAGTTATATCCACTGTTGACTCCGCAGCTGTGGGCACTTCCTGATAGTGGTATATTTTCTGCGATTACGGAATCAGTGTTGCCCTGGTCGCAAAACTAAGCTCACCATTCGTTCCAGTTCGAAAAATTTAATCTAGAACAGTCAAAATGTCACAGTTATATGTTTATATGTTAGGAGAGAGAGAGGTCATTGACTGGGGTACTTGTAGAGGTATTCCTCTTGAAAACGGGATATAAAATACTTATTGGAAAGGTGATGCACCAGAACGCTTTTAAAAAATGAACCTTGTCATCAACATGTTTGATTATTTTCGATCGACACGGATTTATGTTTCTTTCAACTGGGTACCTTTAAGTAATTTTTTTGTAGACTGGACATTTATGAGAGAGTAGAGAAAAAATTGAAGGATAAATTACGGTTTTGGGATATTCAAAAGCGTTTTAGGTGCCCAGTGGTATAGGCCCCAAGATTATTATTAATCGGTTACTGAGTGGGCAACGTTAATCAAGTAGCTAAGTATGTGGTTATGTATGAGTAGTAGGTACCAAATTAAAAGTTACCTGCCTCATGTTCACGGCCATTATACATCCCTTTCAGACTGACGATGATGCCATCTGGGGCCATGATGGATTGGTATTTAATAGCATGATACCTTTTGTGTCCTGAAAAATAAAAGTAAATTCATTGAGTTATGCTTAGTTATAATTGTTAAAAGAGAGGCCAAATCAGAATAATAATCAATGACTTAATTGTTTTTTAACCCTAATTGGACCATGGCGTTAATAGTGCCATCGAAAACACCTTAGGAATGTGTCACTAGATTAACTACCTATATTAAAATTGCAATTACAAAATTATTGGACCGAGCTGCATTGTTTAAAACATTTTTTTAAGTGATTGAAAGTCAAAAACTGATGTTATGACAAAAATTTTGAAATTGTTTTTATTGATTTCTTTGTAAATTTTAATCATAACTTTATTTCGAGACTTTGGATAGCCCACAAATAATTACGCTGTCCATTAAATTTAAAATCGCTTTTTAATTATGGTTACTTCAGTGACACCTAGGGACAGCTCGAGAGTTCTTGGTATGTTTTGGGTGAAACTAGTGACACCATGGTCCAATTAGAGTTAATTAAATAATTGTTAATAATAATAGCTACTTATCAAAATGTAGCTGTGTTGGTACAAACTAATTCATGTAGTCATACTCCAGTGTCTTTACCAGAGTAGTAAAGCTCCTGATCAATCGTGGGCCTGCATATCTTTCTAGCGGTTCCATGAATGAAGCCCCAACAATTTTGCAGAGCTGCACCTTTCCGATTGATTGCCTAAACAAAAAAATTAATAAATAATCACTGGATTAAAATATTAACGATTTTTCTCCAAGAGGAAGAAAACTAGATATGCTAGGTACCACTACAAATGAACCATATAAAGTGTTGTTGGAATTCTTCATGGCAAAAAATAGGAACCAGGTATAGCTACCGAATTTATTTAATTTGCAATGCAGTATGAAACAACCTTGATGACTGCCTACTTTTAAACTATATTATTGAGCATAATAACTACTTAGTGTTTTTCAATATTGATGTACCTATTACAATACGTATTCTACTAATAGACCTTTTGCCGAATGGCGGTCGTGACGTCATTGTAACCACTTATCAACTCCCTGTGTGCAGGTTATGTATTTCATTGCTTTGCTTTTCACCCAATTCCCTATCTGTTCTATACCTCCTACTCCTAATTTTCGTTCGATTTCTATTTTTCAACACTTGTTCAACCGTTCGTAGCAACGCCAATGTAATGTTATTGATTTTTGACTCGGCTTGGACATTGACTTTCGTTTTGGACCTGATTAGTACGTGTTTTTGTGAAGTGGCTTTCGACTCGGCTCGGACATTGACGATCATCATGGCTTTAAAGGTCCCTTTCAAGATGATAAAACTTAATGAGAAAGATATACCTGGAGGGATACTACCCAACATTGAGGTAAGTGCCAATTCCGTAGTGGCACTTGGAAGATTCCTGACAGTTCGAGGCTCAAGGTTCCACTATCTGTACGGAAGCCTGAGTTAGTTGAGATCGTGACAGGTGTGATTAGAAGCAATAAGCCAATTGACCCTTCCGTCGATCGTGGGAAGTGGCTAACTGCCTATGCCGTGGACAACAGAAGAAGCTGCCTAAATGAAGCCCACAGCAGTCATAATTTGGATGCTTTTCCAGTGGCTGGATGGAAGAGTTTTCCCTCGATCCTTATTCCAGATCAGTTCCACTATGGGCTCATTTAGAAACATATTGTTCAAACGAATGAAGTGGAGGATGACGAGGAATCAAGGGAGTTTGAAGAAACCCGACATCCTGTGCCATCAACTGCCAAACCGTTACGAAGGTGCCGACAATATTTGCACAAATTTGTCCAATTTGGTTAAGTAATATCGATTTTACAGTTTTTTTTTTTCAGAATATTGTTGAGGAATATTGCTAACTTCAGTCCGCACTTCAGTACTTTACTTTGAAGGTAGTAGCTTACAAACAACTTTGGAGGCACATACCTGTCGTCTGCCCTTCTGCAACGAGCCATCCACTGTTTAACGATTTTACATCTAGAACATCTACCCACATGTAGGGATTCTTCCAAATAACTCCAAGTCAAAATGTTATTCCTCAATAACAAACACGGTTGAGGAAATCTATAAAATCGGGTCGTTGGGTCGTATCCTGGGGCTCCTTTCTTTTCGGAGCTGTTGCAGACCCCAAAAAAGCAAAATTTTTTTCCCCCGAGACATATCCCGAGGTAAACTTGAAAAATCAACGCACAAAAATATGAAACTCGGCAAAAAAAAAAAGGTAAAATAGGCAGCTAAAACTACACAGAAACTCAAGAGTCATCTAACACAACGCCTTCTCTCAGGATAACCTAAACGTTAGCGTTACCCCGACGCGAAAATCCATTCGGCAAAAGGTCTATTGTTGAGTAAGTCACAGTTATTTCGAATATAATAGGTAAATACTTACTTCTGAGTAGTACTGCAGTTTTTGTGGTGTCAGCCACCTCAAGTGCCAGATGTCCTCCAGGAGGTGGCCCTTCCTCTCTAAGATTAGCTGAACCATCACTTTTAGTATTATGCTTAAGTACGAGGCCGATATTCCAAATATCGGCTCAAGATCCCTGAGCCGATTTGGATAGGCTAATCTACGCAGCAATATGCATAATGCTGTCAATCCCGCTAAATTACGTCGGTCCGGAAGCATCACTTCCGCCGGGATCTGTAGTAGGTTCAGAAGTTCGAGGAGATGCACTCTCTCGAACCTAAACTGTACCCGCACATCCTGATCCGAAAAAGAGTCCAGATCGAATACTCCGTACCGCTCACTACGAAGTTGAGGACTTTCACGGAGTACTAACGTGGTTAAGTATCTATCCATAGCCTCGTCCATCTCGCTTTCTTCAATGACCCCTTCATTGAAGAGACGAACCAAAATATTGAGTTCCTCCATTGGAAAAAGAAGTTATGAAAGAGTAAATAAATGAATAAAGAAATGAAACTTGCTAAAATTGTAAAAAAAAATGTGAAAATAGTAGGTAGACAGAGGATGAGCAGAATAGCGGAATAGTTGTGTAAGCTGGTGTGCTCACACGTTGTGGACAGAGGGAGAGGGTTAACCTACCACTGTCACCAAGGTATGAGCATATCGTTCAACGAGTGACGACTATGTTGTTAATTGTTGAACAACTTTGGCACGAGTTCTGTGGGGGGGGGGGGGGGAGAAAAAAAAGCAAATACCAAAATACTATTGACTAGTTTGAAATTAAAAGGGGAAGCGTGAATATAATTACCTGTGGCGAGGCGTAGACAATTTTGAAGCTCTGTGGCGATGTTGTGTCGAAACTGTTTTAGCCTGAAGGGCGCATGAAATCGAAACAGATCACAAATGTGTCTGGCCTGAGGGGCTTAATAGAAGATCCTGAAGGGATTATGCAAAATGAACCTGAGGTGTGTCGATGCACGTTCCTCGTACTAAGTTATCTGAACCAGGAAAAGTCAAAAACAACTACAAGGTTACAACTAATAGTTTTGGTTTTATTATAGGAACAAGTTTAACATGCAGCGCACGAAAGAATGTACAGCCTGAAGGGCGAACGTTTTAGGCACAATTGTAACACAAAATAATAAAGGTTGATACAAAATAAATCCGTGTTTTCAATACATCTCCATAATCCAATTTCAGTTAGCAATGTTCAAGTTCCGGGTCATTAACGTAAGAGGCAGTTCAGTTACAAAAGTTGAATAGTTTCGTGTTCAATTTAGTACTTAGCATTTACTCTATCACTCACTACTTTGGCTAAAGATTTTTAGAATAGTATGTTTAGTTTGTGCACTCACTCTCACAGGGCCCTGAGGAAATCTGTTCAGATTCGCGGCGAAGATGAAGTAGGTGGTCCTCCTCTGAAGCGCAGGGGAGTACGCGGGGGGAGTCGACTCGCGGTTGGAACGTGCGCACAAGGTAGACTGGGGAAAATGGCGGGATCAAGTCGTGGGGTCTGGCTCGCTGCGACTGATCGGGCTGACTGTTGGTAGGGGACTGAAGCGACGCCGCTGGCGCTTCTGGAAATTCTGGTGTCACTCCCCACCCCTCCACTTAGATGTTAGTCGTGGAGGGCTCCGATTGGCTGGACGAGGGGCCAGCTGTTCCACCTCGTCGGGGAGTTGGGACGCTTAGGTGGAGGTTGCGTCCCGCTCGTCTAGGGGCTGCAGGAGGGAGGCTAACTGCTTAGCCCAGCTCCGCCACTGAAGTAGGTGGAATTTCAGTGAGTGGGAGCTCACTGTTGAATTCTACTAGTTTATTTTGGTTTATAAATAAACAATGGTTTATAAAGTGTTATACACGACTAAGGTTATAGAAGGTAGAGTCGTCAAGAAAACCGTCATTCTCGACGCTGCCGAAAGCCAGCATTTGTCGGCGTCTGAGTCGTTACGCATGCGCCCTAAGCATTTTCTGACGGTTGCATGGATATTAAACGCCTACGGTCGTCACAAAAGACGTGGCGAAAACTCCCTAGTTATCCAGTTTTGCTCCGGGCCCGACTTTTGGTGTCATCTTATTTTTGATCGACTTCCATTCACCCAAAAAACCAAATCATCTGTTTTCGGTCCCGGGACGACGATTTTTTTCAAACTTTTTATTCTCAAATCTTTTATACTCATCTTTTAGTCACCTCGTAGTGATCATACAAATTCAGACTTACTTATCACTTATATTACAGATCACTTATTTTTATGTATAATCAACCAATTCCATTTTCTTCTCCGAATCAGTAGTTCTACGATTGCTTTCTCTTTTTCTGTCGATTTTTCGAAATGTTTTCTCTCTTATTTTCATGCCATGCGTTTTTCACGAATTTCATGATTCCTACGAATCCCAATTTCATTAAATTTTCAGGCATCCTCTTGGACATTTTGCCTCCGAATTTGGCGAATTTTGGGGACCTTTGATTTTTGAGTACTGAGCAGGAAAATCTACCTAGTGCCTGATGGAAGGAATTCTTACGTATATTTTCCTATCCATTAATTTATCTTAATTTTAAATCAACACGCATCAACCCATTATCAGTTTTGCTAATACGTAATTTATTATTTACTGTATCTTTGAAATACACAAGCAACTTGATAATTGATTGATCAGTTGCCTCGTTTCTGTTTTGAAATTAACGTTTTATTATTTCTTTCCAGGGGTCGGAAAAGGAGTGGGCTCAACACGCTGTGGTGAAAAGCGACAAGGGTAAATACACATAAGATAGAGTGTTTTCTCAAAAGGGAATTAATCCACTTTTTTGAGAGACGGTTGGTGTTTTCGCCCTGGTGTTTTTTGACGTTAGTAAAGTATAATTCTGGAAGCCTCCAGTGCAATTCTAGTACTACCCAGGAAAAATCACTGGCTCTCAGATCCCCAAAATCGATAATTGACATCAAATTGAAGTATAAGAGGTACAGAAAAGAGAGCTTTTTTAGTCTTTGACAAAGGAATCAAATAACATGAGTGCTCTGTGACTATAACGAATTTTTTTCTAAAATTCACATGAAAGAGCATTTTATTATGTTATTATTTATGAATCGAGCTTGTTCCACGGAAGTCTGAAACACTATCATAAAATATCAGCCTCATCATTTTTCGTTATTCTTCAAAAAATTCTCCTTACCTAGCACCATAACGAACAGAAAATTCTTATTCATCCAAAATTCCCTCAAACCAGCACTACTACGAAAATAACCCTTTTTCATTCTTTATGTTGGAGTTTTCATAAATATTGACTACAAAATTGTTCTGTAGTATGTCTGAGTAATCATTTGCCTCGGATAGTACTTAAAGACCCGAAAAATTCATGGGGTTGACATCGCTTTGACCAAAAATTTTGGCAAAACCTCAACAATGAAAAAAATTTCAAAAAATCCTTGTACTATCCTCCTGCAAACCATCGACACGTCATCCACCACAATTCCTAAAAATGTCATCGACTTCGTATGAAAAATGTTGAAATTGTTGCAGTTATATGGATTTTACATGTTATATGTTTTGCTCATGCGCAGAGGAAACTATCAGTCCGGGTGTGATGATTTTCATAGGGAATAGTGTATTTGCCCACCCGCACAATCCTATAAAATTTCATCGAAATCGGACTATAACTTCGTGAAGTTTCGCCCTTTACAAGGATCATGACAGATAGACACGGAAACAAAATTGCTCAGGAAAGCCTGAAACTTTAAACGCGAGGGGAAATTTTCATTTTGAAAAACATTTTTTCGTTTCTTATATCTCTATATTACGAGTAGTTCCAGTTCGAATCTTGAGTCACGAAATTTAATGTTTTATTCATCCTGAACTATTTCATAAGCTCAGACTTACCAGAGCGGCTGATTTTCTTTTTCCCTTGAAAGGTAATGGTGTTCGTCGCATCGACGATGGGTAGCAGTGCTCTTCAAAAAACGCTGCAAATTATTACACAATGATGTATTATTTTTTATTTTTCTATATAGATCACTCGTCTGCAAAGCCACCAACCATCAAGAAATTTGGTTTCTTCAGTTTTCCGATCTCGAACTTTACTGTTTCGTGAAATTTTGCATCTGGGGACTATAGATTTCTCGATCTCAGCGCTTCAAGCGGCCGTAAATGAACTTTAAGTAATTAAAATTGCATAAGTTCTTCTTAGCTTTCCCATAGCCGAAAATCGGATTCCATTCTTCTACATAAATTTTATCGATTTCTCCTGCCCGTCTTCTATTAAATATTAGTAGTTTTGACAGCAAAAATTTAGACATGAATAGATGATTGGTTTCGATACTTTCTAAATCTGTTGTAGGCTTCAACCGTTTTCTCATCCACGTAATTTATCAACTTGAGAACATCACTTGTCGTTGCAACTTGTTGCTTCTTTCTATATAGATCACTCGTCTGCAAGCCACCAACCATCCAACATGAAGAAAAACATCGATCGCATTTCGGTCAGCTTTAATTTGAACTGAGATTAGGCCTCTTATGCGATTCACGCTCGTGTTTCTGATTTATCGTACGTCCAAACTTTAAATTCTCATAGTGAGCGAACGGTTTGTCCTACAGAGCTCCGGGTGGTCTCGAAAAATTCTATAGAATCTTAAATTGAAGGAAAAACAATACCTTTATATCATAATTTTTTGAGTTAGGGCGTTTTCAAAATTTCAGAATTGATTTTGGAACCCTTAGAAGTGACCTACCTCAACCAAAATCTTCGGGCACAACTAGACCCCAGAAGGAGCCTACATACCAAATTTCATCAAAATCGGTCAATGCTAAGTGGCAAAAGTGCCACGGACGGCCAAATTTTTATTCGATTTTTGGATTCTACGTACCTTGAAACGTAAACCATCAAATTTTAAGGGGGTGTTAAATTTTTTTTTTTTTTTCTTGGTCGATTCCAAAGGTTCATTATTTGATTCTGGGTTGAGGGTGAGGAATATTTAGCCAATCCTCTTGTTTGTTATCTCCCGAGCGCTTTCGTTTATTCAAAACATCTTCAGGGGTCTATAAAGAATAACAGGTATGTACACTTAAGTTTTAAAATTAGTTATCTTTAAGTATAATACTTAGCGTCTATTGTGTTATCTAATTCTAACATTTTAATACTAACTATATGGCTTACATTTGGTGTAGTTGTCAAATATTTTTTGTTGCATGCTGTAGTCGTTTATTGCACATAATCTCTCCTTTTCCCTTTTCAGGCATCGTGGTTTTCCTTTTTCTATTCACAGTACTGCGTTTGTTATGCACCTCTAGATAGTACCTGTTTATAGAGTTAAGTATTGTTACCACTTTCTACTTTTAGAGTAAATTTGTATACTATTAGCGACTATTCATAAGGTTATATTGTGTTACATTGTAGATCAAGTAGTTATATATTTATAGTTAATCATTTGCTTAGGTTAAGTGTTGTACCTAGTTTGAACTTACCTAATTTCTCGTATTTTTGCTATTTCCAATTCACCGGATGCTCTCACAATGAATTGGAAATAGCAAAAATACGAGAAATTAGGTAAGTTCAAACTAGGTACAACACTTAACCTAAGCAAATGATTAACTATAAATATATAACTACTTGATCTACAATGTAACACAATATAACCTTATGAATAGTCGCTAATAGTATACAAATTTACTCTAAAAGTAGAAAGTGGTAACAATACTTAACTCTATAAACAGGTACTATCTAGAGGTGCATAACAAACGCAGTACTGTGAATAGAAAAAGGAAAACCACGATGCCTGAAAAGGGAAAAGGAGAGATTATGTGCAATAAACGACTACAGCATGCAACAAAAAATATTTGACAACTACACCAAATGTAAGCCATATAGTTAGTATTAAAATGTTAGAATTAGATAACACAATAGACGCTAAGTATTATACTTAAAGATAACTAATTTTAAAACTTAAGTGTACATACCTGTTATTCTTTATAGACCCCTGAAGATGTTTCGAATAAACGAAAGCGCTCGGGAGATAACAAACAAGAGGATTGGCTAAATATTCCTCACCCTCAACCCAGAATCAAGTGATAAACTATCGCCACCACTGAAACTACAATGAAGGTTCATTATTGAAAATAATAAACCAAAATCTGGGGTAGCACTCCAGGTTTAAGCTTTCCTGGGAGTTTTATTGACAGCTATGTACTTCGGTAAGGATTCACTACACTGGAAAAAAATTAATGAATTTGCAACCCCCCATCCTGAGGTCACAAACTGCAATTATTACCTCATTGAATTAGTCCAATTTTCGTTTATTTTTCGTAACTAACGGTGTTGGTAGCTACTCCTAAATCTTGTCATCCTGTATAGGTAAAAACGTCTGCAAGGTCGTTCGTCAATCTATACGGAACCATTGCCTTAATTAGTTACTGTCAATCTCGTTCATTTCCATAATTATTTATTCAGTATATAATATATTATATGATGGTCATTATCTCGTTTTGAGTCTCAAAACCGTCTATTATTTTTCGAAGGTGAGATTAATTTTGGAGACGAAAAATCCCGCCATTTATACACGTGGGTTTTCCGCGTCAACACTAGACCCGGTAAGGAAGTGACTACACTGATTTCTTTTTTGGGATTTTTCAAGTGTGATTGGCGGTTCATAATGACAGGGCGATTCGGCCGTCAATGTTGGATCGTTAACGGTAATGACCGCCTGCCCTATAAGGTGTTGGAGGAATTCCGGTCTTGACATTATAAAGTCGACCTTGTCGAAGGTTCGAATTAGAATCGGAGACAATTGTAATTTCCAATAGTCGGCTTCTCGGCCACTCAAGTTCTGTTTGGTGATACCACGTCTGAACATCCCCTCCGAGAATGGATGGGGTATTTCAGTCAATTTTTTTTATTATTCCTTTTTTTTCAAAAGAGTTTGGCTCAGAATAACGGTAATCGGGTCTGTTCGTCGAGAAAATGTTTTTAAAAAATCAGAGAAGCTAAGGAAAGTTGAAGATTTGAATGGTGTGACGTAGCTAGCCAATCGTGACGTAGCTGGCCAAAACTGTCTTTGAAAAAAGTATCCATGCACAGAGAAGAGATGAAACCCTTGGAGGATCTCTTGGACACTACAAAATACTACTCTCACATACACGTGGCGTAGTGTGTGTGCATTTATGGCGGCCCGCCTTTTTTCAAACGTGTGATCTCTTTAATTAATTTTTCTACCACATGTTATAGTATCATTGGGCTCAAAGTTGTAGTATATAGGTTTTCAAAGGTGCTGAATCCAAATTTGAGGTCAAAAACCTGAATTTCCGACTCACCGAAATACTCCATTGTCTTCTCAAATCGTCCACCAATTCGCCTCCGTCGTGGATTTTCTATACAATATACACGTACAACTTTCAACGATAAAATACATACAACTTACAAACATGTACCTTCCTATCAATATTCAAATTATGTTGATAAATTACTTGACATCTGTATTAAAAGTGTCTTGAAATTGGGAGTATTTCCTTAATAGTTTAGTTAATAGTTTCATTGTTGCAAAACTAGGCGGAAACGTCGCCTAATTTTTGGTGTAGAAAAATCCGTTAGTTCTTGGGGTAGTAAAGAATAATTTGTGGTAAGAATACATCCATCCTGAAACATCAAAGTGTTCGATATCAATCAAAGACCCTGCAGCAACTACGTGTCAACTCCCAAATTAACTCATTCTGAACATCTAGGGGTAACATGAGAAACTTCCATATCTACCTGCCTACTAGAACAGGCGAATACTTACGTATTGATCAATATTTTTGGTTAGCTAGTTGTTGCTACTGCAGAGTCTTCAATTTGCTCAAGAATCAAATCAATGTGTAGTACCCACCGGTTAAATTTAATTATAATGACAAACAATGCTGAATCTCTTTGACAATTTACATTGACTCTCCTAATTTGGTTTCAGTGTCACTTCTATACGGTTCAACGCCTATGACAGAAAGAATACGAATTAACAAAATTCACTTTTCGTTTTTCTCTAACGTATTAGTCGTTTTTGTATGTATTTACGTGATTAGCTCATAATTTACGTTGGTATAAGTTGAAAAAAAATACCAACCTGATGTGTTCATTGATTAAGCTGCATATATTTCCTTAATATTACTTTTCTTTTCAATCATTCTCTCTTCCATAACCTCTCCAAGTTGGCCCAAGCTCTCCGTTTTTTATCTAGAAACATTTGTAAATTGATAGGTACGTATACTTAAAACAACGATGGCAAGGCGAAGCTTGTGGGGAAAACATAACTTCTTGATGTGACAGTAATCTATCTCTCGGTTAACTTTGAATGTTGATGTAACAAATCTCTCGTGGTTTTTAAAAACATTGTTTTGCCATTCATTTTTTAAATTTTTCAGTTTTTACGTGAAAACGCTCATTTTAACACTTAATTTTACCATTCATTTCTTAAATTTTACAGTTTTAACCTGAAAACACTTATATTAATAAGGATTAGGTACCCCCGTAAATAAACTGAAATTCAATATAATGGTTTCCCCGATGGAACTCAAACATGAATAACATCCTGATGAGACAAATTTGATCATGTCACCCGGTTGGTGTGAATGCGACTCCTTCGTGGTTAAATTACTTCTCTGTGCACTGGCCACATAATTCCTATCGTGAAAGCCTTTATCTTGAGACTGTCTCCTACTCTTTGGTGCACTTTCGTTCAATTGATGACTTACCAAATCTTGAATGTTCTTTGAATTTCACTTTGTCTTTGTGGAAGTACAGACACCAGTAGAACATGATTCAGTGTATATCATATAGAATATGATTCGCCTTTAACTTAATTTTCACTTCAGTTGAAATAACGCCATGTTACGCCATGTTGCATTAGAATCTCTTCCTTGAGTTTCACTATACCACCATGTACAGACTGAACATGAGAGCGTTATTTATCTGCAAAATTCAAAGAGAGAGATCTTTTGGTGTCAGAATGAAGACTCTGTTGCTGGAATGACGGCAACTGTCGACTCTCCCTTGTCACAGAACAAACCAAACTTGGAAATTTCATCTATCAAAACCAAACCTTTTTTTTTGAAAGAATCTTATAATGTATTTATTATAATTATAACTCAAAACACATAATATTATTCACATAATGCACATAAGAATTATTCTTATTGTTCTTGCGGTGAAATTTTGTTGTACAGATTGATTGTCGACTAATGTTTCATTTAAGTTTTCGGTACCTATTTACATTGTTTTTCAACAAGGTAAAAAACTAATTTAAAATCCGTATGTTGGCTCCGTTTTGGTAATTTATATTCAATAATATAATAGTATCGATCACATTTGAATAAATTTCAATAAATACGAATACATTTGATCAAAAGCCACATCTCAGCAATTTTCGTGTGATTCTGATTCGAAAATTTAGACCAAGAGTTGTCTACCAACTTGTTTCAATTTCTCTGTAGATAAGTTCGAATGAAATAAATTCTTCCTATTCCTTGGTAGAATTAGAAGTTATATGGGATTGTAAAAATTTTTTTTGAAAAAAAAAAAAACCGAAAACGCCAAATTTTTGTCGAGGAAATTCCTTGAATTTGCTTGTTTCGGTATTTCGAAATTTTTTTTTTTTGTTGGTCACCAAGCGATTGAGATTCTCAAGGGATGATTTCATCTAAAAATTAACTTAGTACTTATGTCTCACCGATTTCAAAATCAAGATTCTGCTTAGTTTTTTCAGTAACTAAATAACTTCCATGCTCGCCATGTGTGAGAATACTTAGCGCTCACCTAACTTGACACATCCTCCTGCATTGTAGAACAATTGAAGACCTATTTGCACCCATAACACCGGTAAAGTTACTGATTTATCGACTAATTTGCAGGTTATGTTGTGGATAACCCTGCTCGCCACAGCTTCCCTCGTCCTGGGAGAGGTTGAAATCATCACGTCGCCCACTCCTGGGAACGAATACGTCAAAATATCAGGTAATAAATCCTATTTGCATCATTCGTCATTATCCTTATTTATTGAGTATTTGGTTCGTACTTTCTCGATAATTCAGTTCATATTTTGGAAAAGAAGTATTATCTTCACTCCTGATGTTTCAAAAATGCTTCTCTTTACCCGAAATCCATTTTCAGACATCAATAAATTTTTCTTGATCGTAACTGGAATAGATTATCTATTCCTATAAAAGGTTTTATTCTCAAATCCACTCGGGATTGTTGACCATAAATGGAATTATTGTTTTGGTTGAATTTATATGATTGAACGTCGTGCAGCAAGTAATAATGGTAGTAAATATTTGTTGCAGGATCTCCCCAAGATGCTGCTAATCTGAGTAAGTTTTTCATCATTTCAAGGTTACTTTTCCCATTTCTTCAGTGCCCACATATTTCCTCTAAGGTTATTGTTCTTAAACTTGTTTCAAATTTATCATAAGGTCGTATTTTTCATTAATTTTTTTTTTTTAACTCCGCAAGGATTTTTTTAAAGACCAAGGCGGCCGCGCTAATTCAGATGGAAGCTTCGAGAGTGTCGTTTGGTTGATAGCTGAAGACATGTATTAACGAATAGGTTCTAATATAAATGAGTGAGAGAAAAAACACTTTATTGAAAATTGTAGAAGGAATGAAGGAGGACAAGGACTCGTAAACAACAAACTTCGTTTGTCGAAACGTGATAGAGTCGCCGAAAGTTCAAATTGAGTTGCCAAAAGTTTGCCAAAAATTCGAATTGATTTATGCCAAAGGGTTTTTTTTCTAATATAAATTGAATGACTTTGTATGATACTTGTATAAGAGACGATAGGTGAACCCAGATTCTTGGGTTAATGATTGTGTTTGTTGGAAGCTAGCGAGAGCCCTCAAATACAGCGATGAATCTACCAATAATGAATTAGGTAGGCATCCTAGTAATTAAGTTCATTACACATGTAACTGGAATAAAACTCTGTAACTGAGAATTGCTGTGCCTACAATTCTTGATTGAGAATGAGGGTGAGACACAGATAACACTGCCTATGTGACAAGATGGTTTTATTGTAAAGTTGCATGAAACATGTCAGAGATGGAAATTATAATTGGCTTGAACAATAAAGCGTGCCACTTAACCAGTGAAACACATTAATAATATACCTGTAGATATGTACAAAATATAGAAAATTGCAGCTTTATCATGTCAGCTAGTGTGACTTTGATTTGACTGATCCAACATAGCATCTCAATTACAAAAATTTCTGACATAAGGTAAATAGAACTTGGTAAACAGGGACCTGAAGGAATTTAATCTGCTCTCCATGTTTGTTTGAGGATTCAAGGAGGGGAAACACAGTCTCTGTTAGGTTAGTGTCAGCCTGGAGACACTTCAGCGTGGCACAGGAGGATAAATAAGGCAGTTAGTAGTTTGCTGGATACGTCATGATCAGTAGGGAACGGTGATAGGTCGAAACATTCGCGCGTGCTAGCACATATCTGAAATAACGTGGCAAGATCAAGATATAGAATAATATATTTCCCGTAAACTACAACATAACTACGGAGTTACCATCTGTTGGTAACAATGGGGACTCCACCGTAGTTGACGTCACTACATCTTCTCCCGCCTTCCTAATGTGATCAGCATGCATTCTGATCTCCTGCCCATTTGCAAGTATCACAGAATATGAAAGGGGACCTGTCTTCTCTGTCACCTGAGCTCTCTGAAATTCTCTGTCCTCTCTCCGGCGTTTAACCCACACAACTTCTCCCACAACAAACTCTTCATAGTGGCCTCGAGCATGCTGCTGCTGATCCGAACGATATGCTCTGCAAGATTAGGCTTTAACAATGACAACCGAGTGCGTAGTTGCCTCCCAAACATCAACGAAGCCGGCGTTCGTCCAGTAGTACTGTGCACCGAGTTGCGATACGAACTTAGGTATTGTACTAATCTGGTTCTTATGTCTTGCCCAGCGTTCTTAGATGCAGCAAATCATTGTTTGAAGGTACGCACAGATCTCTCGGCCAGGCCGTTCGTTCTTGGATGGTACTGGGTGGATGTTACATGCTTGATGTTGTTTTTTTTACAGTAGTCCTCAAACTGTTGGGAGACAAACTGCGGTCCATTATCGGACACCAACATTCTGGGCAAGCCGAATCGAGCAAACATTTCTTCCAACACTTGAATTGTTTTCTCTGATGTAGTGAGATTCATAGACACAATTTCCACCCACTTTGTTGTGGCATCAACAACCACAAGCCAATTATGCCCTTCAAATGCCACTGCAAAGTCGATGTGCAGTCTTGACCAAGGCTCCTCGGGAACGTTCCAGGAATAAACCGGGGACTCGGAATCCCATGGGCGGTACCGTTGACACGCACTACATTTCTTCAAATATTCTTCCACTTCCTTGTCCACTGAAGGCCACCATACGTGGAGCCGCGCGATTGACCTCATTGCTGACGATCCTGGGTGTCCCTCGTGAAGTATATTCAACACGTCGTTCCTCAAAGAAGTAGGAATCACTATCCGACCCTTCCATAACAGCATCCCTTCTTCAAACGACAATTCTTCTCTTTTTTCATAATAAGCTTTAAGGAAGCTTGACGAGGACGACAAGGTGCTTTATTGTCTGTGGCTTAAGGGACTTCCCCAGTCAGGAAGCCTCTTCAGTAGTGGTAACTTTGCTGTTTGAAGTTGGTGTTGGCTGTTGATGGTTAATATGTCACCTTAGTAAATATCGTGACACGAACCTGAAGTCATCAATCTGTACTCCATGGTTGTTTGAGTGTTTAGGGAGAGGAAACAACAGTTTCTGTTGATGTTGTTTGGACAAGGGTAGTGTCAGGTTGGAGACACTTCAGCGTAGCACAGGAGGATAAATAAGGCAGTTAGTAGTTTGCTGGATACGTCGTGAGTATGGAATGGTGACAGGTCGAAACATTCGCGTGTGCTAGCACATATCAACAGCAGCTTTAAGGATGCTTGACGAGGACGACAAGGTGGCTTGACAGAGGACTTGTCTGTGGCTTAAGGGACTTCCCGAGTCAGGAAGCCTCTTCAATACTAGTAACTTTGCTGTATGAAGTTGATGTTGGCTGTTGATGGTTGATATGTCACCTTAGTAAATATCGTGACACGAACCTGAAGTCATCAATCTGTACTCCATGGTTGTTTGAGTGTTTAGGGAGGGGAAACAACAGTTTCTGTTGATGTTGTTTGGGCAAGGGTAGTGTCAGGTTGGAGACACTTTAGCGTAGCACAGGAGGATAAATAAGGCAGTTTGTAGTTAGCTGGATACGTCGTGAGTAGGGAATGGTGACAGGTCGAAACATTCGCGTGTGCTAGCACATATCAACAGCAGCTTTAAGGAAGCTTGACGAGGACGACAAGGTGCTTTATTGTCTGTGGCTTAAGGGACTTTCCAGTCAGGAAGCCTCTTCAGTAGTGGTTACTTTGCTGTATGAAGTTGGTGTTGGCTGTTGATGGTTGATATGTCACCTTAGTAAATATCGTGACACGAACCTGAAGTCATCAATCTGTACTCCATGGTTGTTTGAGTGTTTGGGGAGGGGAAACAACAGTTTCTGTTGATGTTGTTTGGACAAGGGTAGTGTCAGGTTGGAGACACTTCAGCGTAGAACAGGAGGAGAAATATGGCAGTTAGTAGTTTGCAGGACACGTTAGGATCAGTAGGGGATAATAGAGAGTTTTTGGCGAAACATTCGCGTCTGCTAGCACAGATCAACAGCAGCTTCAAGGAAGCTTGACGAGGACGACAAGGTGGCTTGTCAGAGGACAGGTCTGTGGCTTAAGGGACTTCCCCAGTCAGGAAGCCTCTTCAGTACTGGTAACTTTGCTGTATGAAGTTGGTGTTGGCTGTTGATGGTTGATATGTCACCTTAGTAAATATCGTGACACGAACCTGAAGTCATCAATCTGTACTCCATGGTTGTTTGAGTGTTTAGGGAGAGGAAACAACAGTTTCTGTTGATGTTGTTTGGACAAGGGTAGTGTCAGGTTGGAGACACTTCAGCGTAGCACAGGAGGATAAATAAGGCAGTTAGTAGTTTGCTGGATACGTCGTGAGTAGGGAATGGTCTGCTGGTAGTTTGCAGGACACGTTAGGATCAGTGGGGGATAATAGAGAGTTTTTGGCGAAACATTCGCGTCTGCTAGCACAGATCAACAGCAGCTTCAAGGAAGCTTGATGAGGACTGACTTGGTACTTGATTATCAGTGGCTGAGGGACTCCCCCAGCCAGGAAGCCTCTTCAGTAGTGAGAGAGCCGCTACCACTTAGGGGTAATTTTGCTTTATGGGATAGGTGTTGGCTTCAGATGATCGATGCGTGGAGGATGCTTCTCTTCTAAATAACTCGTGAACATGGAGATCAGCCATGTTAGCTGACGAGACACACAATTATTCTATTGAACTTATGATGTATGTAGAATAACGCTAGGTCCAGTTCTGGCGAGAGATTAAGATTTAAAGATGTGCCTTAACTGACAGATCAAGGGTCATCATGATCCTTGGTATGGGCGGTGATGCCACGGAGCATGGCTGTCGAAATACCACATAATATTTAAAATAAATGTGTAATATGGTGATATTGCTTCCTCAGAGGTTGGAAAAGGTCTGCATTATTACAGCAGATGGACAACTCAGGTTCCTCAAAATCTAAATCTTCACTCACACCTTACAATCCGGGGTATTAGTCCTCGTCAGTCTTTGGTCAATTCTTTGTAACGGGCAAAATTACGAAATCATGTTCCTTTCGGACGGTCCCCCGTGAATCGCATGACGTTCTCGCACAAAAATATTCATGTTCATGCACACGAGGATGCTACACTTTCTTCACCCAACTTGACCCAAGTTTTGTTAAGACGTGAAGGTTAGTTCAAGAAACACGTCTGTCCTTTTGCCTTGTATTCTCGTTGACCTTGATTAATATTACCTGTGGTAAAAAAACCGGATTGAATCGATAAAGTATAAATGCGCAAACCTCAATGGAATTCTAATTCAAACCCCGAAAACTGAATAAATTCATAACGAAATTATTCTTATTTTATCGACCGACGTTTCTTTTGTGCCTACAGCCTGCCTCACTCTTCAGTAGCACGTGGGCCACCCTGATCCACTCAGATGGAATATCTCATTCTGCCTAATACCAGTTATTACATCTTTCAATATCACATCCATCAACCGTTCATTTCCGCAATTTGAACTAATTTCAATTTTGATCATAAAACCAAATATTTCTTAATTTCTACCTACCTAGTTTTGCAAAATTATTTGATGTTTTGAATGCATTGTTCCTTAGTGCCTGAAACGGAGTGTTAATATAGCATAATTCATTTTGATATAGTTTTTTGGAAATGAAATATTTTTGCGCGTTCACGCCTTGCTTGTACGATTGGGCGTGTTACTGCGTTTTGAATCCTAGAGCTTCTTCAGTTTTTCCAGGTGCGTAAGTTTTGTTTAATGGCAGTATGTTTGTTTAATCCGTCATAGCCACTTGATAAAGTGCCTCTTGTTTTTGGTGCCTTCCATGATGATCAATTGTTGTGTCAAAAGTGAGGTGATCGAAGAATACGCCATTCCCACATCTTAAGTTATTATGTCGAAATTTCATGATTCGAGGTACTGTTCATATTTCAAAAAAAATGTTGCTTGATACGGTCCAAGTAATTTATATCTTTACAGTCTTGAACAGTTCGAATTATCGACTTCTTCAGTTAACATTATTGTAACTGGTATTACTTCAAAACTAGAACGCTTTAATTGATTAGGTCTAGAAGGAGTTTTGAAAATGTGTGCCAAGTGATGACAATGAAATTTGTAGGAAACATCCAGAGTCTCAACCACAACCCCCGAAAATTCCATCGGAATCGAATGGAAACTGTATAGCCCAGACGAATCAGAGAAAATAGGAGAAATTATTCATAATAACGAAATTCCTTCTCCAGGGTCAAACACTACTGTGCAGTTTTCACCTTAGTGTTTTTTAAATGGTTTACAGAGCAACTGAATGCGAAAATACCTACTTGTCGTTAGAAGCAGGAAACTATCAGTTTTCAATTTTTTGAGATTCAGAATCGAATCGCCCGATTCTTAAAATTTATAAAATTGTCAAAAAATACCGATTATTTTCTTAAAAGTAGAATCGATTTTTTTAGCATTTAAATTGCGGATGGGAGCTCGCCGAGGCTTCGAAAATACCTCTTTCAAACGATAATACGACGTCATTCTTAACTATCATTTCATGGGCTAAAAACAACATGCGACCGTCACGATTGTTTTCTTAGAAAAATTCTTTTTGCCGATTTTTCAAAACGATACCTACTTTTCAACGCCCTCTAGCGGCGGAACGCCTAATCGTAGAGACTTGATTCAGTGATGGAAATTGTAGGGAATTTTGTGTACTTGAATTTTAGTAATAGTGCACAAGTCACTAGAACGCTTATTTTTCAAGTTATAGGCAAAAACCGTAAAAAAGTCCAAAAATAAGAGAAAATCATCCCCCCCCCTCCTCGAGCTCACCCTAGCGGACTTTTGAGGTATGATTAACCACGTGTGATGAAAGACCCTGGTGAAGAAATTTCTTTACTATGAATTATTTCTCCTATTTGCCCATTTTTTGTCTAATTCGCCTGGGCTAGTAGAAGTACCAAGGATTTCACTTAGGAGCATGCGCAGTCGTTACCAATTATTTAAAAAAATAATAAGGGACCGTTTTAGGTCCAAATAAAATCCTTGACAATTCCATCGAACTCTGCTATAAGGGTTTTACGTGACCAGGATTTTCATAGGGACCATCTGTACGTAAACTCGCGCAATCTCTGAAAATTTCATCAAAATTGAACAGTGACTTCGTTTGGTTTTGCCCGTCACAAGGATTTGCGGAGACGGACCGACAGACAAAGTTTAGAAAGATCTTAAAGTTGAAATATAAATTATATTTTTATTTTGGAAGACATATAATTTTTTTTTGTGAAGTGAAAACAATGTTTCAGGTGCCTTGGATGGCTAATGTTCCTTATGATCCCTAATTTGAACACCTACTAACATTGTGGTACCCTTATTTTCTCAAGGTGTCCTCTGTCAGAGACCTGGGCAGACAATTAACGTCAACCACTGAACTGATTAGATAATAATGAATACAGAATTAAGATAAGCCGGATTCACGTGTATAATTTTTTAAATCCTTTTACATGGTGCCGAAACCCGCGTAAATTTGTTAATTTCATTACATAATAATTTCACATTCTGTGTTCCCATAATTTCATTACGTAATAATTGAATTTTTTTGTATTGAAAGACCTTTTTTAAATTTTTTGTGAAAAGTGAAAACAATATTTCAGGTGCCTTGGATGACTAAGATTCCTTTATAATGCCTAATGTGAATAAGTATTAACTGAGTATAGGTAGTGGTAACCTTATTTTGTCAAGGTGTTTTCTTCATTCATGACCTATAAAAATTTTATTTCGATCAAAGACGTGTTTTACGATTCGTGGCTTCTTAAGAAATTTTAGTGCTCGAAATACGTTCAAGTTTTTCCCAAAACAAGTAGCAAGAAGTACATGCTTTCTTTATTACTTACTCCATTTTTGCTCATCCAGTAACCTCCCTTTTCACACTTTTTGGAATTTTCAAATTTCTGTGCGTTGACACCCTGTTGTGGAACGTGTACCGTCCAATAATTGTCAGATTTTTCTGTATAGTACTTATTCTTGGATGATGAAGTTACCATAAACACATTGTGAAACTGTAAGAGATTGACAAACCGACAGGAAATTATGTGGTAATTGGAAGTTTCATGCTCTTAAAATTCCACCTACACCTTATGTACTGCACGGATCAGTGAAGACAGGACTTTTTTGTAGTTGATAGCAAATTTTAGGTATAAGATAGAGTTAGCCCTGCTTCTAAAAGAACGTTCTGGTCTTACACCCTCCTACCAAATAGTAGTAGTAGGTATAGATGGTGAAGTAATGAACCATCGTGTTACTACAGAGTACATTTCTACAACGAAAATGCCTTCATATGGTGTTGACACTTCCATCAAGTAGATCTAAATAGTGAAATAATGAACCATTTCATAGTGCCTAATGATCAAATTTCTACTACGAAAATACCTACATGATCCTGTTGATACTTCTAAAAGATAAATTAATATTCTTCCATCAAGTAGGTATAGGTGGTGAAATAATGAACCATTTAATATCCACAACAACAACCTTGGTTACAATCCTTATCATATGTCGATGCCAAAAATGTCCTTATGGTGCTGTTTAAACAACTATGAAGGAAAAAAAAAATCGTACTTACTCATCGAGCAGGTCAACGAAAATGCCTTCATATGGTATTGACACTTCCATCAAGTAGATATACAGTGGTATAATGAACCATTTTGTAGTACCTAATGAGCAAATTTCTACAACGAAAATACCTACATGATACTGTAGATAAGTACTTCTAAAAGATAAATTTATATTCTCCCATCAAGTAGGTATAGGTGGTGAAATAATGAACCATTTAATATCCACAACAACAACAACCTTGTTTACATTCGTTATCATAATCTAATGGTCGACATATTATGTCGATGCCAAAAATGTCCTTATGGTGCTGTTTAAACAACTATGAAAAAAAATCGTACCTACTCATCGAGCAGGTCAACAACTGTTCAATCAACCCTAATTACTCATAGGTGACATTTTGTCATTCAGCCTTTTTTTGTTTCGTTGAGTTTCTTCGGTCGCTATTACTTCTGCGTGTTCCGAGATTGAGATAAGACGTGGTTTAATAATGAACCATTTAACATCCACATCAACAACCTTGTTTACAATCCTAATCATATCTTCATGTGGATGCCGAAAATGCCCTTATGGTACTTTGTAACAACTACGAAAAAAAATCTTACTTACTCATAGAGCAGATATTAATAGTAATCCGCCTGTCAACACTGTTTAATCAACCCTAATTACTCGAAAGTGACATTTTGTCATTCAGCCTTTTTTCTTTTAGTTTCGTTGAGTTTCTTCCAGTGCCTCATTAAGTTCAAGGAGAAGTGACTTGAGTTTTCATTCCATGATTGGGATACTTTGGTGGTATTCCGTAGTTGAAGATCTATCTATCTATCCCTTCTTCGGTCGCTATTACTTCTGCGTGTTCCGAGATTCAGATAAGACGTGGTGAAACAATGAACCATTTAACATCCACATCAACAACCTTGTTTACAATCCTAATCATATCTCCATGTGGATGCCGAAAATGCCCTTATGGTGCTTTGGAATAACTACGAAAAAAAATCTTACCTACTCATAGAGCAGATATTAATAGTAATCCGCCTGTCAACAACTGTTTAATCAACCCTAATTACTACTACTTACATTTTGTCATTCAGCCGTTTTTGTTTCGCTGAGTTTCTTCCAGTGCCTTTTCATTAATTTCAAGGAGAAGTGACTTGAGTTTTCATTCCATGATTGGGATACTTTGGTGGTATTCCGTAGTTGAAGATCTATCTATCTATCCCTTCTTCGGTCGCTATTACTTCTGCGTGTTCCGAGATTCAGATAAGACGGTTTTGACGGCTGAATCCACTAACATCATCCACGGTCCGTCTGGTAAACAAGTGTATCAAGCTGTGTGGGTTTCTGAGTTCTTCCAGTGCCTTCTCATTAATTTCAAGAAGTGTCTTTGAATTTTCATTCCATGATGAGGATACTTGGGTGGCATTTCGTAGTTGAAGTATCTAGGGACTTTCTTGTATTTGCCTGGTCCCTACTTCGGTCGCTATTACTTCTGCGTGTTCCGAGATTCAGATAAGACGTGGTGAAATAATGAACCATTTAACATCTACATCAACAACCTTGTTTACAATCCTAATCATATCTTCATGTGGATGCCAAAAATGCCCTTATGGTGCTTTGGAACAATTACGAAAAAAAATCTTACCTACTCATCGAGCAGGTATTAATAATAGTCCGCTTGTCAACACTGTTTAATCAACCCTAATTACTCAAAAGTGACATTTTGTCAGTCAGCCTTTTTTGTTTTTGTTACGTTGAGTTTCTTCCAGTGCCTTTTCATTAAGTTCAAGGAGAAGTGACTTGAGTTTTCATTCCATGATTGCGATACTTTGGTGGTATTCCGTAGTTGAAGATCTATCTATCTATCCCTTCTTCGGTCGCTATTACTTCTGCGTGTTCCGAGATTCAGATAAGACGGTTTTGACGGCTGAATCCACTAACATCATCCACGGTCCGTCTGGTAAACAAGTGTATCAAGCTGTGGGGGTCTATTTGCGGATGATTGGAGCGTATCTCCCATACCGACTCGAGTGAAAACATCTCGGGAATTTTAACGAGACAATGCGGATTTCTTCGGACGTTATGCAAAAAAAAGTTTCATTGGCACCGTCGGTACTACGCATTCTTGGCTTGAACCACCACCTTCGGAATCTGACCAGTATTTTGTTTCATGAATAATTAGTACTAGAATCTCTCAATCATTGTTAGGTAAGTTAAAAGTTATGGAAATACTCCATATCTCGATGAGTTGATGACAGCTTTAGGAGTACATTTTGGCACCTAAACCTTGTATTTTGCCTTTGAAAAACTTGGAAACTTCCTATCAATACGTATAAGTGTGAGAAGTACCTTGGCACTTCTGATTACCAAGATAGTCTTATGACGCGTGTTGAGGATATTTACTGTTCATCTCTTCTTCTAGTTCTGTACAAATTTAAATCTTTATGCCAATTGGAAATTCCTTATGCATGTTCTAGTTGTAGTACTATTGTTGCCAATTTCTATAACACTCTCGAAGGTAATCTAATGATGTCTATTTTGTATGAAACGTTAGAAAAAATGTTTCGCCTTCCAATTCATTCTTGAATTTTTTATATAATTCATTCAACCGTGTCACTCTCATGTTTAACAATTCCAACGATTCTTAATGAAGAATTTGTATCAATGTTGTTGTTTTTCTTTCTTCTCCATGCTGTGGTATCGATACCAAAGCAATCCTGTGATTGAGGTGATATGATGACTCTCATAGAGCGGTGTCTTTTTTATATGATACGATAACACTTCCAAGGTATTTAATTTTATGTTGCTCAAATGGAAGTAACGCCATTTTGCACTATTGGATGATTAGTGGGGAAAATAGGAACAGAGCTGAAGTCTTGTGACGCCTACTTTTAACCTTTTTTTCTCTTCTTGTTACAAAGTAAACTCATTATGCCCATTGTGAATTCCTTATGCATGTTCTTGTTATAGTACTAGTGTTGCCAATTTGCATTACACTCTCAAAGGTAATCTAATGATGACTATTTTGTATGAAATGATCGAAATGTTTTGCCTTTCTCTTTAATCTTCCTCTTCAGTATAATTCATTCAACCATGCCACGCTAATGTTTTTCAATTCTAACAATTCCTAATGAGGAATTTTTTTTAAATTTAATAAATGTATCAACGGCCACTCGACGGCGTGCCACGGCTCGATCAAATGGGCCCCGTGGGACTTTGAGCTGAACTCAAACCCCAGGGGAGGAGAAGGCTGATGACATCGCTAGAAGAGGTACAATTCTCCCTCCACCATCTCTGGGACAAGATGATTCAATCTTGTCCCTCACCTCAATGTCTGAGGTCGGATCTCGGACATGAAAGCAAGCAGCGAGATGGACATGACTGCTGACTGCTGATACAATAATGTCATGTAAATACGTTGCTCACATGGAAGTATAGTCATTTTGCACTACTAAATGCTTAGTAGGGCTAATAGGAACAGAGCAGAAGAAACAAAAATGAAGCTCCTAGCTAAACAGGAGCAGTTTTCATCAGTCTTGAAGAAGTTCCTTGTGGAATTTAAACTTCACAGGGTCACAGAATCAGAAATGAAGCTCAGCTGATCAGGGATGATTTCTACCAGTCGAACTTTGGTGTCACATCAGCTATTCAAGACGTTCTTTATTCAAGTCCTCGTCTATTACGCCTCCTATCTGAGTAACCAGTCATTGACCGGTTACGTGCTTCACAGAAGCTTCATCACTGGCCATGTTCTCACCTTTAACGAAGTGATTCATGGAAGTAAAGTCATTTTGCACTACTAAATGCTTAGTAGGGCTAATAGGAACAGAGCAGAAGAAACAAAAATGTAGCTCCTAGCTAATCAGGAGCAGTTTTCATCAGTCTTAAAGAAGTTCCTTGTGGAATTTAAACTTCACAGGGCCACAGAATCAGAAATTGAGCTCAGCTGATCAGGGATGATTTCTACCAGTCGAACTTTGGTGTCACATCAGCTATTCAAGACGTTCTTTATTCAAGTCCTCGTCTATTACGCCTCCTATCAGAGTAACCAGTCATTGACCGGCTACGTGCTTCACAGAAGCTTCATCACTGGCCATGTTCTCACCTTTAACGAGTGGGCGTGTTTGGACTACTGGTCCGATCCCTATTATATATCTGGCATCTCCCATATAATTTCCTGTTTAGACCCCTCGAGCTTCCCCTGACACGGTATTGCGTCATCTGGACGAGCTCCTTCGTAATTATTTTGGGCACGAAAAGAATGTTCGGACTTCTGTTTACAATTTACGGTTCGTCGCTCGCATCCGTTTTGAGATTCTCGTTTGAAAATCCCGCCGTGATTTCGATGGACTAATTGATACTAATTAGAGGCGAATCACCCAATGAAGTCTGGATCTCAGATTCTAGGTGTGCTCATTAGGGTTGGTTGTTCGATTGCTTATAAATTGCATTGCTTCTAGAGCCGCAGCGTTCTGGAAGAAGAAAGATCGTCGAATTCCTTGTCATGGGCGTAACTATACAAAAATTGAAGTTGATGACTTCTTCAAACATTAAGTAATGGTGCCGTCTAATTTTTTTTTTCTAAAACATCTATATCTCGATTGAATTCAGAACAGTTACTGATGATCTTTATGAAAATCCAATCAGCTAGATAACTCTGAGAAACAATGAAAATATTCTGAACAATTTAATCAGAATGGTTGTTCAACTTGATGACAAGCAAGGAACTGCTTAACTAATGACAGGGTTTTTGTTTCAGCTGAACCAAAAGTCCAAATCAAAGATGAGGGGCTTTCTGGACTTCAACACAAACCTTACCCGGTAAGATGCTAGGAACTGTCTACAACTGAGAATATTTTTCACATAATAGGTAATATCACATATTATGTGATATTACCTATTATGTGAAAAATATTCTGAAAATCGAGATTGAATAGAACTCTCAATTGTGCTGATGCTGCTGAAATGTAGGTGTGCAACTTTATTGTGAATTTCATGATGCATAACAAAGAAAACGGAAACCATGATTGTGCTCTATATCTATTCTCATTGAAAACACCACTTGATATAGACTCGTTTTCAAACCATTTTGAATTGCTATAAAACGAAATGTTCTTTCATTTCGAATGTTTAGATCAAGAAGGCAGAGCATATTTCTCTGAAGAAAGACACCCTCTCCGTCAAGGCGTCAGTCAAGGATGAAGGGTTGTCCGGAGTCGTCAAGAAGACGTCTGGCAACGGCGTCCCTCCTCTGAAGCACATGGACGACGCCAAGTACGACGTCCTGTCCTACAAGAGCAAACGGGATGAGGGCGGTCTCGACTTTGACGACGACTTGCCGTTGTCGGACAAGAAGCTGAAACCTGCTGGAACCTCTCAGTCTTCAAGGGTAAGTCCTTGTAGCGAATTTTCAAAGAATGGCCTCAAAATTTTTATAATGGCATTTTTCGAAAAATCTGTTCACTGAAATCCGTTTTGGAACATTCTAAAATGATACCTGAAGTTTTTCCAAAAATCCAATTTATGTCACTCCGGATAATAACTTGAGTAAAATTTTTTCACCAAAATTTTCATAACAACAAACAAAAATAACGAGTTCGTTATTCAGGAATTTCGGACAACCCTAAATGGTACAAATTTCAAAAATAAGCCTAGAGCGCTGCAAATGATTACACAAAGGCTTATTATTTCTTTACTGGTTGCTTAGGACGCAAAACTGGAGACTGACAGACGAAGCTGATCAGGCTTCCATATTGATTCATGGCTGTACTTGGATTATTTTCAATTCGATATGCGCAAATGCATCATAAGATGTTGACAAACATTGAATTTGATCATGAATGGTTGACTCCTTCCGTTAAACCTGAGGCTTCCTTCTTTCAAACAAGGGCATATACGTGATATGATCTGGTATCTTATATTCTGATATCTTGGACCATATTTAGACTCCAGGCTAATTTGGAATATCCGTATGAACGACATCCTGCAAAGAACCAAAGACTAGAACAAGTTTATTTCAATATAAATTAAAACACAGCATTGCCTTTGAATGTAAAGAGGCTTATTCACCTAACAGTAATAATCCCTATATGGTTATATGGATGTCAAATTGGCAGCATTTGATTCTCCACGTGGTTCATGAGAAACAGTCATCTCCGTAAAGACCTACTCATCCCGGAAGTGAAAGAAGCTTTAAACTTCACCTGTCACCTACTTCATGAATCTATGAAGACCCATCGTAACGTCCTCTTGCACCAGCTATCCACCCCCACCAACGCGATTTAAGCTGAAACTGCCACCAAATGATATAATAATGAATAAATCTAAACCTGAAACTCAACTTAGACTAAAACTTTCTAGAACCTGCAGTATAAACTCCCAATATTCCCCACCCCTCCCATCGTTGAACCCCCAAATCTGTCTTAGCCAGAGCTAAGATCGAGATGAGTTCCACTTCAAAAATACAAATGACTAGACAGTTGAAATCCTGATATTTTGTCGCAGTTTTTACCGTTCTTGCATATTGGAAAAAAACATTAGTTCAATTTCCGATTGAAACAACTAAAGGTTCCCCAAATAAGGTTAAATTTTCCTTTTCAGAGGGCTGTTTTACGCCTCAAACCTTGACTCAAAGCGAAGGTCTGGACCGATGCTCTTTCCAAAGGTTTCCTCAACATTAAATTCACACAGCAAATTAAGATAGTTATGACCTACGTAAGGCCAATAACACGAAAAAGTCTTGGAATTACAGGAATTGCTGAGATATTTTTTGTTGAAAATTGCCTAGTTATAGAATCGACACCTGAAGTTA
This sequence comes from Apolygus lucorum, assembly GCA_009739505.2. Lineage (NCBI taxonomy): Eukaryota > Metazoa > Arthropoda > Insecta > Hemiptera > Miridae > Apolygus > Apolygus lucorum. Next base: position 23,861,116 of record CM019174.2, on the reverse strand, counting down.
TGCGGACTCAAGTTGCGCCTCCTTGTATACTTAATTATATTATTATAAAAGTGTTATGGTTAGAACTGTATATATTTTTCTAAATTTTTGAAATCAATCATCTATCAATCAATCTATATGTTAGAATTGATCTCAGACTATGTGTACGTACATCATAAATTCAAGTTATTCTTATACATATGTAACAAGTTGGGTAAAAGAAATAAAGGAGTCCGAGCTAATTAGAAACGCGAATGAATTATATTTTCCAACCTTCATGTCCCAGTAAACAGTCTGGGAGGTTAGCATTGTGGATGCTATCGCCCTAAAGTGGATCAATTTATCAGTTTGACCAAATCCCTACAACATAAAACCTCTACCGTATTTACTTATGTCGCCCACCCACTAGGCTCCCACCTCCCACCCCTCGCCCAAGTTGGGAAATACCTTCTCCATGCCGCCGCCGCCGCCCTCATAGAAGGCGGAAAAACCCGGTGTTTCAGGAAATACCTACTCCGTGCAACTTGGCGAAGACATTCTATCCATTCCTTCCAAATGCCATTTTTTGGAGGTTTATGTTGATTCGTCTTATTCCAAAGTCCCTAATTGCCCACCCCTCGCCCAAGTTGGGAAATCCTACTCCGTGCCGCCGCCGCCGCCCTCATAGAAGGCGGAAAAACCCAGTGTTTCAGTGAATACCTACTCCGTGCAACTTGGCGAAGACATTCTATCCATTCCTTCCAAATGCCATTTTTTGGAGGTTTATGTTGATTCGCCTTATTCTAAAGTCTCTAATTGCCTCCGTTAGTTAAGATTTGCTTCATTGTACGTGACAGCAGCATGGAGGCTCTTACGTTAAAGAAAATTAGGTTTGTTCATTCTTTTCTGTTCATTATGCTCATTCATGTTTGTTGAATGTTACGTTTCACGTTTTAACCCAGGTTCGATTCCAGACCGTGACATCAAACTTTTTTCTAATTAAATTACGTGTTTTATCCACGATTAGTTTCTGCCTGCTTTTAGCAGGCTTTTCAGCTAGTTTCATACACACACGGGGACATTCATTACCACTTGATTGTACGCTTCAGCAAAACTGTATTTCAATAAGCAAATTACAATAATGTTATCATTTATTTTTTAACAAATGTTAGTCTCCGCGCAACAGTATCTTTTTGTCAAAAGCCGTTCTCGCCAAGTGCGACATTCACTAAGTTCTTCATTCTCCCTCCGTATAGAAATTCACTCGGGTTTATGGAGAGGGATATGGACGTTAAATTGTTTCATGAGTTTGAAAACAACCGAAGCAACTCTTTCAACTCTCCTTGAAATTACCGGATTCACTGAAATTGAATGTTCTATCAATTTTGTTTGTAGTGGGTTCTGAGAATGTTGATTCAACCATGCTGAAGGCTCATAATAAATTTCTCAATCGTTTTACTGAAGAAGGGGAAGCGTTCAGGATTCCATCGTTTCGTGAAATCTCGTTTCTCCTCAGAGACAATATACCACTTGAATAGCGCCAGAGAAAAATTAATTCCCGTATATTGTGAAGTCGTCAAACGAATACGAAGCTAATAAATTTATTTATAGCTGTACTTGAATTTTTTCAACACTGCTCGAGTTTTGTGAATTTTGCCTCTAGTGAGTTATTGGACGAATGTAAATATTTGAACTTTTAATTATTTCGCCCCCTGTTGATCCTTCATAAAAATATATAGGTACACAAGTTCGACAATTAGCTGTTACATAATTTACGTAAATTCACGAAACGTCAAGACATTCTAGAATGTTTTTTGTGTAATATTAATAACTCCAGAAACGATGAAGAACAATACAGTATTCATAAATTCATCATTCCTCAGGAGAATACAAAAGTTCAAAAAAAAATTGCAAAAAATGTCCACCAAATTGTCATTGATTTCAAAAAAATCAATTTATTCAATTCTTATGACAGCTTGAAGTGAATGATGTAGCTAATTGTGGTTTTTATGAACGTGCACAAATTCATTGTCTTCTCGACGTATAGTTTTGTTTAATAGATTTATCGTTTCAACTCCTAAATTTCACTAAATAAGCCAAACGACAAATATTTGCAACCTTTTATTTATAACAACGTGAAGATTATCCAATTTCCAAGAGCTTTTTGGTAAGCCTATTCCGTCCCACAAACTGACGTGTCGGTTCTTGGATGATGCTTCCAGATCAACGTGAAAAAAGGTCCCAACGGACAGGAGTACGAATACGAGTACGTCTATTACTACTACGACGACGATGAAGATCCAACTGGGTCTCCCTCGACTGCCGAGCCAGTTTCGCCCAGTAGAGGATCGCCCACGAGAAGGCCTGCTTCCGACCAGTCTGAAGAGCCCAGAACTAGAGGAGAACTCGTTAAACAAAAGTAAATTTACACTCTTATCGTATTAATATTATTATGAAGGTCTTCTACAGTATAAAAGACCGGGTTAACGAAACTTGATTTGAGCTTGATTCAAAAGGTACTATCAAACGCAGAAAACAATAGCCGTGCCATGAGCCAATGATGTTTTTAAAAAATATATTTACGAATCGCAATGATATTTGGAAAACATGTTGATTTGTTCGACGTTTCATATAATTTTGAACGAGATTTGAGGAGCTTTTTTTCAAAATTTCATAAATATCCACTCTCAACAAATTTTTAGGAGACTCCAATAACCGTTGCAACAGTTGTACTACATATTTTCGAATTCAAATAAAAGGTTTCAACTCAAGGGTTCAAAAAATATAATGTGCATTTAAATTTATTAAATTGTCTTACGTTGCTGTTCCAAATAAGAATTGTGGATATAATAAGTTTTGATGAAGAAGATGAAGTGAACCGAAGTGGATATAGTACTTTCTGAAACAATATCTTGTTCCTAAACAATAATAAGCTGTATTGGCATCTGTAGTAAGAAATTAGTTATTTTAGTTCACAAGAATCGTAAAAACTGAGTAACTTCCTCCGATACTTAGGTACCAATGAAAATACTCTAAAATAATTTCAAATTATTATAATTCATTAAGAATTGTCAGTTCTACAAATTATAGGAATTTTTATGGATAAAACAAGGAGCCTCATTTTTGTTGTCTGGCGTAGAATGCTTCTCCGACTGGTGTTTTGGGCTTAGGCTGGTTTTGCATGAAATAGAGGTTAATGGGAATTCAACCTTTCAAAGAACATGCTCCAAACGAGAAAATTATGTTTTTCTTTGTCTCTTACGAGGAAACGGCGCACCCCTTCTCACCACCATTAGTTCATTGGGTTCAAAAATTGCTTAAGCTGCATTTTATATTTTTCTTCTTTCCACCCTCAACATGAAATATTAGAGAGCTCAGTTTTCTTAATATCTCCTATTTTGCCATAATTATCGGCTGTTTCATTTGGCTCCTTCCACGATTCTCCAAAGAGAGCTTCAATTTTGTCAGGTTTTGGCGAGTTTTTACCGCCTCCCACTGCGTCCATCTTGCTTTTTGCAGGGAGGAAAATTATTATTATTTTTCAACAACTTTTGAAGCTCTGCATGTGTTGAAATCAGTTTATTAAACATAAGTATTACTCAGTAGTGTTGAGTGCGATTGTCAGTCGATTTTTCAGGTTTCAATTATTTCGTAAGGTCAAAATAAACACAAAAGAGGTATCACCTGTACTATCATCACATCAATTAAAATGAATTCGGAAAACTTGAAAAATTACATTTAAAAAAACTTCAAAAATTATCTCAAAGTGTCGTGAAATCTTGGAAAATAATGGATTTAGTACCGTTTTCTCGAAACAGCAAAACCTGTTTGGTACCTTATACTGAATGAAGTACTTTTTGAGTCAAAACGTATAAGAGACTGCCATTACGTATATAGGTATTGTATTGTACATAGCATTTACAGATTTATTTCAACGTTTTGCAAATTAAATTCAATCTTTCACAAATGCAACCTTTCCCAAATTCAATTCAACTTTTTACAAATTCATTCAACTCTCCACCAATTTAACTCATCCCAACCCTTCAATTGATCTCATTAGAAGAAAAAAAATCGTAAACAGTGATAGAGGGCGGCTAATGAGAAAGATATTGCTTCCAAGGGCATGCAATAAGCGATTGTCGGTATTGCACACAGAAGCGATTCTGACCACACAGTAGACATTGAATTGGCAAGGCGCTGAGGTCACGTAGGTAGGTACAATGTACGTACCTTTTTTTTTTCTTTTTATAACAAACTCCCCTTAAAGACGGAGGGTGCACGCCATAAATAGAAGAAAACTTAAAAAAAAAAAAATTTTGAATGGGACGCCTAGGACTCACCCGACGCCGGCCCTAGGGATGAGGAAAGATGAGGAAGATGTGGGTGGGAGAAAGGGATACAAGGAAGTGCCTCTTTGAATGACCACCAGTTCAAATATGAGCCGAGCAGGACACGGGTGGTGACACCGCGGAGTACACCTATTGAGATGCCCAACTCGCGCAACTCCGTGGCACTTTTTCCCCCACCACATTCCGCTACAATGTTGCAGCAGTTACCCACCTACGTGTTACCTACTAATTAAAATCCTAATCAATCTGCTGCTTTCCATATCCATCCCCTCTGGAGGAGAGTTGAATAGTATTTGTAAAAGGCGGAATTGAATTTGTAAAAGGCGGAATTGATTTTGCAAAAGGTTGAATTGAATTTGTAAAAGGTCCATATGAATTTTTAAAAGGTTGAATTAAATCTGCAAATGCTATAGTATCTTTTGAAATGAAACGGAATATTCACCTTCGTTTTTCAAGGGGATTTAGTATCTTTGCTCCAAAACGATCGCATTTTCGTGAAGAACTACCCCTAACTCCTCTTTTGTAGATAACGTAATTACGGAAATTTATCCTCGTCGTCAAATACGAACATACGCCTTGTTATGAGTAGCACTCAATTAAAACTCCAAACTAAACAAACACTTATATCGAAATTTTCTAAATGTGTGAGTAGTACGAGTACCTAGGTAACCCTATTCCGACAATGCTGCTAAACACCGACAACTGGTTTGATTACCTGGCAGGTAGCTGAAATTGAATGTCAATCATTCTAAATAAACTGTGTCGTAGAGACCCCAATCTTAAAATAGGTTGGTATTGAAATACATACCAAAAAGAACACATGTTGAATTGAGATTGACTAGACTGAAGTGACTTGCTTACGTCTCGAGGATTCAATGAAGAAGATGCCTCACTCAGGGTTGTCATCCTCATCCAAGACAGCAGGATCCATCACCATTTTGATCACCAAAACCGCTTGAGCACAATAATATTCATATATCAACTCGAACAAAACTTTTTAACAAAATGCGACGAAAAAATATCTTTAAAGTGACACTAAAATTTTCACATTTATCAATCTCCATGTTAATACGGGAATTCGTGTGAATTCTGTGTTGAGCTCACTTAGGTACCAACGAAATTTGAAATTCTTTTAATATTAGTTTTTACTATCTTTGCCGCTTATTTGACAGGGCTATAATGAAAAGAACCTGTTCATTCACTGTGTATGAACAGCTTGACTGCAAGGCAGATACCAGGGCAGCAAAATCGTAATAAAAGGTTGACCTGTTTCTCATGATTGAAAACCAATATCCATTAGGAACGTGGAGTCCGGACCGGAACCTCCCAAATCCAGAGGTGAAAGTGATCATCACAGAGGAGGTCACAGGGTCGTCGAGGTTACCGAAGACGTGGAAGAAGAACCTCTGAGGAGAAGAACCGAACCCAGAACAGATGACAGGAGCAAAAACAGGTCTGTCCTTGAACTTCGTTACGTAGGCCTCAAAATATAATCAAATACTAGAAACATGCGATTCTCAAGAACATCTCATAATTTGGTACCCATCGAGTTACAGGTACACTACGATCGAACGAGGCTCGTCTGGAGGCCGAGGCCGCGAACCTGTAGCAGTCACCACGGCGGAACCTCAGCTCAATGAAGTTCTCCCTTCAAGAGGAAACCAAAGGTTCAGTATTTCGACAAAATTAGACGGACTCCTTATCGTTGCATAGTTTCAAAGCGCTGAATTTCGATGTTCATGAAATCTTCTTTATAATAAGCAGGCCTTTATAAATACCACGTTCCATCTTCTTCTGGAAATGTTTCACTGGGTGAGCATTGATTACATACATTGAGTGCACCCACCCTTGTAGTGTAATGACCCTATTATTGATTGTTCTTAACTGCTTCTTGGCTACGATACTCGCATATTTGATAAAATGTGTTGATTTGGTTAGGACCAGAGGAAGGCAAGTGGAAGCAGCTGTTATAGAAGATGACAGGCTACCTGCTAATACAAGATTCCCATCTCGTGGACGCAGTTCAAGCGTCGCCACGACGATCCCTCCTCAGCCAGTTTCTCAAACTCAGCCCTCCAGAACTCGAGGACAAGGTAAAAATACTGTTGCATCACTTGTTTTTCACTTATCTAATAACACACATTCTACAAAGTATATCACATGTTCATCAGAGAATTATCCGTCTTTTTCCATTGGCGTTGAACATCTGACTTTTGGATCAGGGATGCAGGGTTCGTACTTCTTTCTGTTTGCGGCCTTATCTTCCCCAAACATTGTTAGTTTTCTGCGGCATGATGAGATCAACAATTCGAGCCCGATTCCCAGGACGAACAATTTTTTGAAATACTAATTACAAGGTTCATGCTGTTAGGCCATAGAAGAGGTCTTGCTGTGCAAATCCACATCTGGAGGAGGTGGTTCGTTTGTTCAACATCTTGATCTCGCAGTCTTCTAGCCTCATCCCGAGACATCTGATGGTTTTCATACGCCTAGAGGTTGCACGAATGATTGAGATCTGAAATTTTATGCAGATCCAGCAGGCTATTGCAGATCTTTGTTCACTCTACTTGACAATTGTTTGTCAATGCTGTTTCTATTGTTAAAAAAAATTCTTTCTCATTAACACGCCAAAATTTAAATGAGGTTTTTCAATTGTTTTAATTGGACTATCAATTCTTGAATTTCCCATTTTCTGTGTCACTCTCAGTACACCTCTTCATTTGGATTCTGATCATAGAAGATAGACGGTTACCCCGTGGGTTTTATGATGTGCTGAGATTTCCAATTCTTCAAAATTTTATCTGATATAAGAGTACTCTGCAGGATTGACTTCGATATCCGTTCATGTCCTTACATCCTCATCTGCTTGGTTCAAGGCTAAGATTATGCAAGCTAACGCTTGAACTCCTCAGCTCGAGCAATTGTGTTGCTCAGTTCTGGAGATGGTGGTAGTTCTGTACCAAGTTCAACATCTGCAGCAACGAGACAACCAGTTGACTTCAATCACACCTCGTTTACATACTGGCCAAGTGGTGATTCCTTCTATTACGAAGCCTTGAATTTAGGTAGAATTCCAAGTCTCATCAATTTCGATCCTGACTTGGTTTCCAAAATATCTGGTCATCTCCGTTCTACTGTGAACCCAAGCTGTCGTGTAGTGTTTCTTCTGTCTTATGTCGAATATTTTTAGAGCTGAAAGTTCAGAATATGTGGTAATCCACCTATCTGTTTTCAATGTTTCCGTTGAGGTTTAATCCCTCTTCTAAAAAAACGTCTAGTCGACAATATTATTCAACTTTCGATTTCGATATTACCCAGCCACAGGTGGAGAAAAATCCGGTCGGCAGGAAGTAGGTTGGGCAGGGGTGGGCTTCACTCCTTACGACACCGGTGACCTCTTATGGGTCTTATAAACTCCCACAGGAGACATTCCTTCCGGTTTTTGGGACCGGTTTCATTACACTGGTATCCGACTCGCTGAGATTTCTTCTCAGGTTTCTACGTTTCCTAGAGACACATTGACACCTTTTCGCGAAGATAGGTCAGAAGGTTTGGCGTCAAAATGTCAACTGAGGCCATAACTGAGTGTTTGATTTGGGTAATTCCTACTAGATGGTTGCATTCCATGAAACGTCCAGGGTGCTGCCCAATAAATATTGACAACTCGAACGATTTTTCTTGAAGTCATTATGCGCATTCAGGTGTTTTTCCCCTGTGGATTGAATAATATTTATTCAAATATACTACGTTACAAAAAAGTATATTCACAGTTATTCGTGCAGTGTTATGTAAATCCTACTATTCATCTTTCGATCTCACAAGATCAATTAAACTCTCATTAAACTTACTTTGGTTCGTCTCTCAAAAAGCAAAACCACAATGGTTCGCAAACAACCCAATAATTTACAAGTTTTAACAAGTTTACGAAGTTTATCGAAGTCCGACGACCTCGGTGAAACTCATTTCCTTCCAGCCCTCCAACTTTTGGCTCCATCCAATTGCGTATCCATGTGAAGCCGGCTTTACTCCTTTGAAGCAGATTACTACACGAGCTCATCCTGAGTGTCATCCTTACAGACAGATTAAGAGGCAAGAATGACCAATCACGCTGGAGAGCGTATGCGTACTCCAGAAATGATAATCATCGAGCAGCACAAGTACAAAGCTTCCTTATCTTCGATAGTGGGGTGTCACGCTCTTCTTCATCTCTACTCCTCAGGTATTCTCGCAATTGCTTCTGTGCCTCATCCAGAAATACACGTTTGTACTCCCCATCTTCAGGGCTATCCTCTGAGCGGCCCATGGGCCAGGATTGGCCATCTGCTTTAGCGCTGTGTATATCTGCTCTACTTCCTCTTGCTTCTTAGTAGACAAGATCAGCTCTGCTCTCTCTATAGAGGATGTAGCAATGAAAGAGATTAGAGCTATAAGCCCCCGGGGGTTGGCATCAGCTCTACAAGGGAATCGATAGTGGTGGCCGCTGCAATGTTAGGGACATGGTGTTTTATCTCCAGCAGCTTGCAGTAGTCAAAGAGTTTCCCGTCCTCTTCTGTTGTCAACGATCGCTTATAATAGAATAGTCCACCATACACCAGACAAGGGTTTGATGTGATATCTCTCAGGGAGAGAAGCTCTCTGACCCAGGAATGGGCATTTCAGAACAGTGTCACGGACTGCAGGCAATAACTGAAAGATTCACTCCTGATGGTCTGTCTCGAAATATCCTTTTGTATTTTACCATTCACGTTTCAATTCGAAATGTACACTTCTGTTGGTCTAACACTAAATATCCTGTTGTATTTTATCATTCACGTGCACGGATTCAATTCTAGAAAACCAGGAGTAGATCCTGAAAGAATTTCGTTCAAAAGAAACGATGGAATGGGTAGATTGCTCGAAGAAAGCGAACTGGATCGGCCTAACGATCTAGTCTACTCTTACTTTCAAACTTGAAGATCGTCTCGACTAATGACTCGCCAACATCGACGCACGCTTTGATCCTGAAGAGTGTTGGTGGCATCCGCACGATGGTTTTTCCTGTAACGATCAGTGCTTAAGCTTAAGTAGGTACTTTTTTGTTGTGTGTGATTGATCCCTTCTAATGGCTTTGCAAATCCACCGTTTTCATGTTGACAACGCATCTAGAAACTCGTCTTTATTTTTTCCGCAAGTAATTGGAGTTTTCTATCCGAGAAATAATAAAATTAATTGGTTTTGCTGCAACAAAACATCTTAGAATGGATGGAGAAATCATGAGCACTTTTCGATTGTTGCCATGACAGGAAGGTCCTCATGAAAACCACGGAAAATCGATCTTCGAGTACCTCGCAAAAGCGTCAGATTTTTTTCAGAGTAGTCTTACAAGCGGGATATAAACCGTTTTGGAGGGATACAACTCGTGAGGTGATAGGCATTATCCCTAAGATTCAGAATTAGAAAAAAATAGAGTAAAAAATTGATATAAGCCTGTTTAAAAGAAAACTCTTTATATTGTCTTCGGATTCTGTAAGTTCGCCTGTACTACTCATGATCCTGAAACTCTTCTCTATTCGTTTTTCTAAGTACCTTCTCTTTCTTTCTTGCTCTGTACGGGTTCCTATTATAATTTTAAATTGAAATTTAATAATTTTGTATTGTGCCTTTTTTGACAGTTCAATGGAATCGTAATGTATTCCTCCGCGTAGTCTGTCTCGTGTGTTCGTTCGTCAAAAAGTAATCCGTTTTAATCTGTATTTTCAAAATAAAAGCCATCCGTTTATTCGCTATAGTTTATTTTACATGGACCGTCCCGTTTAATTCTTTAAATTAAACCCTCAAAATAATTTAATTCCTGTTCCGATTAATTTAATTCATCAAAAGTTGTACATTACGAACTCTTGAATCGTTTGAATCAAATCAAAACTGCGATTAAGAACTCTGTGGCTTGAGATAAAATTCATGATTTAGGCAATAAATTATTTTCTGTATGAAGTGGTCGGATTATAAGTCAATCTATGTATAAATTTGGTTGAACGACGAATAAATATTGCACCAATATGTTTTTCTTTTGAATCAGTTTGTTTATGTCAACCATGTTAACTGGCAGTCTATGTCATTAATTCCATAAGGAAGTCGAACTTGGTGAAGAATTCTCACCGTTGAAATTCAATGGAAATAACGTGTCCAAATCTCGTGTATAGCCTAGTACGATGATATGAAGGCCATCCTTTGAGTCAGTATTGAAAACATAAAATCCAAAACCCATGTTAAAACCCTTTAAAATGTTTAGTTGCGATAATACATATTTCGTACTATAAATAGTTTTATTGATTTCGACCAGGATGGCGCCTGGTGAGTAGTATTCTCATTAATCAAGTCTATTCGAAATGAAAGTGTACCATTTGTCCAAATATAGAGCTCCTAGTACGATGATATTTATGAAGACCATCCAAAAGTGGGAAGTGTAAACATCCAATCCAAGATCAATCGTAGAACCATCATGTAATATGATGGATTAATTTAATACTCGACATGATCTACACTCCAGTACGATGATATGAAGGCCATCCTTTGAGTCAGTATTGAAAACATCAAATCCAAAATCCATGTTAAAACCCTTAAAAATTTTTAGTTGCGGTAATACATATTTCGTACTATAAATAGTTTTATTGATTTCGACCAGGATGGCGCCTGGTGAGTAGTATTCTCATTAATCAAGTCTATTCGAAATGAAAGTGTACCATTTGTCCAAATATAGAGCTCCTAGTACGATGATATTCATGAAGACCATCCAAAAGTGGGAAGTGTAAACATCCAATCCAAGATCAATCGTAGAACCATAATATAATATGATGGATTAATTTAATACTCGACATAATCTACACTCCAAGTAGAGAAGAACCTTCTCCTCACTGTTAATTGCGATAAAATTATTGTTTACCATTCAACTGACAGAAGTCAGCAGTGACAGCTTTCAAGTCCAATATGAATCGAAGAACTCAGAACATTATAACTCAATAGATTATAGTCCAGAACTGGTTCCTCGAGACTCTAAAAACTCTGAAAATATCCAAGCTCGAAAACATTTTGTTTCGCACAGGAATTACAAAACGCCCATCCAAGTAAATTATTAGACATCAGGATTCATCAATCCCATGTTCTTAGGAAAAAATCACAGTAAAGCAAATTGCAGTTTTTCGTCACTATTGGTTACAAAATTGCAAAAGCACTAGATTGAAGAATTAAACAACTTACAATTAATATTATCTCGACTTGGCTTAGCCTTTAGTCTGATCAGTCAATTTCAGTTTCTTTAAAGGAAAAAAACTTCATAAAATCGGAAAATTAACTAAAAATTATCGCAATACAAACTTATTCCAAATTTCAAATTCACCAACTCGACTAAATAAATAATTGACGATCTTATTTACTACATAGAATGAAAGCTGAAATTGATTTACAAAATGAACTACCAAATTTACGGTTTATCCAGAGCACAAACAGCCATATCATCACACAGAGTTGCTTCAAACCATTTACGCAAACAAATTTGGTATGTTTCTTACAACCTGGTAACTTGCATCGTGCTGAATTCTTATATTTAACAATGGCTGGCAAATGCATTGCATCGAGTTTCAATTAGGTACGAGGTCTTCCTTCTCTGTTACTTGGGAGTTCCAGACCGAAGGTTTGGTGGCCCTCTGTCGCCGTCAACCCCCTTTTCGTCGCAAATGGAGGAGAAATGGTCAGCCATTACATTTTAAAATCTAAATAGCTAAGGATTTCGTTCCTCATCTTCTTTAGGGCGATTTGATCTTGCCTGTACAGGATCCTGGCGTTAGGCAAATACAATTCTACAAAAATATGAACGGTCTAGACCGTCCTTTCCCAAGCCCTATCTCCTGGATCGAATTCGACGACCTCCAGATCGTCCAAGTTGAGGTCTTGGTCAATATCTCCGCCTTAAAAACTGTATCCTGAAACATCATCCGCCAGCAAAGCAATAGCAGAGACCTCCTCTGATGTGATCCAGCAGTGTTGCCATAATTCTCCACAACTTGAGCAACACCAAGGTACAAAAAAGGTTGGGGGTCGCTTCCATACACTGTTTAGAAGAGAGGAATTTCAAACTTGAGCCCAATAAAATGGACGCTCAGTCTGTTGACAATAGACCTCCAGATCGTCCAAGTTGTGGTCTCTTAATATCTCCGCCTTAAAAGCTGTATCCTGAGACATCCGCCAGCAAAGCAATAGCAGAGACCTCCTCTGATGTGATCCAGCAGTGTTGCCATGATTCTTCACAACTTGAACAACGCTTGGAGAAAAAAAAGTGAGGTCGCTTCAATTCGCTGTTTAGAAAGAAGGAAGTTCAAACTTTTGTCCAATAAAATGGACGCTCGGTCTGTAGATGAAAAGTACAAGTTGTTTGGCTGTTCACTCACTAGATGGCTCTGATTCAGCTCTACTCTAGCTGTACAAGCTCTTGGAATATTTGTGTACTTAGTAATATTGAATAGTTGTGTTAGTTCCACCATTTTTTAACAAAGAAGGCGCTTTGTGATTAGCTTTTCAAAATTCAAATCGAAGTAAGAACCAATCAAATCATAACTCAATGTTTTACTTTGGAATGTAGTTATACCTGCTTCATACTCCTGTGAAGTTCACTGAATTAGGTGGAATCGCAGTTACCCCCTCAAGACTATTTAAATTTTTTGCTAATTATATGTTATCTAAATGGCACCTGCGGTTGTTGTATTGAAATGTCTCCTCTGCTGGCTTTGTATCTGTTGAGTCTGAACCTTGAAACTGGACATCACAGGTTATAAACGTATCGGTAATAATCGTTTCAACAAGTCTACTTGATATAATTTTGATCTGAACTTGGTTATATTTTCTCTTCAGATGTTGATGATTTTATGATTCATTTATAACAGGAGATACATACTCGGATTCCTGAAAGAGTGACATCGATCTCCCAGACAGAAGTTATGATTTTTCTTCATAGCCCCGTGGGCAAGGTGTAATTTTCTCTCCAGGCAGTGTAATACTCTCGATTCCGTATTACCTTGGCCGTAATCTCTAGCTGTCACTAATGCGTTCCAACCGGTTTTTTTACCCCCCGCTTCCTGACTCCTGACTCTGCGCCGTTCTTGGGCATCGAGGAAAAAAAGTAAGAGTGATCAACTCGGAGCAGCCTTCAGGCTTTCTTCGTCACTCCAAGGACGATCTACCGAGAATATGTCGCATCAGCTTTGAAGCGTGAGATTTTTGAAGAGTCTTAGTTGAAACAGTTGAAATCGAAAGAACATCGGTAGGTAAATCATTTGCTCAGAATCGATGACCTGATCAAAATAATGTAACAAAATCATATAGATCCTGTTCAGTGATTGTTCATGATTGTTGAAGCAGTTTTGCTAGATTTTGGTCATCTTTCTTGGTATTTCCCTGAGCAGTAACTCGTGATACCTATCTACCACAGAAGATCTATAATCCACTCTTCTGAGGTTCTGGGCCGGACTAACGACGCATAAACCTTGCCAAAAAGCGAACTACCTATTCTATACAGTGAGCAGTCATGATAAATCACTGTTCTACTTGACTGTCTGCAGTCCGAAAAATGGGGCTTCTACTTCATACCGTGACGTAGGAAATAGTCCGAGGACGAAAAGTTGAATTAAAAGCAAAGTCAAAATGCATTTAGATTGAAATCAAAAGCGAAGTTGAGTTAATGATGCAAGTGAAGAGTGAACTTATCGCTAATTTTACACGAAGTTGAAGTAGACCTACCTGTAGGTAGTTGATGAAGTCGGTCGTGTTGGTGTCGGAGACAATTTCAAGATCGGTATTGGGGTTACCGGGTCACAACTGCATTGCAGTAACGAAGTATGTATCCTGTAGACTGTTGTAGAATGTTTTGGACGATACTGACTACAGATGTTCTGCATACTCAGTGATTTGTAGTTATGATGATTGAGAATCAATTTCTGCAGATGTGGCAAGAAGACCATATAATCATAGTGGTAGGAGAGTGGCCCCCATCTGATAATTGGGGAAATTTTGTATAGACCGTCGTCGGTAATCGGAGAAAATCTAAGGAACTGGAAAACTTGGACAGTTGAGCGATTTTTACTACTGCGTACTTACAAATTATGATTACAGCTGAAACTGCCGAAAAGAAATCGGTCTTCAGCTGCAGTAGCAGCTACATCTCTTATTTCTCTGGCTTTTCATCGGATCTCTACTTGTAGAAGGATCTCTTTGTCACTGATGACTTGGAAAATGCGGCGTTGATCACTTGAAGACTAATTTATTCCTTGCTGCTGACGCCATTTTGAGCTATTGCTCTTCGATTCCTATCCGATCTGTACAGGCCTTGCCATTAGTAAAATCCTGATTCCAACCTTCTACAGTTACTACGGCAGTAAAGAAGCAAAAATCTCAATATTATATTTTATTATTATACTAACAGCACTGTTCGATGACCTTTCAAACCGAGAAGCAGTAGAATTATAATAGTTATGTGTTATCTACACATACTACAGTAAACATCCAAAAGTACAATGATGATGAAAAGTACAATCCATATTATCAAGGATACTTTTTCTTTCTGTCAGCGAGTCCTGGTGACATCTCGGAGATTTCATAAAAAGAAGAAGAAATCCAGTCGACCTTGACGTAAAAGGTAGACTAGAAAGAATTTCTCTCTTGGAAATATTACGTGATTGAAAACCTCCTTTTGTACGGACAAAAGAAATTCCTAAGAGTCCGGTCTTTCAACTCTTCTGACCTTTTCGGTCGGCGGCGTGGGATGCATCGCTTCGAATTCCTACGAATCCTGAATCCTGGTTTTATTTGTGTTCATTCTAATCTCATTTATTACGTTACCATTATAGCTATAAATACCGTGTTACGGCGGTGTTACGTGATTTCGAGAAATCGCCCATTTCCAAGTTTATAAGAGGATTTAAAGAATTTGGTGGATTAAAGGCTGGTCGTTCTTTTGAATTAAGAACGATAAGTAGCTGAAGGTCAATCTGGCTTTGAAACCAAAAGCAACAATGGATCAATTGAGGGTCAGGATGTCAAATTTCTTGTGAAATCACTACTGGATGGTTCGCCCTCACTACCTCCTCCACGCGACCAGGAAGTGGTCTGCCATCGGCGACTAGCTTATAATATAAGCTAGTCGCCGATGGCAGACCACTTCCTGGTTGCCATATTATGAGCAAGCCACCATCCGGCTGGTAACTAAATAGAAACCAAACCGCATGGAGCTGATATTCCTTCTTTGGCAAGTTGTACGCGTTATCGTTTTTGATGAACACTAAATTGCACAATTAATCAAAGTTCCTGAGAGCAAAAAAATACAATATTCTGACAAGTGTCATCATTCAAGTATGAACATTGCAGCATATCTCAAAAGCTCGATTGGTTGAATTGTTATACCTCAGGAATAACAACGGAATACACTGTGATACACAATGATCTGATAGACCTTTCATAGCTAAAGCTTTGGATTTCTCATAAAATTCAGATAAAAACCGTAGGTAACCAATGTTCTATTGTGCAGGAAGCGGGGCAACGATCCGTCGACCCAGTTTGGTCGACAGTTCCAGCTTCAGGACTCACTCCAGCGACGCTGCTCCTGATGCTGATTTGGACCAAAATTATTACCGAGGTATAGTTATATTTCCCCAGTTTCCTCTGTTTATTATATCAATAAAGATATCTGAAGATGCCAAGATGGCTTGTTTTTCATTTAATATTGAGTCGATTCTTTTACATTAAAGCATCTCCAGTCCAAGACACCAGAGAGTCGGATCTGGAGGAATACGTTCAACCAGAGCTCGTGAGACCGACGACTTTCGTTCCTATCCAAACTACCACTCCACCGTCTCCAGCTCCTCTCCCTGAGCAACCTGAAGCGAGTAAGTAAACATAGAGGCCGTTTCAACAAGAAGGCCTTTGTTGTTGAATGAAGTTCGTATAACGTGAAAGCGTCACCATGCAGACAGCTTCCATCATCAGTATTCCTGCTTGCAAACTAGTTTGGAATTCACAACTCCTCTACATTTTATTTTTCAGACATGCCAGACAAGGCTGCTCACGATCTGTACGCTATCCTTCAGCAGCAACAAGAAGAGAATTCTGTCTCTGGAATTGGAGGAAGTGAAGTTGACACGTTTTCGCCCACCGAAGTCATAACGACAGCAGAGCCCACCACTGTGACCACGACGACAACTACGACTACCACAACGACAACGGAAGCCCCAACTACGACTACCACTACAACCACAACTACTCCACCTCCACCGCCGACAGGAAGAGGACGGTAAGCTGCTTTCATTCGTAATTTTTTTTCAATGGTAAAAGTGTAGAAGGTTCACTATGACTATCGTGTTACTCTGACTCATGTTATGAATGTAATTTTTGCATTAAGAGTTTTCGAAGGGTATGGTTATGGGTAGCTTTAGACATATGGTGTGCTCATCTAGATGGTTTAGGCCATCGGTGCTGGATATATGTCGGAAATTCTATCAGTTCACTGTACTTTGGATTGCTGAAAGGACTCAATAAGCTGATCGATTTGCCTTGGCACCGTCCCCAATCCACAAATTTTGGTCCATGGTAGGATCACTGGTCCAGTTGAGGAAATAATCTTCCAACATGATTTTTACAATTCTAAGCTTATAGTATTTAGTTAAATTAAATTATTTTCGTCAAAACCGAACAATTTATGTTTATTTACTTATTGATCATCCTGTATTTATGTTCAGCCGAATCTATATCACATCTATCTTTATTCGATGTTTGATCATCTTATCTTTTAATATATTATAGTTTCCGAGGGGCTCCTGGAGCTAGAGCTCGCGTTCGCCCTGGTGGTGCTGTGTCTACCACAACCACGACAGAAGCTGCACCTCAAGAAGAAGAAACGACGAGACGCAAGTTCGCTCCATCTCATGGTGGACGCAATCCTGGACAAGTATCCGCTTATGGCAGGAGAGGAACCGGAGCTAGGGCTTCCACCACTACGGCTGCTCCAGCCCATGGTAATTGAAATTCGTTGAAAATTCACTGAATCATTCGCTATTGAAGCTTGATGGTAGTATGCAACTTTTTACTTTCAATCATCTTAAGGTTTACTATATGTTTATCCTTATCTCTTATTTTCTGCTTCAAAGAACATGAAGAAGCTAGCACCGCGCGAACTCGTGCCAGTTTTGGAGGTAACAACGGCAATAGATACAGAGCACGAGGACGACCTACAGCTACCACTGCTGCCGCTCCTCAAGAAGACGAAGCTACACCTGAGACCACAAGCGCAGCAACCACCCATTCTAGACCAACGAGGTCAGTCCCAATATTTTGTTTGATGTATGCTTTCTTGATCGTATTTTTGAACAGCCTAGTAGTCCCTTTTGTTTTCATGAGAACGTTTATCAGTAAGTTTCCGCATGATGTAAAACGATTTCCCTTCCACCTGATGGATCTGCAAGCATTCTTATTTATATTTCAGACCACGTTTGAACGTGAGCGCTGCAACAAGACCTCTCAGACCCGGACCCAGGATCAACCTGAGAGGTAGAGGAGGCATCAGCACTCCTGCCCCTACGCCGTCCCCAGCGCCTGTTGAAGAAGAACCGTCCCCTGCACCAGTAACCAGTCCTCCTCCAGCCCCTGTAAGGCTATATACACAGACCACTTATTACATTATGTTAACAATTTATATACAATGAAGCCGGACTTCGCTGTGATGTCAGCATTGTCTTCAGACTAATAAATATGGCTGTCACATCTGCCTTCAAATTTTACTTTATGACAGAGACACTACATATATATCCTTCAACTCACGAATTCAAAACCCAAAATACTTGATCAAAAATCGCTGTACTGTTCGGAAATTGATTGAAGTTTATTGCTTACAGGTTGAAGAAGAGACGAGTCCAGCCCCAGTAGCACCCACCGACGCCCTTTCTCGTTTGAGGAACAGGCCCCGCCTGAAGGTGATTTTTTCAAAATCTTCTGTCTTGAACGAAAACGTGCACATTTTTGGGGTAGACTAATGAAAAATAGTGTAAATAGGATCAAAATTGATCCTATCTATTAGATTCTTCAAGAAAACCCCAAGAGAGCTTGTAAGTTATTATTCCTGACAAGATAATGAAATTAATTTTGAAGATTATGATCGAAATGGAGTGAAGACTTCGAACTTAGTTTGAAGTTCGAAAATTGCAATATCGATGAAACCAATGAACCTAGAAGTCGATGGACTCATCTCATTCACACTGTAAAGGACTGAACTGTTAAAAAACATGGTGATACTGGTGATTACCCAACCCAGTTTCTGACCAGACACGGATATTTCTGATCCTTCCTGAAGATCGGAAAGACAAGAGACGACCTACATGCGTGTACGGTCATGAAGAGGAAGAATGCGCTGAACATGAATATTATATTCTTCTTCTGCGCTGAATGGGAGCAGCTCGGATACTGTTTTTTAACCCAAAGAAACTGTCATTGAGAGAATGATGACAGAGAGAGAGATCTGGAATGCGGTTTCAGGGTTTTAGTTGTTAGTATGGACTGGTTCATAAAGCCAGGAGATTCTTAACTCCTCAGATATGCATATAGCATTTCTAAAGTACCTACTTGAGAATTGCTCTCTGCTTACCCTCTAGAATCTGTCTGTTGAGTTCATTATTGAATAACAAGCTTCCGAAGGCACTTTTTTCGAATGGGTCATGAAAATAATTGACATCCAAATTTCAGGTAACTCCCAGACAACCTGGAGCCCCATCTGCCGCTGCTGCTGCCCCCCGTCCTCTGCCTCAAGGCTTCAAACGGCCTGGACGACCTCTGAGCCAACAGGCGACGCCAGCGCCCGAAGAGCCTGTAGCTGCTCCCACTGGTGACTAATCTGTCTTTAAAAAATAGATTCTTATACATGCATACCTTATAATATTTATGTAATACATTACTAACATACTCAGTTGCTTTCTTTGGTGTAGGGAGACACTCGGAAGGCCTTCCTAAAAGAGGTACACGTTTCCTTCACGTATACTTACACTTACATGACTCAAACCACTGCTGGCTTCAGTTTGAGGCCGTGGCACTAGGTTTGGCAACGCTGCCCTTCCTTCATGATCATGAATTATCAAGTCGAGTCAAGAAGTTTCTTATTGTAGAAATGAAAACTAAATGGTATTATAATAGTCAAGGTAACTAAATATAAAGGCACTTACAAAACAATTGTTTAAAAAAATCTTAAACAATTTACAGTTCTGTCTTGATTAACATCTCTCTCGCGTCTTTTCAAAATCCCGCAGCCGGTAAAGCGCGAATCTGTTTATTTAATCCTATTTGTTATGGGTAGTGACTAGAACAATATGCCAAATTCGAGTCCATTTAACCAAGATTTGTGGGTTTTTTTAAGGCCAATATCTTCTTATCAAGGATGAAAATTAATCTCCTTTTTATCATAATGAGTCTGAAAAGTGCTGTCTCGGTAAAATGACCGATAATTATAGCCAAGTTGATACTTGAATTACTTTGGGTTGGGAATTTAGAAAGAATCATGGCCTCGGTAATTTTTATTTGGAATTTTATTCGGTAATAATATTTGGAATTTCATTTGTGGAAAATCACATCAGTCTGGGGGCGTCCTTCTTTCGCGAAGACTGCTGGACTCTTGCTTGCAAGTTTCTGACAGCTCCAGCGTTGCTCTCTCAGCTGCGACGTCTTCCACCCGAATTGCTTCCTTCAATTTTCCAATGTTCGAGCCTTGTGGTGGTAAACACGTGCTTTGAGGTGTCCCTCAAGTTGCATATGGTTAAATCAGGGGACCGAGGAGGCCAATGACCGTCACCAAACCTGGAATTAAGGCTGCCAGGGAAGAGAGGGCGAATAACATTCATTGTTGCTTCTGGTGCTCCTGGTGGTCTTTTCCTCATCAATTGTGCGAAGTGCTTCAACCCGACGAAGAATGGCGTTTCGAGAGGGAACAGCCCGATTTCGGTTGGTATTGCAATGACGACGAAACTCATACTGAAGTGGCTTAATAGAGATGTATTGCCTGCCAAGGAAGTAGGCCTGACGAACAACGTTGCCACTCCTCTACTACCACAGGCCTCGTACTAAGCTAGCCTTGCTCTTGTTCTATCTTATGTGGTTTCACCCATTTCAAACACGATTTTTCTACATTCCATCAACACATACGTTTTAACTGCATTTATCTTCAAATTTAGCTCTCATGTTATTGATTTTGGATTTCAAATATTCCCACAGAATTGAACTGTACATTCGACGCTACGCCGTACATTGACGACAAACCTGACTACCTGTATTTCACTATGCCGAACTGAATTATCTCCTACCTACCTTACTACAAATTGAAATCATCACCATTTGGCTGTGGTTATTCAAAGGATTTCCAGCTTCGACTCGGACAATGAGTATATTTTTGATTCGTAGAAATTTCCACGTGCAGTTTCCAAATTATGTGCCTGTTAGTAGCAACACTTGTGATTAGTTTAGATTTGCATAATTTCCAACTGGGACGATCATTTATAACACAAAATCTAATTTTCGATTCCTTCCCCCAAATCTGTTGATTATTGCATCGATGTCGCGATGAATGTGTAACAATGCAAGCCCAGTGAGCAGGGGCGGCTACTGATAGGAGCATAGGCGCATGTGCACCCCCAGCCAATTAAAAAAGAAAAAAAAATTCAAAGTTCGTTCCTCTTCGTTTCAAGAGTAAGTTGGCTAGTGACAGAAGACTCGATCGTAGGCACTGTGCTAGTTGAATCTACGCGCGAAAACTGGCGGGAGCTCCCTCTTTTCTGACCAATCACACCCGTTTGGAGCATCACTTTCCTTTGCACCATTTCTGGGGAGGGTGACGTCATTCGAGGGAGGCAGGCACGTGAGATTGACCAACCAGAGAGCAGGACATTTTGTCGTCTTGAGCAGCATTGGTTTGTTGCTCCCCCGTCAGAGAGCTCTGCAATCCGGATTTCCTTGTAGAGTAATAAGTAAACAAACAAACTAATGGGACTCCCCCCTCTCATTATTGCCTATCACGGAATTCCTTGGCAACCTAAATAGAGCATCCGTCCATCCATAAACAAACAAAGGGAATAAGGAAAGGAATAAGGGAATTCCGTTTTACGTTTTCGGTTTACTACCGTTTCAGTAGGTACACACCGTTTTGTTCAAAGTATTGAGAGTACTTAGAGTGTTGTAGGTACGATGAGTAGTTTACATTAAAGTAAAGTAAACTATTTGCGTTTGTCGATTGTGGAAAAGTGCGAAATTCGAGAAACTGGCAGCCCTTTGCTGTCTCTATCTGGACTCCAGCAGGCGTTGAAATTTGCCGTGCAGATTTCAGAAACCGTGCAGATTCGTACCGTAAGTTTTAATGTCGACTATTATAAGAAGGTAGATTGGCTTTGTGGGTGTGAAGTGACTAACTGACAATTTCGCCTACTTTGTTCTCCAACCGAAATGAGGCTCGAGTTAAAGACAGCGTAAGTGATCTCCCATTTAGCCAAAAAATTGAAAAACGCATTGGCTGTCTCCCATAAGAACGCTCTGGTAGATTTGCGTATAGTGTGTCGTCAAAATATAATGCAACAACTCGACAGTGCACATCGTCATAATCTGATACAAAAAAAACGAAACGGTTAGAAAAATAGCCGTGCGTGGGCATGATGAGAGAGAAGATTCTTCGAATCTCGGAGTTTTCAAGGGGCTCGTTAATTTTTCTTCCGAATTGGACGATGTTTTGAATCGTCACGGGCAAATATACATTTCAGCTATTGCAATTAGATGGATGAATTTCTTGGGTTTCGACCTTTGATGATTATACTTATATATAACAATAGTTTGGACGTTGATCGAGAAATAACCTTTTCTGTTCCGAAAATTTTCGGCGTGTGGCCCTCCTGGTGACTGAATTTTGACGTGAGTGCAGTCCATAGCACCTATAGCTCCAGGAAACCTGGCTTTTTCATAAAATTCCATCCGAGCTTGAATTACTTCTCCCTCGGTTGCTGGCATTTTTATAAATTGGCCGGATAGCCTAGCAATTGCAAGGGACACCTGCTTGACAATTTTGCAGGCAGAGCTTTTACTGACGCCACAGAAGTCGCCGACGGACACCAACATGGTCCCGAGTGCATAAAACCTCAAAGTTAGGAGCAATTTGCAAATAGGGGATATTGAATTATTCCAATCAGTTGGAGACTCGATTTGATCTTCAATTAAAGACAACACGTAGATGACTGATCTTTTGTCCAATCGAAATCTCATCAAAAAATCGAAGTCGTCCCACTTCTCCAAATGGTCTATCCGCGGTCTTACCACGTAGGGTCTTCTTTCCCACTGCAGAAAATCTACAATAGCAACATCTTCGTCGCTGCTGTCTGAAGAGGAGTCCCACACATCCATTTTCGATTGCAGCACAATTCACCACGAAATCTATCACTCAAAAAAGCACGTTCCGTGAAACAAACACGCGAGAAATGACTCGAAATGAAAGAAATGGCGAGAAATGAAAAGAATTGAGGTTAAAAAAGCCTTGGATAAATCGAGTTACCCCCCCCCCCCCCGTAACTTTTTATCCGGTCCTCGGAGGACCAGTTAACTTTAAACTACGGATAACGGCTATCTGGGGACTGATAAACGCGTACGATTGAGTTATCCGATGACCGTCGGATAAATCTGCTTTACCGGGTGGTAAAATGTGACTGATGAACCGGCCCTAAGTATTTCAGAATTTCTGTTAACCACTAGAGAACATGTTTCGTGTCTATTGCACCTAAGTATTTAGTACCGTTTGTAATTTTAAGATGAAAAAGTTACCAAGATTTATCCCATTTGCATATCGTTGAAATTTGTATTTGGCAGAGAAAATCACTTATTTTGTCCCTTCTCCATAGCCTCTCCTGATCTCTGTGCACCCCCTGAGTTTCGGGGCGGGAACCGCCACTGCCAGTGAGTATGTCTTCTTGCATAGTTAATCTCAGCCAAGTTTTGAGGCGACGGAGAGTTGAAAAACTCCTTTCAGCTCTCGCTCCGGTCACAGGAAGCGCATGTAAAATAACTAGTAATTTCCAAATTGATGGATAAATTTCATCATCACACGCAGCACAAGCGAGATAAAGCGAATTGGGGAGTTCACCGCCGTTTTCAACAATCCACTTCCATTATTTGGCAACCCACAATTTGAATTCTGCCAAGACTTCCGAGACAGGAGTTTGCAGAAGGTTCTGGTACGTTTTCGCTGCATGACGAACGTCTTCAATGTCCTCCTCTGTGTGTGAAGTCCGAGGCAAACACTTTCAACCGAAAAATATTTTTCACGTCTGCGGAGGAGAGTCTTTCGTTGAGGTATGTCCCATCGTTGTTCCACTGAGGAATGAAAATCCCTCTTCAGGTCACCAGTGGGTGGTCTTCACTTTAGTGGAGGGTAGAAGTAGTCTCTGCTGCCTGGCTGGTTGGATGCCTAAGTTGGTGTTCAGAGCCTCCAGGCCCACTCCTCCCATCACCTCCGTTTTCTCCTTCACTTTCAGCAGCACAAGCAACTGCCACGTGGATGAAGTGAGCATGCTCCATGAACACTGAACTGAAAACAGACGCATCTCGCAATGCCACCAACTGCAACCCCATTACGGTTTTCTGCACAGAATGCCATGTAGCTCCAAACATGGTTTTACGGCTGCAGAGAACCAGCGCCATTACACTCCCACTTTTTTTTCGTTACAAATACTGTGGATCTAGAGTAATTCTTGTCTTGTCTCCTTACACAGTGGTTGGCAGTATGTTTTCCTGTTATCAGCTGAGTCGTTATCACGAAATGTTCGTTCCTCTATTCAAATCTTTCTCACGGTGTTTTCTACGTTTTTAAATAAAACCTAAAGTTTATTCGAAGTGTTTGTTCAACAAGTACCTATAGTACCTAATCACTTAAAATTCAGCAACAAAAACCGTTGACTTCTAAATTGTATTTCCCAAACTTGGAAACCTGTCAAGTACTCAAAAACCGTTGTCAGGATTGTTCTAATTTCGACGATTCGCTCTGTTTTTCAGAACCCGCACCCCCACAAACGGAAGCCCCAGCGCAAGTAGCCGATCCCGCTCCAACGGAACCCCCACCACCGCCGCACCTCGCTAGAAGGCGACCAGCTATCAGGAGACTCCAAATACCCCATCATCAATAGACGACAATCAAAAATAATTTATTACCTAATTTTATTTGTCCAATTTCGCGTCCGAACCCCATAAAAACCCGACTTTTGTTATTTTTTTACCTATTATGATTTGACTGTTTCCTGATCTTTTCTGTTTTTGTTCTCTATTTCGAATTTTTCGGTAGAGTGTCGGAAATGAAAAACCCTCATTTACTACGTTTACACATGCCTACTATTTTGAGGGTTTTTAGACAACACTAATTTGCGTAGGTAGTTCACTGCTGCGGTTTTGGTAAACACTCAATACAAAATGTAATCTAAACCTTCCGCTAAATTGACCTTATCATTTTGGTTATACGATCGAAAAAGTTTTTGATTATTATCGAAAATTCTTCATCTAAATTGTTGTCAATACTCCATGTAGCGAACTTTTGCATATTCTTCGAGTGATTCGAATACAGATTTTATGTTTCAACATTTATTTCGGATGCTTGCATCTTCAATTTTATTGTATTTGAAAGTCGGTTTGATCGTGGATGTCGTACTTATGTGAACTTTTTTAGTCTTGTCAGCGTATTGATTGAGGTGGGTTTACTGTGACGTCGTAGGTCATCGATGTTCTTCAAATAATCGCATTTGTCAGCTATGATTGGCTACTTCTTTGAGTGTATCAGTGCCTGATTAACTGCATTGCTAAGTTTTTCTCTTATGTTTGATGAAAACCAAGTAGAACATTTTGTACTCCTAGTTATCCAATGATAATGTCCCATTTTCAATGAACACTTTTTCAGGTAGGCTCTCTTTCACACCTAGTTTTGTGGTTGCCATTGTGAATTGAAGCAAACACATGAAATCCATCATTGATGCCTCTCGCATCTCCGTAGTTATCTCTTATCAATTCTTCCTTTGCTTGGCTTAGTAATCTACAATTTATGACAATAGTTTTGTAGTTTGCCATCGTGGAAGATAAGGAATCCACAAAACAAGACATAAATCTGGTGATACAACGGTCAACGATAGACGTTGTTTGCAAACCAGCTAACTAGTATCACTTCTCAGTTTATAATGTTGAATTATTGATTATGAACGTCACTGGTATTGTTTTGCCATTGTGGAAGGAAAGACACTCGTAAAACAAGTAATACAATCTTTTGGACGTATGAATCAGATAAGAAGAGGTCAATGATGGACGCTGCTCGCGGTATCATCGCTTATCACTTCTCGATTCTCTGTGCTGAATAATCGATTACTAGCGACACAGTAAAACCACCTGTAGGTTATTTCTAGACTCTTAATTTGATCTAAAGACATCAGAATGTATATGTACTCTGTATGTTCTCTAGTAACCCAAATATCAGTCACATCACCGTTGACTTGCTGACACTTCTTGAATGATCAAGTCATCAACGTATGGTAAGGTGAAACGATTGAATTTAATGTATTTTTACTCTCCTTGTTCTACTATACCTACTGGTATCTTCTAAAAAAAAGTGTTTCTCAAATCTAGAAAAGTGGTTTTAATGGAGGTTAGGGTTGGGCCTATTGCATTAATTCAGCAACGAAAGTGAATTCTCGTAGCTCTGTCTCAAAGGAGTGGCTGGGTCGCTCTGCTGTCTCAAGATATATCTTCTTCCTGGCCCCCCTCAGTCTCATAGATTCAATGCAACGCGGCTATCTGAATTTTAACTTTAACAAACCCACTTGCCTCTCTTCCCCTCTTTTGTGACACTGCTCTTTTCAAGATGTCCTAGAATTCTCTGTTAAGAGCTCCATCACATGAAGCAATCAGTGGTGTGAACGGGCTTGGTCATACTTTTATGATTGCTTGCTGTGCAACTGTTGACCTTTATCTGTTGCAGTAGGTCAAGTACCGCGACCCACTCCCACTGTCCCAGACTACATTGGCCTGAATGTCTGCAATCAGAGCTAGTTGACCATCGGCTGCCTCTGTCATAACTTGCTCTGTGGCCACCCCATGCAAGGTTGGCCAGCATACCACTCATTGAGCACTTCAATTGGTTCATAGCGTTTTTAGAAGCGACGAAGATCCAATAATGCCTCTGTTCATCAGGCTCTGATTACTTCACCCTTTCTTGAATTCAACCATCACGTTTCGAACGTGATGAAAATATTTCCATAACTATGCTCCCGATCATTGTTATGACAGATCAGAGATGTAAGTCCGTATTTCCTGGATCTTGCATTCTGAGAATAACTGCTTCTCCCCTTCAATGAGGAGACACTTTTTTATGGTATACCTAATAGTCCACCATTCACGCCTCATTACGATTATAACGGAAAACACTATCAGCAAAACCATACAATCATCCCCCCCTAAATACTGCAATATGTAAATATTACGCTACATTTGAAATTCGAAATACAAGAACAATGAATCAGAAATTCCGAAAGTATCGATTTCTATTATAAATGTGTCTACTTCGACTCTCTACTCAAAATACTCTGAATTGTAATCATATCTTCTTTAAGTTTTAATTTTTTATCTTCATTTCGACGCTCGAATTGTTTACGATTTTTTGAAAGAGTGGAATTGTGTACCACAATTTGGTACGCTTGTTTTTGTACTGAAATATTGACATGACGAAAAAAAAAATTGTTCTTGGACAGACGCGCAGGTTTTACGCGCTACTCTTTTGTAATTTCACACTGTGCCAATTTGTAAATAAATTACTGTTCTTTAATTTGTTCTTGTGAAATCCTTCAGTTCCCTCGTGTATGATATGGTTATTTCTGCAGGATGAAAAACGCGGATTGGCCTGCTGTGAAGCCGCAAAGTCAAGCTGTGATCAGCAAATGGAGCTGTTTTTTCAAGTTCACTCGTACATTACTTTGAGCGCTGAAATTTTGCACAAAAGCCGAATTTACGGTAAACATTACATGTGAGTAAAACACCGGTTAAAATGTGATGAGGGAAAGAGTAGATACGCAGCAAACAACTGTTAACTAAACGAAACTTGTAATGGGAAAAATCTGTTGAGATTAACAAATCATGGAATACAGAAAACGCTGCAAATTATTACACAAAGGTTTATTATTTTTCTATGTAGATCACTAGTCTGCAAAGAACACGGCTTTGCCATTGTTACCACCAACCAACATGAAGAAAAACATCGATCGCATTTCGGTCAGCTAAAATGTGAGCGAAATTTATCGTAAGTCCAACCCTTAAGTTCTCGTAGGGAGCGAACGGTTTGTCCTACAGAGCTCCGCGTGGTCTCAAAAAATTCAATACTATCTTAAATTGATGGAAAAGCAGTATTTTATAGTAAAATTTTTCAAGTTAAGGCGTTTTCAAAATTTCAACCCTTAGAAGTGACCTCCATCAACCAAAAGCTTCGGGGCACAACTAGACCCCAAATGGAGCCTACTTACCAAATTTCATCATAGTCTGTCAATGCTACGTGAGAAAAGTGCCGCGTAAGGCTACGTTTACACTGGAGCCGGAATTCGGCCGATTTTTCATTCTGCAGAGTACGGCCGTTAAGGCAGACATGGGGCGAGTGAACAAAAGTAGAAAGTTCAATGGAATTCGGACGAAGTGTTTACACTATCCCCGACTTGCTCGGTCGAACTCCGCCGAGCTCTTCCGTCTTCCGATTCCGAACCAAAAAGTTTTGTTTTGTTCGGCCGAATCAGCCGATTTTATGCAGCGCCTTTTGTGAAACATCTCAAAAATTAGATGGGTGATGGGGGGGTTCCCGCTTTTTGATTATCAGGAGTCACCTTAGGGTAACTACGTCCATCTTGTACAGTTAATGTAAGTACAGTCAACGCAGCATTTTTACGGATATCTTTCTAGTTTGAGAAAATCAAATTTATTTTGAAACAATAACTTTGAAGTTAATGAAAGTCAAGTGTAACGACATCATAAAGACGTCACAGCAAGGCGTTCTCAACGTCACAGCAAGCCTCTCTTCTGGAGAAATACAAATCTGGAAATTAGAAAATTTCTCCACTCGCCGTCTGATAGCACTCAGAATGTAAAAAAAAGTCCTTGGGGTCATCCGGAAATACTCGCGAAACTTGATTGGTTGTTCTAGCAATTGGGGAAACAAGGTATGGAACTCCGGATGATTCTCTTTCCATAAAAATGTCATTCGCCCATTCCTGACGCTCAACCAACAACATAATATGTTGAGATATTATATTATATTATTATATACTATATATTATATCTCAATAGTGAGTTTTCAGTTAGAAATTCTAACGCTGCTAAATCTTCCATACTATACGACGGGCTTGGGGCAACTGACGAAAATCGGTAGAATCGTTTGAAAAATCGGGTCTAGTGTAAACACTTCAGTCGGGGAATCGGTGGAATCGGCAGAGCTGGAGTTCGGCCGAGTAAAAAATCGGGTCCAGTGTAAACGCACCCTAAGGCGGACGGACGGCAAAATATTTATTCGATTTTTGGATTCTACGTACCTTGAAACGTTAACCAACAAATTTTGAGCGGGTGTAAAAAAAAAAAAAAAAAATTCTTGGTCGATTCCAAAGGTTCATTATTGAAAATAATAAACCAAAAGCATTAATGAGGTTTTTAGGAATGGTCAAGTATTTAGGTAAATTTATTCCTAAACTTTCAGAGTTGACTGCCCCTCTAAGAATGCTCACTAGAAATGATACGGTTATAAGAATAAGAATAAGAGATGGGCAAAACGGTTCACCTAGAAGAACCACTCTTCAAAAGAGCAGCTCAAAAGCAAGGCTTCCCAAAACCCGTCAGATCGCCTTAGCAGGGCTGCTAATTCCGTTGAAAATAATAACGTTTTTCCGCGTTCAAACACAAATTTCTGTAATAAATCCTACTTTAAAAATGAAAATGACGACCGTTGGAAAACTGAGATTTTCGGCGCCTTCAGGTAAAAATTCACGTGCCGGATTACGGAACTTATGAGTGTTTTAATAAAGTTAAGATTCCCAATAATTGACCAAATTTTCGTTTCAAGTTCAATTTTCACCCGTTTTGGTTTGTTATTTTCAATATTGAACCTTTGGAATCGACCAAGAAACAAAATTTTTCAACACCCCCTCAAAATGTGATGTTACGTTTCAAGGTAGGTACGTAGAATCCAAAAATCGAATAAAAATTTGGCCGTTCGTACGCCGCACAGTGGGGCCGGAGTGGAAAAAACTCTATTTTTGCAAAGTGACTAAAAAAGAAATTTAATGTGGTTTTCTCAAAGTCTATTACCTGTAGAATCAGGGTGTGAAGGACCTTCATTGTTTAAAAATTGTTTTCACTGCTAAATGGGGGCTCAAACCTGATATTTCGAGATTTTAAGCACTTTGAGAGTGGAATTTGAAAATTTCCTAACACGTTCTATGTGTTTCAAAAAATTTGAATAAAATTATATAACGTTGGATATATATATGTAGTATCTCTAAAAAATATTAATTATTTTTTCTTAACATTTTAGCTTGAACATTAGCTCTAGATTTGGGGTTTTATAGCGAAATACAACTTTAGAGGTGTGGAAAAACCGAGCTTCGTCTTCCTTCGGTTTGGCTCATTTTTTTTCTTGAAAATCTGACCATTATCAAGAAGCTGTAAAAATTTCATAGCCGTATTTCACCGAATTTAGATGTAGTGGGTTAAAATGTGATTAAAGGTACACCAAGAACGCCGTCACCGCAGCTTCAGAGTAAAACCCTTCTAAGGGCTGTAACTTCTACATTTTCCTCTCGAAATCGATAAAATTTCCAGGGATTGTGAATGTTGACATGTAGAATGTCCTCTATGTGGGCTGTTAGCTACAATCACAGAGTAACGGAGTCAAGTTAAGGCTACAATGGTCGGATCATCTATACAATCGGGTTATGGATACTGGGAAGCTATGTGCCACACCCATTTGGCAGACATTTTTTGTTTTATTTTTTATTGGAAAACAGAATGATGTAAATAGCGACGTTTTCGTAAAATATTTCTGCTAAGAGTGAACAAACCAGGTTCTTCGGATTGTCATTCGCAGTAGTGTGGTCAGTTCGTACTGTCGTGTCATACCGAGAACATGTCATCGTTGGAAATCTCTTATTCGGATTTAGCAAACGTTTAATTTGGATTCGTTCCAAAATTCGATCGCTTACTATCCAATTTTCAGAGGTTATTATCACTCAGAATTTTGTCAAAATCAAATATATAAATATATATTTACACATATATATTTACATACATACATATAGAAACCTCAATTCAATCATCTTTATCGTATCCTATAACCTCTGAAACGAAGGGAAAAAAAAATTACACACACCCATCGCCTGTAAAACCGCTTTTCTGTTTTTTTTTCACACGTTTTTCCACTTTGAGTAACATTTTTTTTTTTCAAAATTCAAGATTTAGTACTAAAATAATAAATTTAAACGTCAGAAAACATATTATTCTAATGTATTTTCGTATTCGGAATCGAATGAAACCATTCCCAAGACGATACAGTGATTCGTTCAAAAGATAAAGACTTTTTTCCGCTTTTTGGCCATTTGGCCCCACTGTGCGCCATACGCGGCATTTTTGCCACTTAGCATTGACCGATTTTGATGAAATTTGGTATGTAGGCTCCATTTGGGGTCTAGTTGTGCCCCGAAGATTTCGGTTGATGTAGGTCAGTTCTACCTGTAGGTCATAACAGGGACCTGCTATCATGCTGGGACACTGATTGTGTGATCAATCGACTCTTCGGAGTGACTTTCCGTGGTGGCTTGCAATCAGGGGGGGGAGACCATTTGGATTTTCATAGGACTCCTTGAACCGACTTTCTTATGAAAGGAGGATAGACATTCATATGTCCATATGTGTGTGTTTTCATATGTCCTGGAATGGGGATGGCGCAGAGCGCACTCCTGCCGGCCCCTGTGACCTCAGGATCAGCAATGCTGGTCGCATGTGACTGCTGATCCTGTGTTGGAAGCTGCTCAGTCCCTCGCACTGTGGTGGAACATCAGTGAGCTGGGGCTCACAGAACAATCTCAAAAAAGTCTCATCTCTTACCGAACTAACAAGGATCAATAATACACCACAGTTTTTCCACTATGTTTTATTCCCAGTTTCAAGATTATTCAACAGCTTTTTTTTTCTTCAAAAACGAAACTCGAACGTAATCAAGAAGACTAGAATGCTTTCACACACTGAAGATGAAATTTTCAAAACCGCACCAAGTGGAACAAAAAAGTTTTCTTTTTCGACGCACACCGAAAAATCTACCGTTCAATTAATCTGAAAAGCGTTAGAAAAATATTTTCTAGTGAAACACATTACTCAAAAAATATCACTAAAATTATTATCTATGCTGGAAGATACACAAATTAGTTGTAATTAAGTACGGGATTTAGGAGTGACTATGATTGAGGACCCTGCAGCAACGAGCCAACTCCAAAAGTGAAACTCAAAAACTCAGTTTTGATGTTATTTTTCAGGACCCCACAAATAGTTGTTGTGTAGGAGCTGGAAGGAGGGAATATTCGTCTTTGTTTTCACATTTTCACGGTAAATTAAGGTAGTTGTGGTAATTGTACTGACATGAGGTCAAAAACACGAGAAAAAAATCTTGAAGTTGAAAAAAAATTGCTAGGAGACATTTTCTGACGTAAATTGGTTGTAGAATCGACCCCTGAAGTTTTCCGGTCCCTGTAAATTCGCAGTGTATTGTGTAGAGAGACACGATAATGGCGTATTTCAATAGTGTTTTAAACTTTTTTTTTTTTCTCTTTTTTTTCAAAAGAGCATGGGTCAAGAATATATAGATATCATCGGACAGAAGTGAGACTGACTTAAACTCCATATAATGACTTAAACTCCAATATAAGAAAGGGGAAAGGAAGAACGTATGACTCACAGCAACAGGGGTACTGGATAAGGTCAGTTACTACCTATAAACGTATATTTGTGGAAAAAGGTGTAGTTCTACATTGTGGATACCCAACTCCCTGTGGGGCCTCGCGTTCATTCTTTTCATCGGGGGACAGTACTTACTGAAGTTGAAGCAGCGGACACTGGCGTATATTTAGTGTAGTCCATGACAGGAGGCGTTTTACTAAAATGCTTCGAGCAAATCATGGTATCATTGTAGATTTGCCGAACTTTTCGGAATTTGGTGTCATTTCGTTTGCAACGAACCATCCAAGTCCAGCAAATACTACATTTGGAACACTCTTTTACGTGAGATTTCACTTCTTGGTGATTCCAGTTTAAAGCATTGTCACTTAGAAGTAAACACAGCTGGGGAAACCTGTAAAACTTCATAGAAGGATCGTCAACCGGCCTTCCTGGCTTGGAATAACTTTTGTATATACCGTAACTGCAATGATGAACCATTTTTATTGTCTATAAAACAATCGGATCGGGTACAATTAATTCTAAACTTTCGGAATGGAAAACTATCCAACCAAGAATGATGAGAACCGAAGAAACCATTTACCGAAACCTGTGAGATTGTAACCTCCCCGGACGCCACTGGGCTGAAAGCTGAATGTGGGAGCCCGAGAAGCTTTCTGATTGGTGGAGCTCCAGGACGTAGTTATAGCAGAAAGCAACAGATAGCGTTCATGATCACTTGTTCCCAACCTCATCACAACAAGTCACCTTGTTTATCACATATTTTTCTCCTTGGTGCGTTACTGGCTGCATCTAAGTAATTAATTTGATAACATTCAGTTATATTCGCGATATGTACGGAAAAATCGAGCGATTTTCAATAATAGACTGGGTTTCAAACGTTTCTTTGGGTGGCAGTTGTCAATTGAATATTTGAACTACTGACGATAGGGACAACAACAATTGCATGAGGAACTCTGAAAATACCTTTCGCCTCGATTGGTTTTTCCAAGTAATTTTTGCAAATCCAAATGATGATGAAACGAAAAGTTATCAATTTCTGGTCATTCGAAAGGATTTGAAAAGAAGTGGTATGAAGAGTGTGGCCACCCCCTCCCCACCACTTCGGTAGTAGTTCCTCAATCCTAGCTGAAAGTAGATGGCGCAACTGAGGCAGCCTCAAAAATGCTTGCACACCATTTTAACGTTGGCATTCTTCTCTGTTAACTTGTCTCCATTACTCTGTGCCGGACGCTAAACGGTTTGCGAGAAAATGTTTGGAAGAAATTACGGAAGTTAATGAAAGTTGAAGATTTGAATAACGTGGCGTAGTAAGTTGTTATGACGTATTAAGTTGCTGACCTTGGAACGAGTCATTCCACCGTAGATCCCGTCCCGTCTCAAATGTCTCGTGGCCTTGGATACCACCTCGGTAATAATATACTCCGCCATAAGTTTTATCCATTCTTCCACAACTTCTATCATGTTACAAGGAACGTGAAAAACAAAAAATACCCTATCTTAAAGGGGAACAAAATTTGAAGTAGACAAGGAGTAAAAACCCGCCAAAGTTACCTCGCCAGCTAAACATATAAGCCTCACGTTAACGTCACTACAGGACATCTGAAAAAAATAAGGTGGAAAGTTAGCATCTACGAGTGCTCGCGCTAGCTGCTCTTTTTCATGTTTCACGTTTTGGGAACACGGGAAGTACAAAAATACTCTAATACTACACACACGCCCGTCGTGTAGTGAGTGAGCATTCATGGAGGCAGCCCGCCTTTTTCTCAAACGTTTGATCTCTTCATTACTTACTGTTGGGGTTACTGAAAAAGTATAGAATTAACTCGCATCAGATTTCTTTTTGTCCTACAACTTTTGCTTCTCTCTTTGTCTCTCTAATTTTGGGCTTCAATATTCTGCAGACATTTATAGAAAGACACTAGACCGAAATCAGCTGTGGAAACCTACAGCCTTCGGTGCTAGAGCTGAAAGAATTTGGAAAACTATGGTAAAAAGGTGGTATCGTCTGACCCTCTACCCTCTTCTTTCCAGCCTCGGTGGCAATCACAAAGTTGGTTCGTGTCTGTATGTCTGTCATGAAATCCTTGCCACAGCCAACTTCCACAATTCTCATCCGATGAAATTTTCAGGGATTATGCGGATCAGGGTGTAGACGGTCCTCTATGAAAATCAATATCCCAGGACTGATAGTAGCCGATGCGCATGCGCAAACGTAAAAAGCCTTGTAACGGCCATAACACTTACATTTTTCGTCCGAATTTGATGAAATGCTCTAGGATTGTTCAGATTTGCATGTAGATGGTCCCCTATGAAAATCATCTCCCCCAGACTGATAGTAGTTGTTGCGTTTCGACGAAATTTTTCAGGAATGTTCAGATTAACGTGCAGATGGTCCCCTATGAGGGTAGTGGAAGGTACTTAAAGATTGGTGTTTTGAGATTAACTACTATGCATCGGATCATCTATACAATTGGGTTATGGATACGAGGAAGCTACGTGCCACACCCATTTAGGAGACTTTTTTATTCTGCATTGTTTTGATAACATTTGACTGATTTATCAATACCTTTATTGTGGTTATGAGACATGAGTTTGACGAATTTCAGGTTTCTAGCTCCACTAATCACAAAGTTATTGAGTTTTGAGCTCAAGTTTTGAGCTCAGTTTTGAGGACCACGGTTTCCCGGCATCCTGCTTGCAATGTTTGCCTTCCCGTGCCTGCCAGCTCCTTCAACCTATGAACGACACTTTTGGAATTTTCTCGTTGATGCAGAGTCTTCAAATATTACAATTCGGTGAAACCATGATTATTCGAAAATGAATCCTCTAGAAACGTGCTACACCAAAATAATTACAGAACGTTACAAAAATCAGTCGATATTCAGTGTTTGGAAGTAAAGTCTACGTGTAACTCAAATTTAGACACAAAAAATAGCTTCCCGCAAGTGTCGGGTAGCTTTTTAAGGAAGCAAACAGCGTTGAAGGCGGTAGCTTTCAGATACATTCGTAAATATTTGACATCGAAAAACAATAATTGTAACGTTTGTATACAAACTGAGCAACTTTTAAGCATCTTCGCACATTTTTCCCTTAATTCATTACGTAACAAATCGTACGAACTAACTATCTTTAAGTGGCTTATGTATCTCAGTAAATCTAATTCAAAAACAATTTTGATTTCTAGTGGTCTTAGGAATTTGAAAGTTTTTTTCGTTGATTCCATTTCGAACCAAAATCCGTCTTCGCTGTTCAATTAACTCGCCAAAATACAATTTTTTGCCGTTTTTATTCGCGAGGTTTTTCATCCGCAGAGTCAAAGTTCATTTGGACATTTATTGAAACCCTCAATCATCCTGTCCCCACACGCGAATCTCAATTACTAATGTTCAACTCTCATACCTTGGAGATTGTGATGCCTAGATGATAAAGAGCCGAATCAACTTGAGAGTTTTAGGTTCGCTCGTAAGTTTCACATTTTTATAAGAATTTGGCCAACTCGTCAGCGCACTCATTGCCCTCTACTCCACAATGGGAAGGTATTGAAAGACAATATACTTATTATTCCTTATCATGAATGATTAGCGGTCATGAGTCTGCTGAAAACTCTGTTTACCCCATAAACTTGTGGGGTCTAATCTGTGGAGGAAGAGGAGGGAGATTATTTTCAAGTCCCTACTGTAAATTACAGATTATGATGTCATGACTCCATTCACACTGTTTCTTGGTAACACTACGGATGAGTGGTTATGTAGAACCGGACTCGAGGGTTTCATTCCAGGAACAGTTACACACACTTCCCAGTTGCACTCGAAAATTTCATGTTTTATCGTAATTATTTGTTTAATCTACTACCACTGACTTTTACTTTTCTATGAATCTTTGATCAATTCCTGGTCCATAACCTAATCTAAATCACGATAAATATTTCAAGGTTTCTGTGTTTTTTTTTTTCAATTTTTTTTTCTAAATGAGTTTTTAAGTTATTGTTGATTTGTCAATCTGCTCAAGAGTCAATCACCCATCTTAGTGTAATTTGCAAGGCTTGTAGGTTTTATACAGGGAAACATCGAAAATCTCTGGTTGGATTGAGGTTCAGGTAGAACTGGTTGGCAGAGGTCGAGCCAAAGCATCCCTGCTATGAAGATGGAGGAGCAGTTCACATGGCTACCTGTAGTTTTATTGTATCCAAGAGTGGAGGAAGGCGAATGTGTTCAAGGCAGGTAGTACTCTACAACTACCACCACCCTCTCGATGGCCCTATACCATCACCTCCCAGTCCACAGCTGACCAGCCCTCCTCCTTCAACTGGGTAGCATCGTCTTTGCTCG
The DNA here is from genome assembly GCA_009739505.2 of Apolygus lucorum. NCBI lineage: Eukaryota > Metazoa > Arthropoda > Insecta > Hemiptera > Miridae > Apolygus > Apolygus lucorum. The sequence continues at coordinate 23,824,452 of CM019174.2, read as the reverse complement.
CACTAGTCCCCTCCTAAAGCTGCGTTCTCACAGGCCGTGGCACGCTAGTGTGGGCCTCGACTTCGTGGAATTGCCTCCGTCTGAACGAGTGGTCGTGAGTTTGCCTCTGACGTCATCCGAATCGTGGACAGTCCACGACCGCTCGCTCTCAGAATCAAATTTGATTTTCAGGCGAAGTCACGCCTGGTTGGGAGCGAGAAGTTGCTCATAGTATTCTTTGGCACACGAAACATATACTCCAGGGTTTTGAAGGAGTCTCCACTAGCTAAAAAGCGTAGCGTTACTTGCAGTTTTAATTCAGCGGGCAGTGCTTGTCTCATGTTGGTGTCTGATTTCGAAATGTGAGGAGAAACGCATTTTAGGAGAAAATCAAACTGATCTGCAGTCATTCGCAGCAAATTTTTAAAATCTGCAGGGTAGTGTTTCAGCTCAACTTCTGCCAAATGGTGTGCCCCCAGATTTCTTCTTTCGAGAATCAACTTCCGGACCCAATAACGCTTCTTCTTCCGTTTCTTCATCCTCAATTTATCGGCCAATATACCACTTAAAAGAGAACTTAATAACGCACAACCTTCGACAAGTGCCTCGTCCATGTTGGCTTCAAGGGATAAACTGAGTCGTGATCGTGTGAACTTTCCACGACCCACGACTGATTCAATTTGTCTCCCCCACTCCAGGAAAGCTCACGACCGCAAGATCGAAAGCCTGGCACGCTTTCGTCTTCATGCCCAGTGAGAACCCTGCTTAATACGACCCCTCACTCTCTTTGGCTGCAAAAATTCTCAACTTTTCGATTTTGATTCCTCAAAAAATTATAATTTTTTACTCCTCTGTTCAAAAACTCCAAATTTAATTTATTTGAAACAACCTCTTAAATGTCACTTTAAGTTTAAATCAATCTGTTGGTGTTTTCAAAATATATCTGTGAAAACTCCACAAATGTCGCAGTTTTCAAATTCGATTTTTTTAAATAGCTGAAACATCAACATGAGTGCAATCCTTCAGGATTCTATTATCAATAATCGTTTCATCAATCATCCCAATTCCAAAGTTGTGACCTATGTGCTGCATACTGCATACTTAGGCTACTCTATAATTACATGTTTTCTCAACTATTCTTCACATAATAAATAATCTATACATTTTTCTCATTACTGTTTTACATTATTCGTAGTTAAATAATTTTTTTTCTCACCCTTCGAAAGCACATACGGTACCTAAGTTTTTTTTTTACAATTTTTTGGCGTTTTCAACTTCTCTCAAGTAAATTGTATTATTTATAATTTATCATAATATACAAAAAAGGAGGATTATATAAAATAACTTATTGTGACTATGATTCGCTGTTGTGTGGCTGGGAGTTGCCGTTTTTGAAGGGTATCCCTTTGGCTCGGGGTTTGTAGAGCGACTGAAGTGGAACGTGAAGCAGCTCGACTAGTAGCGGGAATTGAGGGTCTGAAAAGGTGAATAAGATGCGTTTAGAATGCAGGAAATTGAGTTTAAGTAATTAGCGAGAGAATGGTATATTAAGCTAAGCGCACACTGGGGCCGCATCGCATCTCAAAAATTCGCCTGGATAAGTTCAATGGGATTTAAACTGAGTGAGCACACTGCAGTCAGGGCGGAGCTCTTTTCTCAAGGCAGTATATCCCTCGGACAAATGCGACCCCTTGCCATGCGATGCGGCCTGCCTGTAGTGAGCGCTTACCTTTATTGAAGCACAACTATTGGATAGAGGTGGGCGTCGGTGGTCTAGTGGACAGTGTACCCGACTGCGGTGATAAGATGAGAACCATCTAGCGGGGATGCGAGTTCGAGTCTGGTCGCCAGCAGAAAGTTTTCTGTCTATTAGACGATCGGCAATCTCTCGTTCCAACCCGGTTGGGCGGTGATGTTTGGGAAGCCATGAGCGAAATCATCAGAACAAATCCTAATCTCCCCTTAGGGAGACAGCTGATGATGTCCGCGACGCCAAGAATGGCAGTCGGACGAAAATTCAACCTGAAATGGTTGCTTACTTTACTTTACTTTACTTTACTATTGGATAGAGATGGGTTGTTCTGTATCAATCTGATACTTTGTCCCAGTGACTGGAAAGTAGCAGGTACTCTCAATTGTGACAAGCCGAAAGTATCAGAGACTGCAGTCACATCGTGTAGGTGTTACCGTTTGCTCTGTTCCCTCGTACCTTTCATTTTCGGTCCAGTCCCAGGTATTTTCCTGGTGGCTCTTCAGTTTCCTCTTCCTATCACAACCACTTTTCAAGTCACAATCGCATCGGGCAGTCACATCTTCGGCCAATGCGCCTGCACCCTCGCACCGTCCTTGCGTTCGCGTCCCGCTCCCACTTCCCCCTTCCACTTCCGTCCTTCTTCTCCTTCCTTTCTTTCGCGGGCCTCCCTCCACCCTCACCTTCACCCTTTGCCCCTTTCCGCTGTGCAACCGCCAGCGCTTCTTTTGATTTTCTCCCCTTCCTGTTCCTTCAAAATAATCTTCCAATGTTGCACTCATTCTTTTCCATTCATTTTAAATCGTTCAATATACCTACCTACTCATTTGCCATTTTAATTTTGTTTCCTTTTAATTTATCTGCATTGTTTTAAGCATTAGGTTTCTCCCTTCAAACAAACATACAAAAAATCTATAACTTATTTTGTTCTTACATAAATTGCAAATCCCGTACGTGTTAGACTCGTCTACCGTAAAAAAATTCCAAATTAAAGAAGTCTTTTTTTTGAGACATTTCCACTAGCGGCACTTGAAACTTGAAAAAAAAAACTTGCACAGGCGAAGAAAGGAGAAAACGAGATCTTGAGTGCTCAGAATACAAGGAAAGAGTGAAAAGCTGAGATGTGAAAAATAATAATTAAGAGCAGGGTCTGTGGAGTGGGAAAAGGGTAGTTCGGAATTCGGAGATTGTAACAATCATGGGAGTTCCATGAATATTGAAGAAAAAGAAAAGTAACAAATTTCGTTGAAATAGGTATTTATTTTCAGTATTTCAATTGAAATGCAAGGATTGAAGTTCGAAAGTTTGTTGACACTTCAAGAGTAAGCGTGCACCCATTGCTCTGTTTCCAAGAATGTACCTTCCTATCGAGATCGAGTACAATTGGAATTCAAATAACTTTGGCTGCAGCAGCTCACCAGTGCGGGTCAGACGGACGAGGAGGGGACCAGAGGCGGAGTCCTACCCACCGGATTGCTCCACGACCGTGACTTGGCTCATAGGAACATTTGTGACAAGTATCAGGTACCAAAAAGTAACAGGAACAAGTTGCTCCTATGACTCGAAAAACCTGTCACAACCCATCTCTACTATTGGACAACAAAAGGGGGTTGAGGTCTATGGATTTGGGAAGATCCCTACTCTTGCACTCAATCAGATCTCGTTGATGTACTCAGTCATAGTGGAAAATAGAGGGAGCACTTGGGGAAGTGGCCCTTCCTCCTCCTTCTTCCATGGCTAGACCTTGACACGATAGACTTCCATACTTCACTTACTGAGGAACATTCTCTTGCACTTTATCAGATCTTGTTGAGGTAGTTTGTTGCCCCGAATTGTTTTTTATGCAAGAATAAGTTAGTTAATAAAATGTCATTTCAATGTCATTATTATATAGCACTGTATAATTGAATCGATGAGAATAAAAACAGTACAAGTCCATTTGTGACGATTGTTGAAAAATGGCTTTTTGTAGGTTGTAACCAGTAGAACTACGCATTGAGCACAAGAGCAGTATGCTAACCACACTCGAATAATATCTGATAAATTGATCAATCCTTAAACACACTGAGAGTGATTCATACAAGAACCAAACCTTTGACACCTGATATCTCGATAAGCTGATTGGGGACATGTACTGTTGTCATTCTCACTGCTTCAATTACTTTAGTCAAGTGAACATTTTAATTTGTTTTTTCGCTCCAGTTACATAATGTTACTATATAATATAATATATTGAAATGAAAAAAGAATGAGGGGGGGGGGGATAATTTAAAACATCACGTCAGCTATAACAATACTAGGATAAACAGCCTTGGGAAAAAAGTTTTAATTACATAAAAATCAATAATTTTTTGAAATTCTGAATATTCAGTACTTTCCGGTCATTTTGGAAACTATTCTATTGCATTGAAAATGTTTTTTTCCCCTCTTTATTGGCTTCGAAAACATATTCTTACAGCCGTAAAAGTACAAGAAACTTGATTATATTTCTTGCCTTTTTATTTTAAATATAATCAAGTTTCTTGTACTTTTACGGCTGTAAGAATATGTTTTCGAAGCCAATAAAGAGGGGAAAGAAAACATTTTCAATGCAATAGAATAGTTTCCAAAATGACCGGAAAGTACTGAATATTCAGAATTTCAAACAATTATTGATTTTTATGTAATTAAAACTTTTTTCCCAAGGCTGTTTATCCTAGTATTGTTATAGCTGACGTGATGTTTTAAATTCCCCCCCCCCCCCCTCATTCTTTTTTCATTTTACCTGCAATAGTTCCCTAGTTCATTTCCCACCAACTATGGTGGCATCTCTAGCTGGTTTTTTGATTGACTACGATGTGATGGTCACACAGTAATACAATCCTTTGAGCCCTGAGGAAGGCGATAAATTCACCGAAAGCTCGGCAAAAGAGGAGTTTGATTCTGAGAACCTCATTCCCAATCAGTTGACTGATAATTGTTTGTTGGGTCGATCATCACACTTGCTATTTAGAATTTACACCTCAAAAACCTACATGCAGCTCATTTTCGACCAGAATGGCGATGATGGGGTTTTTCCCTGTACCCCTCATTTGTTTAACGAGTTGAAAAAACTGCTCATCATGCAGATTATGATGAAAATACCTAATAATGCTGTAACATTTTTACTATACAGGGTGTAAGCCTAACAGGTCTGCCATACGATACCAGTCGATTCTATAACTAATTTTTTACAAAAAATGTCTCTTAGCAATTTTTTTAAACCCTTCGTTTTTGAGTTATTTCAACTTTAAACTTTTTTTTCGTGATTTTGACCTTACGTCATTAAACCGGTCATAACACCTTTAATTTGCTGTGTAAATTACAATTAGAGGATACCGTTGAAAATAGCATTAAATTTCCTATCGGATGGATGCATTGACTTTTTTGTGAGTCAAGGTTGGAGACACGAAAACGTCCTCTAAAAAGAGAATTTTACGTAATTTTGGAAACCTCACATTTTTTCAACCGCAAATTGAATTACGAGAACGCAAATTTCTTCAAGATGCAACATAAAAAATATTTTACAACCAAATTTAGGGGAGAAATTAGTGTTTGAAGGCGGAAAAACGTGCATTTCTTCAACGAAATCAGCGCTCTGGCCCTCCTGTTTACAGAGGCCTCGCGGTCTACTGCGGCGCCCGCCCACCCACTTCCACCGTCCTTCAAACACAAATTTCTCCCCTAAATTTGGTTGTAAAATATTTTTTTAATTATATCATTGGAAAGCTGAGATTTTGGCGCAGTTTTTACTATTCTTGCATCTTGAAAAAATATGGGTTCTCGTAATTCAATTTGCGATTGAAAAAATGCAAGGTTTCCAAAATTACGCCAAATTCTTTTTTAGAGGACGTTTTTGTGTCTCCAACCTTGACTCACAAAAAAGTTTAGGCATCCATCCGATAGGAACTTTGATGCTCTTTCCAACGGTATCCTCAAATTGTAATTTACACAGCGAATTGAAGGTGTTATGACCGTTTAAATGACGTAGGTAAGGTCAAAATCACGAAAAAACGTTTAAAGTTGAAATAACTCGAAAACGAAGGGTTTAAACAAAAATACCTAAGAGACATTTTTTGTTGCAAATTAGTTATAGAATCGACTGGTGCCGTATGGCTGACCAGTTAGGCTGTATAATATTCTTACCGCTGTCAGGATTTACGATTCCGTGTCGTATGAGGAAATCGACGACGACGGGGCAGCTAGTGGTTTTGAATTCGGGCATAAAGAGCCGGTCGATCAGATCCTGGAAACAAGAAAAATTTACTTTTGGGACAATTTTCGTCGCGCATATTCGTTATTAGTAATTATTGAGGACATTCAAGTCATTCACAGCTATTTACGTGAGGTACCTCCCACTCACATAACATATAGTATTAGTTTTGAATACAAAGCACAAATCATTCAATGATTGAATTAGAATTATTGTAATTACTGATGTTTTACCTGCACCAATGACTTTTTTTTACATTGAATGATTATTCACATTACATTATTACAAACAAAATTTGTTTATCGAGGGCTGCAACAATGTAATGAATTTAGTATTTCCCCAACACCTGCAATACGACTGTTAGACCTCTCATCAACAAAAAGTGCTTCCAAAAATTCCAATGCTCGTTTCTTGAAGTTTTACCAGTGATTTGAACTTGAAAGTTTTTTGCCAGTGATTTACTTATTAGCGGTAATTTTAGCCAATCCTATTTAGTCTTCATTTCGATAGTCCCTCATGTGATATAATGAAAATAGTTTTAGGTATCCTAGTTGTCGCTAGGTAGCAGTAGTTTCATCCCATGGGTGCTCCAAGACCTGGGCTCACCAACAAGGATGATCCTCGAAGCCAGGATTAAGATTAGGTAAATCTGCGGATCAGGATTCTGACTGTTTCACGAAAAGATTTTCATTCTTAGATTAATCGAAGGTAATGTAATCGTTTTCAATATGGCGACAGCTTTTGATTTGTGGCTAAATGCCGACAATCACTAACCACACGTCATAATTCAGCCGAATCACTGGGATGAATTCTGTTATGTCGGCGTGTTGTCGAGTGAAGGCGATGGCCTTCTCGATGGCTTGTTGGTTTCTATTGGTCCCTACTCAACAAGGATGCAGGATGGAGATGCACTGTCTGCCTGGCGCGTTTCCGCCTACCATTTGCAGGAGTGCATAAGAATTTAGCTCAGCCGCTTTCCTCGGTGCAATAGCCGCAGACCGGAAGGAGGCGGTACATTTACCTAGTGGCTAGTTGGGGAAGAAAACTCCTAGGTAAGATGGGAGCAGAGGCCAGCTACCAGATCAGAGAGATGAGCTACCAATACCTCCGAGGAACTTGAGCTTCCAAGATGTGACGATAGCCACAGACCAGAAGGAGGCGGTACATTTACCTAGTGGCTAGTTGGGGAAGAAAACTCCTAGGTAAGATGGGAGCAGAGGCCAGCTACCAGATCAGAGAGATGAGCTACCAATACCTCCGAGGAACTTGAGCTTCCAAGATGTGACGATAGCCACAGACCAGAAGGAGGCGGTACATTTACCTAGTGGCTAGTTGGGGAAGAAACTCCTAGGTAAGATGGGAGCAGAGGCCAGCTACCAGATCAGAGAGATGAGCTACCAATACCTCCGAGGAACTTGAGCTTCCAAGATGTGACGATAGCCACAGACCAGAAGGAGGCGGTACATTTACCTAGTGGCTAGTTATAACTTTCTTTATTTGTTCACCTTTGATACAGGTAATAATGCGTCAACAAAGTATTAGTTTCTAAATATAAATTTATATTGAAAAATGTGAGGGGCAGTCCGGCCGATCCCGGACCAACCCACCACGGTGGCTCCCGGGGCTACCTCCTATTTCTAGGCAGGCAGCCCTAACCATCGAGCAGTATTAACAGCTCGACGGCCCTTATAAAGTTGGGAAAGACAAATCCTAGGTAAGATGGGAGCAGAGGCGTTCCTTAGCAGGTCAATTCAAATTCAGTTCTTGTACTCATTTCAAGTTGAAAATGCCTGTTAACCGCGTGTTGCGTATCATCAAGAGAGGAAGCTTTACTGGCCACCTAACTTGGCAGACTATTTTGTCGATACTCACTTTGGCCGGGAGAAGTTCAAACGTCTCAACTTCTCCGTCGTTGTTTGTCGGGATGAAATCCGGTGGAAGCTCGAGGTCGTACACGAACTCCGTGTTGGGGAATATTCCTTTTTCGGATTCATAGTAAAATCTGCGGACAATTGAAGATTGTGTAGACAAAATTATAAGTAGAGATGCGGCTGAGGTATAATTTTTCACGAATATCAATAGAATGAGGATGTGATGAGTAGGATGGACTCTGTGCCAGACAGTGAGTGAAATTACCAACTTTATGGCCTTAACTCGCGAGGGTGCTCAAAATTTTCAGTTTTTGGAAAACTGACACAGTATTTTTGAAGTATTTAAACTTCTATTTTGGTCTCCACGACTTTCCTCTTGAAATTTTGAGTTTTTGAAAAACTGATAATAGTATTTTTGAAGTAGGTATTTAAACTTCTATTTCGGCCTCCACGACTTTCCTCTCAAAATTTTGAGTTTTTGAAAAACTGATAATATTATTTTTGAAGTAGGTATTTAAACTTCTATTTCGGTCTCCACGACTTTCCTCTCAAAATTTTGAGTTTTTGAAAAACTGATAATAGTATTTTTGAAGTACGTATTTAAACTTCTATTTCGGCCTCCACGACTTTCCTCTCAAAATTTTGAGTTTTTGAAAAACTGATAATAGCATTTTTGAAGTAGGTATTCAAACTTCTATTTTGGTCTCCACGACTTTCCTCTCAAAATTTTGAGTTTTTGAAATAACCCCCGTAAAAACACATTCCATGTTGCAATTAAAGTCAAATACTGTCCAAAATTAAAACAATTTGTTATTTTCTTTCATTTTTACCATAATATCAGCAAAAACGAACATCACATTTCACTTGAGTAGAATATTTAGATCATTTACGTTAGGGTTCTGCTTTGCTCAACACAGCCTTCGCACGGCAATATTATTACCATGTAAAAACCAAATAAGTTACTCTATTTCCCGGCAAATGATTCATCCCGTATCTCTGTATCCGTTCAGAGACGAGAGATAAGACGTTTCACTCCGTTTGCAACTCTGAAATCAACACTAGTTAAAACAACAAGTTATCGATGAGGTTTTCAATAATCAGCAAAATTTTAGATTCTCAAGTGCTTTCGATAAGCAAGTTCCGGACTAATAATTAGGATGTGTGTGAAGATCCTCTACAATCTCTTTGAGTGAGGTTTCCGTAGAGTGGCTTTGATTGAGCTAATAGTTGACTCTTCTTCTCATATTATTATCTTGATTGGAGTGTCTCAGCTCCGCGTCAAACCTTCAACTAGTTTTCAGTCTTTCAAGACGTTCCAAGTTGAGAAACGTATTATTTATATTGTTTAAATTTCAATACGCGTTATCCCTTCAAGTGTTGGTGGTCGCTAGAGTAACCACCCATCTGATCCCTGAAAGCGCAAGCCATTTTTCATTGAGAATCAGGCTGAAATGCTTTATATTCCATTCATAATAGCCCCAAGACTTGAAAAAACATGACAGTCAGTTAAAGCTGTCAGTAAAAGCTTCTGTTTTGTTATAATTCAGGTTTCCTGGTGGTCAATAGTGCGACCACAGAACTTTCAGGACAATGCACTGATCGTAAACAAAGTACGGCTCACAAGGCTTAGTGGTCTCTATAATGACCGGTACCGGTACTGGTACCCATTACCTCCTACTCACCTACATGACAAGAATGTATGGCACAGAATTCCCAAATCCGCCACTGATTTTGGGAGACCCATAGTTGAAAAGCTGAAGGCTTGGTGGTCGCTACAGCGACCACCTCTACTTGTCACATGGCATCGGGGCTGGAGTTCGGATTATCCAAGCCGAACATAATTTCGATTGGAAAAACACTCCAAAGCGCGTATTAGGTTTCAGATTCATGAAACCGAATTGATTTGACCATGAGAAGAGTTTTCATTAGTGAAAAAATCGGGGAAACAGGAGTGATGTCGGGGTTATCAGCATGGGAATCAGATGAAATACCAATGTTTTCAATCTAAATGGAAGTTTTTTATGGCTGCAAATACTTGATTGAAGTAAAGTACATGACAATCTCTTACTTACCCCAATCGGAAAACCGCCAGCAGAAAATTCAAACGCCGGAAACATCCACAAACCGGAACCACTTTCGTAACCTTCCAGAATCAGGGGCAAGATACTACACATGTGGTAACTCTAGCGACCACTTCGATGGTTGGAATCGATCCCACTGTTCGATCGATTATTTTTGTGTTCCTATCGATTCCTTGCAGTTCAAAATATTGATATAGTGGCTCCTTCGCGCACTCTGACTTAGATATTTCTAACTAATGCAGTAAAGCAGGTGGTTAATATAGCGACCACAAATCCTTCAGGGAAAAGTAGTGTTCTGTTCCTTGAACCCTAAAGGGTTATGATGGTCTGGTTTCAACGTTTCAAAACTACCGTTAGATATTGTAGTTAAATGACGTACGAAACGCATCCTCTGGACACGAGATTCCTGAGCAGGTGAGGTGGGATAGACGCTTCTTCTTCGGCTTCTTTATACGCCGTTTCCAGGACACCAAATCCAACTGACAGCCCTCCAGCGACCTAAAAACACGTCAGATCAGTAGGTATCGAAACAAAATCGGAAAAAAATGTCTTGTAGGTTAGTCCCAACCAAGCTCAATATTTGGGAAGTGTTCTCACCGAGCAATATTTTGACTTGAGAGTGTAGCCCCAACAATCCTTGTCGGGTTTCAGCGCTACCTTCCGCCACTTCAAAGAACTACTATTCATGATTATCATAACTACCATTCTAAAGATTGTTGTATCGTAATCGTTTTCCTTACTCCTATTGTTTTCTCTTTGAACAGTTGTGGACGTGAAATTGATGCCAAGTGTCGAAACGTGCTCAAAATCATTCAATTTCAAAGCTGATCTCCAAAATCGTCACTGGTTCATGTTATAGAAATATGAGGAAATATGAATTTCTTCTCTGTGTTGTCTCCGTTACTCAGTGGCCTCCATCCACCTTGCTGAAGGGATATCTTGACAGGTACTCATAGGTGGTATGGCAACAGTTCAGTAAACCAAGGTAGTTCACGATATTATCTTTCAATACAACTATTTTTCTCTCTTCTTTTCCAAGTGCCTTTCCCAAGCCAGAGAATATCCCAAAATATTCGCTCGGTTGATATTTTGTACATTACAATATTTTCCCTGGACTGACACAGATAAGGAATGTAATACCAATCAAACGAATTAACTTCATTTTACGAAATTTCATGGTATACCAAGTCTACCAAATAGTAAGTTTAATAGAAAATTTTTAATATCAGTCAATTTCAACGTTATAGTATCATCATATGCGTTGAATTATAATTCCATTGTTATCGTTAACAATGAAGACTCGATACTTTTACTGGATGAATTATCATGAAAATTCGATTTTTCGTTCAATCACAACAATTTATTGTTCAATGTAAATGGGGCATTTACAAAAATGAGTTTGATTCCAAAAGGTAATATAACCATTTTGGTCAAACGTGAGAAAAAAGCGATAAACCCTAGTAGGTAAATTGAAAAACGTGCTATTAACCAATGAGTTTATTTTTTAATGTATTTCTAAATTATAATAAGTTTTATTGGAAAAAAGGTTTAAAATAATTAATTCAAAGTTTAAAATAATCATGAAGGAGATTTGATATATGGATGTAGTACTTTTTGAAACAAAACTTGGCGTTTAGTACTTTTTGAAATCAAATGAAGTGGATAAAGTACTTTTTGAAAACAAACGAAGTTAATAAAGTAGGTATTTTTTGAAACAAAACGGATAAGAGACCGCCATTGTGTTGGATATAGTACCTTTTCGAATCAAACTCCTCAAACAACTAGGTACTACAAATTCCATGAAGTGGATCTTTTTAAACTTTTTTGATTCCTACTGAGCATTACTTGGATTATACGTTCTTGTTTGAATACATAAAGACTTATTACAAAGCATTTCTAAAGAGATGCGGTCCAATTTCCAAATTTAGGTTGGTATAGTACCTACCTGTTATTTCGATTCCTCTTTTTTCTCAAGATTACACACCTTAATACTTATTGTAGTCGTTTTCAACATTTGAAACATTTCATTCGAATTTTTTAATCAATTTTCCATATTTTCCACCGTTTTTCTTCAAGTAAAAAGGCGTTAAGTGAATGTCAAATGTAACGTAAGGTTACATAGCCGCTTCATCGTCTATGTTGGTTACTGCACGTTACCAAATTTGTTGGAATAATTTTGGTTTTGAATGTAATAAGGTAAGGCCACTGCACGGGAAAAACAAGAAACTTCGTTGAAAACACGTCATATTTGTAAATAGCAAAATATTGAACGTTTTTGTTAACATGAACAACTCAACACTCGGAAGGTAAGAGCTCCTACATGGTTCGTACGCTAGTTTATCTTATCAGTGGAAACCTTCATTATGTAAAAACGGAGAAAAAAAACCTTCAATACCTTCGCAATGTACTCTGGGATCGACTCACCATGTTGTCCCATTTCCCCGGCCACGTTTGCTTCGTCTGCGACCGTTTTTGCAACCAGACGTTCAAACCGCCGGTTTTCTGGTCTTTGACGAACCCGGTGATGGTCACACCGTATTTACATATACCGAATAAACCTAAAACATAACCGCACTAAGATAATTCAATACATCGGAAACGGAAAATATTCGTTCCGCACCCTTCGGTGAAAGTGGTTCGTGAAGAAATGCATTCAAAATCCGATACGAGAGATTATAGTGAATCGTTTTGTTGTTTATAAGTAAGTACCTTGGTATCTAACTGTCAGAAAAATACAGTAGGTATAAAGTGACTTGGATTCGAACTATAGTTAACTGATCATAATTTTTATGTGTGAGCACCTACCCAAATGTCAGCGAAGTACAGTATACAATGACATACAGCACAAGAGATGTCTTGAATTCGAACTAAAGTGACTGGTTATGTTTTATACGTGAAAGAACCAACGTGATTCACAGCATCATACAGTGTACTGTACCTACTTTTAACATCCCTTCGACTAAGAAAGTGTTGTCTTATCAGGCATTTGAGGTGTATCCTCTCAGATAAATTCATGTTGCTTAATCTTTTCGAATTCTGTCAATTGAAATCAGAGGAAACACATTTGAATCGTAAAATTCTCATAACAAGCTTAAAATCTACAGTTTCCATCCGAATCCGAGTCATAGGAACTCAGAAATTTATGAAGGCGGTCCCGAATCAACTTCATCGTCATCCGATCATCAAATTTTGAGAGTACAGGTATGAGAGATTTAATTTTCGGTATCGGGTTAACTACATAATCGCGTTATGGGCAAGCTAAACGTCACATCCACTTTATTTGTGGGTGTTGCATCAGAAACAATACGGTCAGATTATTCAGAGTGGAACTGCTCATCCAACATGGCTGACGTTTTTATTGCATTACGGCTAAAGGGGACGACAAATGTGCAAGACTGGCAGAAACAATCATTTCCCCAAATTTTCTCAGCTTCCAGATGTCCGAATTTCATAACGTAAAATTGTTGGATTTTGGCCTATTTATGGCAAATTTTTCAACAAAAAAATCATTTTTTGACTAAACATTTGTTTTGCAAAACTGGATGCCAGGCATAATTTTAAATTTAAATCAATGAAGCGAAGGAAAGAGTAAATAGACCTTTTGCCGAATGGCGGTCGTGACGTCATTGTAACCACTTATCAACTCCCCGTGTGCAGGTTATGTGTTTCATTGCTTTGCTTTTCACCTGATTCCCTGTCTGTTCTATACCTCCTACTCCTGATTTTCGTTCGATTTCTATTTTTCAACACTTTTTCAACCGTTCGTAGCAACGCCAATGTAATATTATTGATTTTTGACTCGGCTTGGACATTGACTTTCGTTTTGGACCCGATACTTACGTGTTTTTGTGAAGTGACTTTCAACTCTGCTTGTGCATTGACTTCCGTTTTGGACCTAATTAGTATGTTTTTGTGAAGTGGCTTTCGACTCGGCTTGGACATTGAAGATCATCATGGCTTCAAAGGTCCCTTTCAAGATGATAAAACTTGATGAGAAAGATATACCTGGAGGGATACTACCCAACATTGAGGTAAGTGCCAATTCGGTAGTGGGACTTGGAAGATTCCTGACAGTTCGAGGGCTCAAGGTTCCACTATCAGTACGGAAGCCTGAGTTAGTTGAGCTCGTGACAGGTGTGATTAAAAGCAATAAGCCAATTGACCCTTCCGTCGATCGTGGGAAGTGGCTAACTGCCTATGCCGTGGACAACAGAAGAAGCTGCCTCAATGAAGCCCACAGCAGTCATAATTTGGATGCTTTTCTAGTGGCTGGATGGAAGAGTTTTCCCTCGATCCTTATTCCAGATCAGTTCCACTATGGGCTCATTTAGAAACATATTGTTCAAACGAATGAAGTGGAGGATGACGAGGAATCAATCCCGACATCCTCCTGTACCATCAACTGCCAAACTGTTACGAAGGGGCCGACAATATTTGCACAAATTTGCCCAATTTGGTTAAGCAATATCGATTTTACGGTTTTTTTTTTTTTCAGAATATTGCTGAGGAATATTGCTAACTTCAGTCCGGTATAACTTTACTTTGAAGATAGTAGCTTACAAACAACTTTGGAGGCACATACCTGTCGTCTGTTCTTCTGCAACGAGCCATCCACCGTTTAACGATTTTACATCTAGAACATCTACTCACACGTAGGGATTCTTCCGAATAACTCCAAGTCAAAATGTTATTCCTCAATAACAAACACGGTTGAGGAAATCTATAAAATCGGGTCGTTGGGTCGTATCCTGGGGCTTCTTTCTTTTTGGAGCTGTTGCAGACCCCAAAACAGCAAAAAAAAATTTCCCCGAGACATATTCCGAGGTAAACTTGAAAAATCAAAGCACAAAATTATGAAACTCGGGAAAAAAAGGTAAAATAGGCAGCTAAAACTACACAGAAACTCACGAGTCAACAGAAAACTGACATAAACAAAAAGCATCTAACATAACACCTTCTCTCAGGATAACCTAAACGTTAGCGTTACCCCGACGCGAAAATCCATTTGGCAAAAGGTCTATGAAAAAGATTCATGAAAAAAAACCCATTGCAGAAGACCCATTTTGTGGTGGCCAAGGAGGGTTGGGAGATGAGTTGCTAAGCAACACACCTCACAACCAAAAAACGAAAGTCAAGTTTCGAATTTTATTCGTCTGTTATCACTATCATGCAAGCTTGCCAACATTTTCTCCAACGCCGTAAATAGTCCAAATTTCAAGATTTTATGATGAAAATAATTATGGTACAGTAAAAACTCAATGCAGCCCGGTATTTACTAGTTGATCTGAGTTTTACAGTCTAAAAAAACATTTATGGGAGCTGAGAAAAGCTGGGACCACTTTGTGATGACAGCACCATCTCTTATCTGTGAATCACACTAAAGGTGTGGACTCTGGAAGGGCAACCACCCATCAGAAGACCCATTTTGTGGTGGCCAAGGAGGGTTGAGAGAAGTGTTGCTAAGCAACACACCTCCACACAACCAAAAAACGTAAGTCAAGTTTCGAATTTCTACTCATTTATTCGTCTATTATCAAAATTAATCGTGCAAGCTTGCCAACATTTTCTCCAACGCCGTAAATAGTCCAAATTCCAAGATTTTATAATGAAAATATTATGGTATAGTAAAAACTCGATGCAGCCCAGTATTTAGTTATTATGAGTTTAACATTCTTAAAAAAATTTATGGAAGCTCAAATTAGCAGGAAAAACTTTTGATGTGACGTCAGCACCATCTCTTATCTGTGAATCACACGTAAGGTGTGGACTCTGGAAGGGCAACCTCTTCACCATCAGAAGACCCATTTTGTGGTTGTCAAGGAGGGATAAGAGAAGTGTTGCTAAGCAACCATCCTCACAACCAAAAAACGAGAGTCAAGTTTCGATTTTCTACTCATTCATTCGTCAATTATCAACATTAATTGCAAGCTTACCAACGTTTTCTCCAACGCCACAAATATTCCAAATTCCAAGATTTTATGATGAAAATATTATGGTACAGTAAAAACCCAATGCAGCCCAGTATTTAGTTATTCTGTTATTCTGTTTCTGTTATTCTGAGTTTTAAATTCTTGAAAATTATGGAGGTTCAAATTAGCTAGGAAAACTTTTGATGTGACGTCAGCACCATCTCTTATCTTAGTCCAGTCAAATTAGCAGTTAGGGTTTGCATTAATTCCGGACAAAGCGAAACTTTTATGGGTGACTTGTGGGTGCCTATGGAACATGTTTTTAGTATATTCTACTAGATTCTCCTTGTGCTAACTTTTTGGTGCCCGAAAAACCGCGATTTTTCGGCACTTGTTTCAGTTTTTTGCCTATAACTCGTACACGATGCATCCTACGGAAAATGTTACTCTTTCCTTTATTAAACAGGATGAATTTCTGCGTCGAATGACCACCTGAAACGTTAAGATCGGTTCAGCCGTTTGGCCGAAATCGATCGTTGAAGTTTGCCGCTTTTTCCCAAATTGGTTGAAAAATGGGTTACGCTCAAGTTTCAAGGCCTGTACATCAAAAACGGCGTATCCAACCAAAAAATGTCACATAATCAAAGTTGTAGAGAATCAAATTTTGTGTAAGAAAAGCATCCCCTCTTCCTCCCCCCCCCCTCCCACACGCCCCTACCAAATGATAGAATAACAAAACAACTTCTGAGTAAACGAAATTATGAGTATTGAAAACGGTGTTGCAATCAAAAAATGTCATATAATCAAAGTGAAACGTCTGTTGTTCGACCTAAGGCACTGAAGTACTTATAATAATAGAAAAGGCAAAAGAAAAAACATCTCCTAGATTCTCCTTTTGCTCACTTTTTGGTGCCCGAAAAACCACGATTTTTCGGCACTTGTTCCGTTTACTTGTTTCGTTATTCTATCATTTGGTAGGGGCGGGTGGGAGGGGGGAGGAAGGGGGGATGCTTTTCTTACACAAAATTTGATTCTCTACAACTTTGATTATGTGACATTTTTTGGTTGGATACGCCGTTTTTGATGTACAGGCCTTGAAACTTGAGCGTAACCCATTTTTCAACCAATTTGGGAAAAAGCGGCAAAATTCAACGATCGATTTCGGCCAAACGGCTGAACCGATATTAACGTTTCAGGTGGTCATTCGACGCAGAAATTCATCCTCTTTAATAAAGGATCGAGTAAATTTTTCCGTAGGATGCATCGTGTACGAGTTATAGGCAAAAATCTGAAACAAGTGCCGAAAAAATCGCGGTTTTTCGGGCACCAGAAAGTTAGCACAAGGAGAATCTAGGAGATGTTTTTTCTTTTGCCTTTCCTAGTGTTATAAGTACCTCAGAGCCTTAGGTTGAACAACAGACGTTGTATGACATTTTTTGATTGCGACACGGTTGTCAATACTCATATTTGGCGTTGACACACTCATCACTCAGAGGTTGTTTTGTTATTCTATCATTTGGTAGGGGCGGGTGGGAGGGGGAGGGAGGGGGGAGGCTTTTCTTACACAAAATTTGATTCTCTACAACATTGATTATGTGACATTTTTTGGTTGGATGCGCCGTTTTTGATGTAGAGGCCTTGAAACTTGAGCGCAACCCATTTTTCAACCAATTTGGGAAACATCGCCAAACTTCAACGATCGATTTCGGCCAAACGGCTGAACCGATCTAAAAAATGAAGGTGGTCAGTCGACGCAGAATTTCATCCTGTTTAATAAAGGATTGAGTAAAATTTTCCGTAGGATGCATCGTGTACGAGTTATAGGCGAAAAACTGGAACAAGTGCCGAAAAATCGTGGTTTTTCGGGCACCAAAAAGTGAGCAAAAGGAGAATCTGGGAGATGTTTTTTCTTTTGCCTTTTCTATTATTATAAGTACTTCAGTGCCTTAGGTCGAACAACAGACGTTTCACTTTGATTATATGACATTTTTTGATTGCAACACCGTTTTCAATACTCATAATTTCGTTTACTCAGAAGTTGTTTTGTTATTCTATCATTTGGTAGGGGCGGGTGGGAGGGGGGAGGAAGGGGGGATGCTTTTCTTACACAAAATTTGATTCTCTACAACTTTGATTATGTGACATTTTTTGGTTGGATACGCCGTTTTTGATGTACAGGCCTTGAAACTTGAGCGTAACCCATTTTTCAACCAATTTGGGAAAAAGCGGCAAAATTCAACGATCGATTTCGGCCAAACGGCTGAACCGATCTTAACGTTTCAGGTGGTCATTCGACGCAGAAATTCATCCTGTTTAATAAAGGATTGAGTAACATTTTCCGTAGGATGCATCGTGTACGAGTTATAGGCGAAAAACTGAATCAAGTGCCGAAAAATCGCGGTTTTTTGGGCACCAAAAAGTTAGGACCAGGAGAATGTTTTTTCTTTCGCCTTTTCTAGTATTACAAGTACCTCAGTGCCTTAGAAAGTTGAACAACAGACGTTTCACTTTGATTATATGACATTTTTTGATTGCAACACCGTTTTCAATACTCATAATTTCGTTTACTCAGAAGTTGTTTCGTTATTCTATCATTTGGTAGGGGCGGGTGGGAGGGGGGAGGAAGGGGGGATGCTTTTCTTACACAAAATTTGATTCTCTACAACTTTGATTATGTGACATTTTTTGGTTGGATACGCCGTTTTTGATGTACAGGCCTTGAAACTTGAGCGTAACCCATTTTTCAACCAATTTGGGAAAAATCGCCAAACTTCAACGATCGATTTCGGCCAAACGGCTGAACCGATCTTAACGTTTCAGGTGGTCATTCGACGCAGAAATTCATCCTGTTTAATAAAGGAAAGAGTAAAATTTTCCGTAGGATGCATCGTGTACGAGTTATAGGCAAAAAACTGAAACAAGTGCCGAAAAATCGCGGTTTTTCGGGCACCAAAAAGTTAGCACAAGGAGAATCTAGTAGAATATACTAAAAACATGTTCCATAGGCACCCACAAGTCACCCATAAAAGTTTCGCTTTGTCCGGAATTAATGCAAACCCCCCCCCCCCCCCTTTTTTTTGGCTAATTTGACTGGACTATCTGTGAATCACACTTGAGAGGGAGGGCCCCTTTACCAAGGCAAATTCATTAACTTCCGTCTATTATTGTAACACAAGATTGACGATGTTTTGAATCAAATTTCATACTTATTAATTTACTAGAATCAAGGTATAATTAGTAAGGTGATTCGTGTCCCCAATTAAAGTGATTTAATACTCTCGTAAATTGAAAGAACTTTCGAATTCATGGTGAGTTAAGGATTCTAAACTTGATACTCCGCGCCTATTTGAGCTCATTACGATCATCACAAAATGAAAATGAATGAATTCTCGTATCCATTCAATGGCAGCCTTCGAATCAAAAGCCGCCACTGCAAAGTCCAAAATGTATCTAATTAATGCAAACTTCACGTCCACTTTCCCATAAGGTTTCGTCGTCATTCATTAAGTAAATGTACTGCTTAATCTAAAAAAAAACTTGCTTACTCCAAGAAAAACATGCTTTGAAGAGGAAAAAACGAAAGTATTTTCCAACATAAAAAAGCGAAGGGTTTTCTCTTACTAAAGCCAACTAAAAATTTGCTTTTTTCTGTGGTAAATGATCGAAACATAGAAGCATTAGGACGAAGAGAAAAAAAGGATTCGTGTGAAGGGATAAGAAGAGAAGAACGGTTGCACAAATTCTAAGGAAACAAAACATGTAAGTGCTATTGAAAAATCGTGGTTTTCAGAAGCACCCAGCAAACCTTATCGGACGAATCAGTAGATGGATTGTACGGCGTTCATCAGTGTTTTGATTGTATTTACTTTGGAGTGAACCAAACAGTAGACTTCATCTCCCCCCTATGAGGCCGAGTGAAAATTCGGATAGATTAACAACAAGGGTAATTGGTAACGACCTCGTTCTAAAAAGTAAGTCTTACAGGTCAGACGTAAGTTGTTCCTAACTCACTTATCAAAGTTTTGAGTGTCGTTTACAAGATGACTAGTAGGTACCTTTTATAAGGGAAGTGTGGAACCAGTAGCAGACCTCCGAACTTGGGAAAAATTATTTGAAATATGGTGGGAGAGAGAAAACGGTTAAATAGATCGGATGTTTCGGGTTAGAATTGGAGTATCACACTAAATAGTTAGGTAATATAAAGCTTCGAACTATTACATGTTTACCAAACTGTAACTGTTCTCGTTCAAGATCATTCCGACATTGCTGGTGTAAGTTAATTAAGTGTTCACTCATTTGGTTTGAATAATATAATCACTCGATTGAAACATGTGTCATTTTCACATGAAATATAACCATATAATTTTAAAATATAAAATTTAAACAATAAGAATTACCTATGTTATCATATCCGAATTTTTCGCTTTAAGCCTACTTTATCGAAACTAAAGTCTCTTCTGTGGAGTGTATTTTTGTTACCGTGTGTATTCAACACGAATTATAGTTCCAACACGACATTCCAAACTGCATCACTGTAGTTTTTGAAATTCATGCCACTCTTAAAACTGGTTTGCTGGGGCTTGGAATAGGAAAAAACAGGGGATCTACGTGTAGGAACAAGAAATAAATGTTTCTTAGGCCTTAAAAACCAATAATTTGTTGCTTTTTTTCTGGGGTTTCTTTGAATAAATATCACTCACAGGTGGCAGAGCGATCCATCTTAAGTAGTGGCTCTGACGAGAACAACCTTTTTATCTCATAACACTGAAAAACCACAACCAAAAACAAAATCAACTAGTTTTTGGCAACATATTTTACCTCATTCCTTTGCTTTGTCCAATACGCATTCCCACCCTACGTGCACATACTGAAATCGTATTTTAAATATATTTTTTATTATTTGTCTAAATACCCTTCGCTTAATGATGGAGTATTGGAGCTTGAGTTTTGCGAGATGTGCTCATTTCTTTTTGAAGTTTCCAAAGGGAAAGATTTTGCTGTTTAAATGACAATTCGGTGGTGGGATATTCTCGTCATGAACGTGTTTACCTACTCTAAATATCTTAATCTCCGAAAATTTTGATTTACATTTTAGAAAAGACGATAATTGGGAGGGATTATCTTGATCTCCCACCTATCATTTGACAGGGTGGTTGAATCAATCTCTCTGGCCACGTGGGTTGTTTGTTTACCACGTGTCCGTTTCTAATTCCTTCACTCACCCCTTTCAAGTCCCTCGGTTTCTCATCCTTTCACGTCCTCGCCTTTCTTCCTCTTCATGCCACTCCTTTTCAATCCAATTGCGCTTCACGTCCCTCCCTTTCTAATCCACTCCATGATCTTTCTTTCTAATCCCCTTCACCCCTTTCAAGTCCTTCATTTTCTCATCCTTTCTCATCACTCCACCCATTCTCTTTCCCTTCATCCACTTTATGTCCTTTCTATCTAATCCCATTCCCCCTTTCAAGTCTTTTATCCTTTCACCTCCCCCCCTTTCTTATCACTTCACCCCGCCTCTTCCCCTTCATGTCACTCCTTTTCAATGCCTTCACACTTCACATTCCTCCCTTTCTAATCCACTCTATGCCCTTTCTTTCTAATCCCCTTCACCCTTTTCAATTCCTTCATATTTTTATCCTTTCACCTCCTCCTCTTTCCTAGCACTTACCTCCTTCCCGTCCTCTTCATGTCACTCCTTTTCAATCCCTTCGATCCATACGTCTCTCCCTTCCTAATCCATTCCACGCCCTTCGTTTCTAATCCCTTCACGCCCTTTCCTTTTAATCTCTTCAATTTCCCTTCTCGTAGTCGTTATTCCTCTACATAGTCGTTACAAATATAACCACTTTCAGCAACGAATAAATACTCTCTAAATAATACAATCCTCCAATAAGGGCCGTTAGCAATAATTTTACCCCAATAATGATCGGTTAATTCGAGTCGCCAATAATCTCGATGTTAAGAAAATGTATATTTCAAAATATTGCTTGTTTGAAATTGGAGTTGCTTCTGCAATGTATTCATCTGTTCATTCTTCCACGAACTATTCCGTTTAAAGACCCTATTTTCTTTGACCATATTAGCTCGAAGCAGAATAATACCTCGAAAAGTATCCAGATTTGGATTAATAAAAATTGAAACAACTTTGACTCGAGTTTTTCATTGATTTTCTTTAATGTACGATCTTAGTTCAATCAATAATTATTGTAGTGCCAGGAAAATGTATAACAGTTCGCAGAAAATACACGTAACTTCTTAATAATTATGAAAAATTTATTATTGCTGAATATTGCAGATGGTTTTGCAGGGAATTCGCCTATTTGGTTCATCATTTTGTTGATCACTTTGAGAATTCTATTCCCGTTTTGTCAAATAATCTATCCTCCACTCAATAAAATTAAGTAGGTATACAATGAAATACCTTTCACGCGGATTCTCCCGCGAGCTCTTCAAAATTCGAAACGCCAGAAAAATCCTGGATAATTCACGCAATATTCTTAGATATTCATGAAAATTCAGCATAAATAACGTTCGACCAGAAATTGCAGGTGATTCTGCAAGAATTCAACTATTCGTTATTATTCCTCTAGGAGTAGTGGAATTTCCCGTGGTCTTAATTTCTATGCCCGAATCAATAATAACGAATATTAAGATTGTGAAAGAAGTGTTCAAATTGATGTTGTATAACAAACAGATGTCCAAATTGACTGTCGGCTACACAATACTCCACCATTTTTGATTTTTATGTATAATACAATACATTAAGGCAATAGGCATTGTTGTTGAAAAATCTTGTTATTTTAAACTTCTCTTAGTGGTAATAAATCAGCAATTCCATTGGAGTTTTCTTGATTCGAAAATGGTTTTTACATAGTAGTTGTTCCGCACGCGTTGTATAGAATTCAATCATAAAGTTGGTCAATCCCATTGGGAAATAAGTAAATCGAGTCAGTCAAGGTTGTGGACGTTCGTTCATATGTTGGTCGATAAAACAAGAAAGTCATCAAACATTTTTATCACATGACTCGTTTTCACCAGTCCATTGTTTGGTTCTTGATTTATCCACAAATCTCTGGAGGTAACTGCCGAACCACGAATTCACAGTTATTGTTAAATTACCTTATTGTAAAATCCGTTTTAACCAGCTAGTCGAACTCAGCAGCACATCATCAGTAAGTGGTTGATTTATAACGTCTGGGTGAAGGGGAAGTGAAAGGCTTAGAAAAGGAACAGATGGCCAAGTGGTAACCTGATCCACAAGGGAGGTGAAAGGGTGAAAAGGAACAGATAGCCAAGTGGTAACCAGATCCACAAGGGAAGCTGAAAGGATTAGAAAAGGAACGGATGGCCAAGTGGTAACCAGACCTCAAGGTGGAAAATTTCTTGTTGTCTGATCGATTGAAAGTGAGAAACTTCCTTTCCTAATCCTTTCACCTCCCTTGCGGAAGTTTTTCCACTTTCACTCGACAGGACAACAAACAACCTTTCACCACGTGGCTCCTTTCTTTTCTAATCCATTCACCTTCCTTGAGGAAGTTTTTCCACTTTCACTCGACAGGACAATAAACAACCTTTCACCACATGGCTCCTTTCTTTTCTAATCCATTCACCTCCCTTGAGGAAGTTTTTCCACTTTCACTCGACAGGACAATAAACAACCTTTCACCACGTGGCTCCTTTCTTTCCTAATCCTTTCACTTCCCTTGAGGAAGTTTTTCACTTCCATTAGACCGGCCAATTAACAACCTTTCACCGCGTGGCTCCTTCTTTTCCAATCCTCTCACTTTCCCTTCGCCCAGAAGTTATAAATAGGACCACTGCCTGAATTTAGAATTGACGATGATGTCCTCACATCAAAACCACTCGTCTCCTATACTGCACTTGCAGGTTACAACTGATTCCCCTATAAGGTTCGTTAACAATATTTGTATTCTTATAAATAGCGGAAATCTATCTGCATACATTTATTACGAATTTATAGTTATTTTGATTGCAATTTTCATGGATTCTTTTTTCCAATTTCTATTATAGATTAATATAGAGCGCGTTTACCAATGATTAAAAGCATGATTTTCTCACTTCCTGAACGTCCTATTAGGAATATGAGGCATATACATTTGTTTATTCCCAATGTTTCAAACTAATCAATCGGACATTTCCAAACATCATACAGATTCGCGAATCTGAATAAATAGTTGGGTGAAATGATGGCAAAGGACTACGTAGAACAAATTCCGTTGCTTAATTTCTAAGCGTTTTTCAGTATTTTTTGGTGGTGAATCAGATTTTCAAGTTTGCTGAGTTAACGATCTTTCTTTTCTTCCAACGCTGAATCGAATGAGACCAACTCCAAATTTCAGCTTTTTCAAAAAGCGTTTTTATTCTTTCTCTTGAAATAATGTGATATATCTATACAACTTGTGCACAATATTTCTCAGATTTTTATCGTTGAATCGAATGAGACCAACCCGTCGGGGACCGTTACTTTAGGATTTACTTCACCAAGTTTACACACGAATAGGGTTTTATTCTTTCCTCTAAAATACAATTTTTCAACTTGAGCAATTTCTCTTGAATTTTTAACGCTGAATCGAATGAGACTTACTCCAAATTTCAGCTATTTTAATTTTATGGTTATTATAATTTATTTTATTTTTGTTTTGTAGTGCTAAATCACATTACGTTTGTTGAGTAAATGATAAGTAGTGATTTCCATCACCAAATTTCACTCAAAGAGGGTTTTTATGTTTTGCTTCAAAATTAAAGATTTTACTTATTAGGCGTTCAATGTGGGCACATTTTTACGTTAATTGTTGACAATAATCGTATGAGACCAACTCCATTTTCACCAAGTGTTGGAGCCATGGGAGGAAGAAGTTTCCGCTGAGCCCTTTTTTTTGCGAAAATTCCCTTGAACACTGAAATGTTGAGGTTTGGGTTGTTGGAGTACTCACCGTCACTCATTTTGGTATATTATTTCCAAAAATGAACCTTAGGAATCGATCAAGAAAAAAAAAAGTAAACTCCCCCGCTCAAAATTTGTTGGTTTATGCCGTACGCGGCACTTTTCTTGGCTACCATGGACCTATTTTGATGAAATTCGGTGTATGGGGTCTGTTTGTCCCCGTGGCTCTTGGTTGATGTCATTCAGTGAAAAATAAGAATTGAAATTTCCAAATGTGCCTTAGCTCGAAAACTCTCGAAATAAAGCTATTACGTTTTCTCTTATATGAAATAGTATTGAATTTTTAGAATCGAATGAGACTACCCGGAGCTCTGTAGGACAAACCGTTCGCTCCCTACGAGTACTTGGGGCTGGACTTGCGATAAATCTGATACAGGAGTGTGAATCGCAAGAGGCCTAATCACCGTTGAAATATTTGCTGATAGAAAAAGCGATCGTTGTTCGTTTCTTCGAGTTGTACTCAGTTTTGCATCTTTAGCAATCAGTGATCAAATTTCCTAATAAAGGCATATACTACCCTTAATTTTTCATTTTTTTTTTTTTTTTTTTTTTTCTTTTTTTTCAAAAGGATCTACTTATTGTCTCTTGAGTAACAATGGAATTGCTCATTTATTATTTTCCGTCATTCGAACGTCATCTTCGAAGTACTTATGAGTGATCGTGAGAAACGTTGGAACTCACTTCATCTCTCCACCCTTTGAGAGCGACGAATCTACCCCTCTGCCGCCACTCCTTGAGTACCTCTTCTATCCGCTGGGAGCGCTCGTTGTAGTCACGAAAGGCCGGATTCAGGCTGACGGACGACGGATTGACGACGAAGACGTCCGGGTAGGTCGACAGGGCTTTGGCGACGTCGGGACTGATGAGACCCACTTGCTCTCCGCTGACGATGAACGGCCTGTAGTCCCCGTTTTCCAAGCCTGAAACATGAAAATATATAACCATTTATAATAACTACGTTTAGGATTGATCGATAAAATGTTAATATAATGCATAAACCTTTCACTAGCTAGAATTTTTCTGGATCCTCCATATTAGCAAATCCCTCTTCAATCAATAGGTCCTTAATTATAACAAGAAGGACTTAAAGAGAGCCTTAAATCGCCCTAATTCCCAAGAGGTCTTTAAATACAGTCTTAAATCGCTTAATTGTGACAAGAGGTTTTTCAATCACTCAATTACAAGAGAGCCTTGAATCTTTGAATTATGGCCAGAGAGCCTTGAATCACTCAATTGTGACAAGAGGTCCTTGAAGAGAGCCTTTTATCACTCTATTATCTCTAGAAGTCCTTGAAAACAGTCTTAAATCACTCATCCATCTCGAAAGGTCCATAAAGACAGCCTATATTATGACAAGAGATCACTCAATTATGACAAGAGAGCCTTGAATCACTATTATCACAAAAGGTCCTTAAAGAGAACCTTAAATCACTCAATTATCCATATAAATCCTTAAATCACTCAATTATCCCAAGAGGTCCTTCAATTACGGAAGAGAGACTTGAATCTTAGAATTATGGCAAGAGAGCCTTGAATCACTCAATTGTGACAAGAGGTCCTTGAAGAGAGCCTTTTATCACTCTATTATCTCAAGAAGTCCTTGAAAAGAGCCTTAAATCACTCATCCATCTCGAAAGGTCCATAAAGACAGCATATATTATGACAAGAGATCACTCAATTATGACCAGAGAGCCTTGAATCACTATTATCACAAAAGGTCCTTAAAGAGAACCTTAAATCACTCAATTATCCATATAAATCCTTAAATCACTCAATTATCCCAAGAGGTCCTTCAATTACGGAAGAGAGACTTGAATCTTAGAATTATGGCAAGAGAGCCTTGAATCACTCAATTGTGACAAGAGGTCCTTGAAGAGAGCCTTATATCACTCTTATTATCTCAAGAGGTCCTTAGAAAGAGCCTTAAATCACTCATCTATCTCAAGAGGTCCATAAATCACTTAATTATTAAGACAGCCTTAAATCACTCTATTATGACAAGAGATCAGTTAACTATGACAGAGAGCCTTGAATCACTATTATGACAAAAGGTCCTTGAAGAGAACCCTAAATCACTCAATTATCCCAATAGATCCTTAAATCAATCAATTACGGAAGAGAGACTTGAATCACTCAACTATCCCAAGAGGTCCATAGAGACAGCCTTAAATCACTCTATTATGACAAGAGAGCCTTGAATCACTATTATGACAAAAGGTCCTTGAAGAGAACCTTAAATCACTCAATTATCCCAATAGATCCTTAAATCACTGAATTACGGAAGAGAGACTTGAATCACTCAACTATCCCAAGAGGTCCATAGAGACAGCCTTAAATCACTCTATTATGACAAGAGAGCCTTGAATCACTATTATGACAAAAGGTCCTTGAAAAGAACCTTAAATCACTCAATTATCCCAATAGATCCTTAAAGCACTCAATTACGGAAGAGAGACTTGAATCACTCAAGATCAGCCTTAAATCACCCTATCATGTCAAGAGATCACTTAACTATGACAAGAGAGCATTGAATCACTATTATGACAAAAGGTCCTTGAAAAAACCTTAAATCACTAAATTATTCCAATAGATCCTTAAATCACTCAATTATCCCAAGAGGTCCTTCAATCACTCAATTGCGGAAGAGAGCTTTGAATCACTCGATTGTGACAAGAGGTCCTTAGAGAAAATCTTGAATTATTCTAGTATTACAAGAGGTCCTTGAAGAGTGCCTTAAATTACCCAATTATGACAAAAGGTCGTTAGAGAGGGCTTTAAATCACTCAATTTACTCCATAACTCAAGGTCAGACCCTCAGTAACAGACACCGATAAATCTGACTGTCCCCAATAACAGATAGGCTGCAATGTCTATTTTTAACATGTACAAAATTCTCAGTTTTTCTTTTAAATATGCTGTTTCTTCATTTTCAGAATTGAACCACTATCCAATTCGAAAGAATTTACATCAAAATATTTTATGTTTAAACTTGCATAAGTTATGTAAGCACATTCCTGGGGGCTGAGAATGTTTTAACCCGTTGAAGTGAATGACAATAACCAAAACCTTTGGGGTACAACTAGACCCGAAACGTTGCAAATTATTACACAAAGTTTTATTATTTTTCTGTATAGATCACTCGTCTGCAAAGAACACGGCTTCGCCGTTGCCACTGCCCACCAACTATAGGTACTCCCTTCCTACTTCACGAACAAGTTCATTTAGAAAACATAAACGCTTCATGCTCAGCTCGAAGAAATGAGGAGCTGTGGATTCCTTCTTTGAGAAATTTGATTACTGGTTGTTAAGAGCGTAAAATTGAGTACAACTCGAAGAAACGAAAAATAATCGCATTTTGTTCGGCTCAAATTTGAACGGAAATAAGGCATGTTTTGCGATTCTACGTGTGTGAATGTCGTGTTTCTGATTTATCATATATATATCGTGCAACCCTCAAGTTCTCACAGGGATCGAACGGTTTGTCCTACAGAGTTCTGGGTGGTCTCATTCGATTCAAAAAATTCAATACCATCTTAAATTTATAGAAAAATTTAAAAGCTATGGCGTTTTCAAAATTTCAACCCTTATTTTCCCAGCCCCTGAAGTGACTGAAATCAACCAAAAGCTTCGCGCCACAACCCAAAAAATGTAGCCAATATACCAAATTTCATCAAAATTGGGAATCTTTAGAATTCTACGTACTTTGTAAACGCAAACCATCAAATTTTATGGAGGGAGGGGTTTTTTTGCTCGATTTCAAAGGTTTATTATTGAAAATAATATACCAAAAATGTGCCAATGTACCAAATTTCATCAAAGTTGGGAATTTTTAGAATTCTACGTACTTTGAAACGTAAATTATCAAATTTTGTGGGGGGGGGGGGATTTTTTGTCTGTCAAAATCGAAGGTTCATTATTGAAAGATATTAAACCAAAAATGAGCCCCCAGGAGAGATGCGGGACTGAAATATCCTACTAAGATATCATCTTGATTAGATTCGATGGGCGACGCGACGACGAACCTGCCCACTCGCCAGATGTGGAGCAAAGTCATCTCCGCTTCTTCCAAATATCGCACACCCTAGCGAAAAAGGAGGAAAAAAACCACTGCCGTCTGGATCGATGAAGTCGTAACTCCGAAACGAAACCAACGCAATGTCCCCAGTCAGCTGTTTTCCCAAGAGTTGGTAATCTTCTTTATGAAGGTGCTACATGGAGCAGAAGGTATAGCAATGACCTCAACATTTTGATTATGAATAGATTTCACCCACAATCGAAAAAAAGAGAGAATGTACAAATGAGAATGACTTGGAAGTTACAGTGAAACGAAAACCGACTCTTGAAAATTTATAGTAAGAGATAAGTCCATAGATAAGTAGTTATGTAGGTTTTAGTTTTATCGCTTATTTAGTTAAATTGTTGTGCATATAACTCACCCAATTCTTCTTGCTTATGTTAGTTCTTTTTCAACCACGATTGCATTTATAACTAAATGCTTGCATACGAGTCTGCAACACATTGGGACATTTTCATGAGTGTTTTCTTATTGTATTTATTACTAGGCAGATCTCACCCGTGCATTGCATGGCTGGGCGTACAGATCAATTAAATGGGCCATAAGAGAAACCGCCCACCCGTGGGTACTTAATTGAATACACAACAAGGTAGTGAAGTAAGGTTGTTAGTTCATGTACCCAAGCATCAAAATAAGAAAACAGTTGATTGTTCTCTACGCAACACAGTGAGTCTATTTTATTTATTGGTCGCGTGAGCAAGTTTTCGTGACGATTTTTCAGTTTATGTGACAAAGCAGACATGAAAATGTCAAAACAGTCTGCCAAGTGGGTGTGGCTAGGGATGCAACATCGGCTACATAATATCGATAATCGGTATCATCAATATATCGGCAAAGCAACATCGATGCATCGGACCAAAAATATCGATAATCGATAATAAACAAATTATTTATCTATAATACATTTAATGTGTTATTATTGACTAATTTATTTGTCATTTATCTATTGCACTATTTAATAATGCACGTTTTAAAAGCAATAATGTTTTAGAACAGCCTTTCCTAGTTGAAAAATTAACAAGTTTAAAGATTTTACCCCAATAAGATGATCTTTAGAGATGAAAAAGAAAATTTGGAAAATCATCACTTACCTAACTAAGTAGGTACGTGGTTTACCCAGTACTTACCTACCTATTTAGTTGATTATCAAATAGGTTTTCACGTTTTCCTTTTCTCTTATTTTCTTACTCTAGAATCATAAAGTAGGTTGAAAAATTATGAGCCGATAAAATTACAGTTTTTTTTATTCATGAACGTAGAATTTAAGTCGTTGAAAACAAATCAGCCTTGGAAAATGCAGTAGGTATACATTAGAAAAAATAATGTTCAGGGATGCTCTGGAGAAGTAAGAGTTTGGAGAGTCTTTCCCCTTTCATCCTGTTCCTCTCTTGGGTGAGGATTTGCCCTGCTTTTGAGGAGAGACGTTCTGAAGGTACACAGCTATGCGAGATATACACTTCTGGTTCAAATTAAATGGTACAATTCAAGGAGTAACGGAAAACGGAGACAATGTATGGAAGAAGTGAAAACCCAAGAATGTTAGTTGCTGTTGTTAGATGCAACTTTGAGCCCAGAGATCCATCCTGGTATTTAGAAAGAATAATGAAAAAACTTTGGTACTAAAGAAATGCACACTAAAATTATTTAAATTGAAAAAATATCGACACAAAATAATAATTGATAATCGATAGGTAAATATCGAAAGACATCGATTAAAAAACCTCGATAATCGAAGACGAAATATCGATATTTCGGTTTTGTCGATAATTGATTTGCATCCCTAGGTGTGGCACATAGCTTCCTCGTCCATAACCCGATTGTATAGGTGATCTGACGCATAGCAGTAGTTGATCTCAATCAATCTCTACTTAGAGATCGGAAGGTACTTACCTTCCACTACCCTCATAGGGGACCATCTACACGCCAACCCGCACAATCCCTGAAAATTTAATCGAAATCAGATAAGAATTGTAGAAGTTGAGGCTGTGGCAAGAATTTCATGACAGACAGACACGGAACCAAACTTGTTCAGGAAGGTCTGAAACGTAAAACGCGAGTGGAAATTTTGATTTTGAAGAACTTTTTTTTTTCAACCTTGAAAAGTAAAAACTAAGTTTCCGCTACCTTCGTAGACTCGGAAGCAATAGTGCCGGTTGTCTGGAAACAAGAGCTGTCTAAATTGTATATCAAAAAATAAATAAAATAAAATAAAAAATAATAAAAAGTTATTTAATTTTCTAATATAGGTAATGTTAGCCTGCTGTAAATATTTTCCGAGGAATAATTATTTCTTTCATTTCAACACAACTGTATCATAATAATTTGACTGTTGTACTCAGATCCTCAACCTAATGGAATGTTCAATGAAATATTTTACCGAATATTCGTAGTACGATTCTTTTCACTTAGAAGATATTCTTTCATAGTAGGTACCTCGTTCAAGATGATTCCTAATTACTCATTGTCCAACAATGATGGTCTACGAACTCAAGTTCTCATTTTCTATTATTATAATAATTATTATTATTCTCTATTTTGTCACAATTTTGACAGTTTTACTAAGATCCTCAACATGAGCGAATTTTCAATGAAATGTTTTGTCAAATGTTTAGCTACCTATAATCGTATTACGATATTCATTTTACTTCGAAGATATTCTTATGAGGAAGTTCAAGATGATTCCGAATGCTCCAATAATATTGAACTTTGGATTATGATAATCCTTTTTTACCTCCCAGGGTATTCATGAAAAAAATTTCAATCTGAATCCAATTACGAGTGTTCCATTATGATTAAGTATGAGGTAGGAGTGCTAAGAACTTGGATAAAGACAATTTAGGACTCTGTTTATAAAAATTTACCCCATGGAGTTGTAAATAATGCTAATAATACGAGTAATAATATCAGCCATGATAAGTAGTGGTAATAATGCTGAGTGTGGTCTTGCTTATTTGGACTTTTCGCCTGTAGTTATTGAATAAACTCGATTTTGGACTCATGGAACTGTCCAATAATGCTGGTCTACAAAGTCATTCTTTTATTTTTTGTACTATTGACATTTTGACCCAATTTTGACTGTTTTACTCAAATCCTCAACAAAACATCCTCAATGAAATATTTTTACAAATTTCTTGCTACTTTTGTAGTACGATTGTGTTTTTACTTAGAAGATATTGTTATATGAAAGTTCATGATGATTCCGAATCAGTCATTCTTCAACGAACTCATCCTTTTATTTGCTATTATTTTTTATTTGCTTCCTACGAACTCATCCTTTTATTTGCTATTATTGAAATTTTGAAACAATGTCGACTGTTTTAGTCAGATCCTTAACATGAGCGAATTCTACATTTAAATATTTATCCAATTTCTAGCTACTTCAGTATTACGATTGTGTTTTTAGTTCGAATATATTCTCATAAGAAAGTTCAAGATGATTCCGAATTACTCATTCTCCAATAATGCTGGCCTACGAACTCATCCTGTTATTTGCTATTATTGACATGTTGAAACAATTTCGACTGTTTTAGTCAGATCCTCAACATAACCGAAATTTAAATTTAAACATTCATCCAATTTTTAGCTACTTTTCTGTACGATTTTCTTTTTACTTCAAAGATATTTCTATAAGAAAGTTCAAGATGATTCCGAATCACTCAATCTCCTATACTGCTGAACTTTGGATTATGATGATCCTTTTTTACCTCTCAAGATATTCATGTCTTCACGCGTAAGTGCATACCTACCATCATCCCAATGCGGATTGCAAATGCCGAAATAACAACTAAACCAGTAGCCGGATATTTAGGAGTCATGTTGGACACCAAAATCACTTTTGGTGAACATACAAGAAAAACTGCAGATAGAGCAGCAGCTCTTTGTCACCTTATGCAGAACATAAAAGGCCCTAGATCGTGCAAGAGACGCCTGACGATGACAGTTGTGCAGTCAATTCTCTTGTATGGAGCGGAGGTATGGGCAAATGGATTGATTGTGACATATCTCCGACAGAGATTAATAGCTGTGCAGCGTAGAGGAGCCTGTGCTTACCGAACAGTATCAGAACCCGCTATCTTTGTCCTCATAAGTGTCATACCCATTCAGTTGATGACTTCAGAGAGGAAAAGAATCTTAGAGAGAAGGGATGAAGGAAACAGGGCCTGCACAGCAAAGGAAGAAAGGGAGCGCAAAATGGCAAGATATTTGGACGGGAGAACATAGAGGAAGGTGGACTGCACGGCTGGTGCCAAACATTTTCAGACGTGGATGGAAAGGAAACATGGAGAAGTGAACTTCTTCCTTACGTAGTTCTTTACAAGTGTTTCGAGCATCAGCTCAAAAATATATACTAGAACAGTCAGTTACATCGGGTTTCTCAAGTAGTAATGATAATTGATTCCGGGATTCCAACAACTGAGTGGCGACTTGGGCGAATTTCCAACATAATCACAGATCGTTATGGTGTGGCACGTTCTGCAGAGGTAGCCACATCAACTGGGATTATCACCCGTCCTGTTCGTAAACTATGTCCTCTACCCAGTCAATAGCCATTGCTCCTAGCAGTTATATGGAAGTTGCTGCCGTCCCCGGGTTCAGTATGTTTCGAGCATCAGCTCAAAAATATGTACTAGAACAGTCAGTTACATCGGGTTTCTCAAGTAGTAATGATAATTGATTCCGGGATTCCAACAACTGAGTGGCTACTTGGGCGAATTTCCAACATAATCACAGATCGTTATGGTGTGGCACGTTCTGCAGAGGTAGCAACATCTACTGGGATTATCACCCGTCCTGTTCGTAAGCTATGTCCTCTACCCAGTCAATAGCCATTGCTCCTAGCAGTTATATGGAGGTTGCTGCCGTCCCCGGGGGCAGTATGTTTCGAGCATCAGCTCAAAAATATGTACTAGAACAGTCAGTTCTTGAGGTTTTTCACGCGGCTATCTGGTCGCTGTCAACGTACCTTTGGGTGCCAATCCCTTTGTCTACTCCAGCTCAGTAATCTTTTCAACTTTCCCACGCATTCCGTCTAAACCATCACCGAATCCATATCACAGTACCCTTCACAATACCTGTCAATTCACTCTTTCAACTCCCAATACCAGCCAGAATATTTTTCCCACCTAGGGTTTTCCCCAAGCCTTTTTCCCTTAAAATTTCAGAAGCGTTAGGGTAGAAGGATTCATTAACGGAAGCCAAATCCTTGAGTACTCGTCCTGACAACCAGGGAGCTGATGTAGTACCGTATGTTACAGTACGAAGACGGAAATCTTTGATGGGATCATTCGGGTCGAATCTCCACAAAATTCTAAGAAAATTTGAATCGTTGTCGTGATGCATGATTTGCCTGAACATTTGACGAATGTCAGCAGTGAAAACATAACGATCGAGGCGGAATCGAGTTACGACATCACCTACGTCAAGTTGTAGACGGGGACCTGGAAGCAATAGACTGTTCAGGGAGTAACCCGTGGAAGAGGGTTGCGAGGCGTTAAAGACTACTCTAATCTTTTCTGGTGGATCTCCTGGCCTATGTACTGCATGATGGGGCATATAATATGTAGAGACACCAGGTGGAGGTCTATCTACCATTTCCATGTGCCCTTGAGAGAGATAATCCTTCATGAACAGCTTATATGCCTCCTAATCCTAATAGATTAGGATTGTGCCGGAAAGGAAGAGCAACTACATAACGACCATCTATCAGTCTATACTTCATACATGGACTTTAGTATGCCTATTTGCATAAAATTGGGAAGGTATCTGCCCCAACATGTCTACACTGCTAGAACAAAGATGACGATGATGTGCTCCACAACTTCTTCAAATGCACCAAATGGGCGCCTGAAAGAGACCAGTTGATGGCAGACCTGGAGTTAGCTCCCCAGAGGATTTTGTCAGCAGGATGCTGGAAGGTGGAAGGAGCTGGACTGCTGTGGCAGAGTTCACAGAAAGCATCCTGACAAGGAAGCACGCAGAACTGACTAAACGCCCCAGGACTCGGCCCGAAGTAATGTGTTAAAGGGTTCTGGGCTGAACTCCAACGTGGGAGAAAAAGAGGTGTTTTTTTTTTCAGCGAGTTTGAATCCCACATAACCTGAAGACGCGGACCCTTCCAGGTATCTTACGAGATCCAACTCCACCTATGGATCTTAAAGATTTTCTCATCTGCCTGCCGAAAAAAAATATATTCATGTAAAAAAATGTCAATCAATCATAATACTAGTGTACGATTATGTTTGAGATAGTAGTTCTAAAAACTTGGATAAACACAATTTTGGACTCAGTTTTTTTAAATTGACCCCATGGAGTTGTTAATAATGCTAGTCAACAAACTGTTCGGCTATTTTTGACATTTTGCCTCTATATTAATAATTATATTATAGTATGTTTTTGGACACGATTTTGGACTCAATTTTCGGAAATTGGCCTCATGGAACTGTCCAATAATGCTGGCCTTCAAAGTCGTTCCCTTATTTTCTATTACTGACATTTTGGCACAATTTTGACTGTTTTACTCAAATCCTAAACATGAGCGCATTCTCAATGAAATATTTGAACCAATTTCTAGATAATTTTGTAGTATGTGTATTTTACTTTGAAGATATTCTTATATGAAAGTTCAAGATGATTCCGAATTACTCATTATCCAACAATGATGGTCTTTTGATTTTGATAATCCTTTTTTTTACCTCCCAAGATGTTCATGTAAAAAATTTCAATCTGAATCCAAATACGAGTGTTCCATTATTACTATGTTTGAGATAGTAGCTGGTCAACGAACTGTTTTGCTGATTTTGACATTTTGCCTCTAGTTAGTTATTTAGCACTAAAAACCTAGAATTACTCGATTTTGGCCTTGGAATTGTCCAATAATGCTGTTCTACATAGTCACTCTCTCATTTTCTATTGTTGACATTTTGACTATTTTACTCAAATCCTCAACATAAGCATTTCTCTTCAATCCTCAATGAACTATTTCAACCAATATTCAGCTACCTACTTTTGTAGTACGAATTTCTTTTCACTTCGAATATATTCTCATAAGAAAGTTCAAGATGATTCCGAATTACTCATTATCCAATAATGCCGATCTTTTGAACATGATCCATTCTTTTACTTTTCAAAATATTCACCCAAAAACATTTCAATCTGATTCCAAATACGACTAATAATGATAATAATATTGATAAATAATATCATTATTATTATTATGTTTGAGATAGTACTTGGTGCTATAAACTGTGGACTCTATTTTTGAAAATTGACCCCATGGAGTTGTTAATAACGTTAATAATAATAATGATAATCTAATATTAGCCCACGAGTCAACGAGGTCATACTCTGTCCTGCTATTACTGACATTTTGGCACATATTATATTACATACTCAGCGAGTAGTTACTTACGCACTACAAAACCTAGAAAAAAACGATTTTGGACTATATTGCTAGATATTGACCTGATGGCGTTTTAACCCTTAATTTTCCACTTTCCCAATTCCTTAATTTCCCAATTGTTTTTGCGAATTTTTCAATTGAATTTAGATATATTTTGAAAAATTTATAGAATATTCGAACAGAAGGTACCTCGAAGGCCCTATTACAGTCTCTCAGCTTAAGAATGATCTTTCCAAGGGTCACACTAGTGCTATCTGCGTCAGCAGAATCTGTCTATAAGCCTGGTTGGAATAGAAGAAGAAAACTTGGAAAAATCTTTGGTGGGATGTCAGTTTATTTCTCATTAAGTACAGAACAAAGGAATGAGGTGGAGAATGGTTCACTTCATAGAGGAATCTATGCTGCTTATACAGTGGCGTTATCTCTGACGAGGATATTCTACTAATAGCCTACAAGATAAGGAATGAGGGTAGAAGGTACCTTGAAGGCACTACTGAAGTCTGTAAAATCGAGAATTATTTAGTTTTTATTATAACGTTTTCTTATTCAATCGATATCACCTCAACGGCTATCCGTTTCGTTTTAAAAGTGCATAAACTATTGCAGGTAAAAATCGGACTTCCTAAAAGATACCTCAGGATATTAAGGGTTAATGAATTCGATTTTTAAGGTAGAAGTTAGTAGGAGGAGTGAGAGTGGATAGTCACAGCTCTGTGAAAAGTGATTGGGAGGAACTCAATGGGGATCGAGGGAGTCAGGTCAGCTGTGTTAAATGTGATTGGGAGAAACCCAGTGTTATTAAATTAAATCCATATTTTCGAATTTCGGTCGACTTTGTACTGTCATGGACATTTCTCGCATGGTTTCTTCAAATGTTCATGTAATATTAGGAGTGTAATCCCTGCCGTATCCGACGTTGAAATTATGACTGACGTACCAAGGTCACTTGGCCATCTGTGCAAATTTCTATTCAAATACACAGAGTCCTGGGACAGCAATTCGTACAGACGAATGCATAACGAATAAATTTTCCTCCCATGTTGAAAATGTTCACTGCTTCATTATTCCGACATTTTATTGTTGATTTTGATCATTATCGAGAAATTTGGCCAAATTCAGATCTTGCTTTCAATAAAAAAAAACATAAACCAATTTGATAAATGCAATTTTTTTTTCAATTTTCCCGCTCGAGAAAACTAGCTAGCGCCAATATTCTTAACCGTTGACTCGTTGGATTGATAGGAAACCTGGTTTTGGGGTAAAACGCCCGAGCTTTTGTTAAACGGAAAAAGTTTTGAAAAACACTCCCAAGTACAATTTAACCCAAAAATTGCAATTGCTCTTACTTAGTAGAGGCTCTTAGTCGATTAGAAGCTTCATATTTGCCCCTCTAAATCAACGAAAAGTGGGAGTGGCACATAGCTTCCTCGTACCCGTTACCTGTTTGTATGGATGTTTCAAAAAATTGTTACTAATCTCAAAGTACCTGGCTCAGACAATACATTTCTCGAGACCTCTCGTGAAAATTTCATCAATAAAATATTAAATATGTAGAAGTTATGGCTGCTAAAAGGGAATTCACGTTTGCGCATGCGCAATGGCAACGATCAGTCTGAAAGCGATTATTTTCGCCATCTTCACCCCAAATTGCATACTCCCTGAAAAATTCATCGAAATTTAGCGGAAAATGTAGAAGTTATGGCTGTTGAAAGGAATTTTGCGCATGCGCAGTGGCTACTATCGATCCGGAGCGATTATCTTCATAGGGTACCATCTGCACCTCAATCCGAAAATCCCAGCAAATTTCATCGAAATCGGATAAATTCGAATAGTTTTGCTCGTTGCAAGGATTTCATGACTAACAGTCACAGAACCAAAATTGTTCAAGAAAGACTAAATCGTGGCTGAAAATTTTGATTTTGTAGAATTTATTTTCCAACCTTAAAAAGTAGAAAAAAAGTGAAAACAATGCTTCCGCTACCTAAGTAAGTACATCCGTAAGCAAAAAAGCTAAGATGTCAAATTTTTTGGTATTTTGAAATTTTATTACAATTGCTTCACTTGACAATGCCTACAATAGTTTCAATTTCAATTTGGGTTCATTCATCATTCAATAGAATCAAGAACGGAATTTTAAGTACACAAATTTCATCAGCTGAAAAATCAACTTTGGAATAAGTCACTTCACAACTTACTTGTTTTTTCAATTTCAACTACATTATAACAGTTTTGTTTGCTTAGATAAACCTTTAATTTGCCGATTGCCCTGTTTTTTTTTTAGGACCTCTAAAAATAATCTGTTTTGATTCATTCTTGGCAGCCGTACATCGCAAAATTTCGCAAAAACTTTAAAAAATAGCCCCAGGAAGAAGTGGGAAGATAATTATGTTTTAATTCGAAGGTAAACGTCGAGCTCTCCAAATTCTTCTTATTTGATCATTCCGGTCCGTCCATGATGTATTGTTATTCATGCCTCCTCGCTATTGATGGTAGGAGCTTAGTATTTTCGTATTCATGCAAATAGTCGAAGAAATAACCTTTTTTTTTTTTTTTTTTTTTTTTCACTCTCGTCGAACTACGTATTACTGCAGATGAATTGGATGGCGTATCTTTCCTAGTACTGATGTATTTAAACATTTCGTCCAATTTTGAATAAATGAAATTATACAAAATATGGTAAATATTTAATTATAATTAAGCATAATTTCAAGAAATCTTTAAGAAATCTTCCTCTTGAAGTTGAGGGGTGTGAGGGAGCCCTGGCGGCCCTCCGGCCACGACGAGCCAAACTCCGGCTCCTCCGCCTTGCAGTGCGTCCGCCGCGAGCCGGAGTTCGGCTCCCCCGCCTTGCAAGCACTGGTAGAGCGGATCCTGGCTGGTTCCTCCGATTTAGTGGGTTGACTGGACTCCACAAATCGACGTCTTAGCTGCATCGGCATAACTGATAACGTCAAACAGCCTGCCAGGATGATGAGTAGGTGAACGAATCTATAGTTCTCTCTGCTGCAAGCCAGATACAGAAGAGTGCAGAACCCTGCAATGAGGTGAAGCACAGCGCAATTGAAAATTGAGGGGCCACCTCCTCACTCCCCCCCCCCCCCCGCCGCAATCATGCTTTTTATGGGGTTTTTTGGATGCTTCCCCTTCTGATCTTTCTTCTTCTTCTTTTCACGAGGGTCGACCACCCCTCCTGGTGGATCTTCCTCTTGAAGTTGAGGGCTGTAAGGGAGCCCTGGCGGCCCTTCGGTCACGACGAGCCAAACCCCGGCTCCTCTGCCTTGTAGTGCATCCGTCGCGAGCCGAAGTTCGGCTCCCCCGCCTTGCAAGCACTGGTAGAGCGGATCCTGGCTGGTTCCTCCGATTTAGTGTGTTGACTGGACTCCACAAATCGACGTCTTAGCTGCATCGGCATAACTGATAACGTCAAACAGCCTGCCAGGATGATGAGTAGGTGAACGAATCTATAGTTC
Source organism: Apolygus lucorum (assembly GCA_009739505.2). Lineage (NCBI taxonomy): Eukaryota > Metazoa > Arthropoda > Insecta > Hemiptera > Miridae > Apolygus > Apolygus lucorum. The sequence continues at coordinate 23,784,722 of CM019174.2, read as the reverse complement.
TCTCTGCTGCAAGCCAGATACAGAAGAGTGCAGAACCCTGCAATGAGGTGAAGCACAGCGCAATTGAAAATTGAGGGCCCACCTCCTTAACCCCCCCCCCCAGTCATGCTTTTTATGGGGTTTTTTGGATGCTTCCCCTTCTGATCTTTCTTCTTCTTCTTTTCACGAGGGTCGACCACCCCTCCTGGTGGATCTTCCTCTTGAAGTTGAGGGCTGTAAGGGAGCCCTGGCGGCCCTTCGGTCACGACGAGCCAAACCCCGGCTCCTCTGCCTTGTAGTGCATCCGTCGCGAGCCGAAGTTCGGCTCCCCCGCCTTGCAAGCACTGGTAGAGCGGATCCTGGCTGGTTCCTCCGATTTAGTGTCTTGACTGGACTCCACAAATCGATGTCTTAGCTGCATCGGCATAACTGATAACGTCAAACAGCCTCCCAGGAAGATGAGTAGGTGAACGAATCTATAGTTCTCTCTGCTGCAAGCCAGGTACAGAAGAGTGCAGAACCCTGCGATGAGGTGAAGAGTGAAGCACCGCGCAATTGAAAATTGAGGGGGCCACCTCCTGACACCCCCCCCCCCCCCGCCCCCGCATACGTGCTTTTCATGGTTTTTTTTGGATGCTTCCCCTTCTGATCTTTCTTCTTCTTCTCCTCCCGTTTTTTCTTTTCATGAGGGTCGACCACCCCTCCTGGTGGATCTTCCTCTTGAAGTTTAGGGCTGTGAGGGAGCCCTGGCGGCCCTTCGGCCACGACGAGCCAAACCCCGGCTCCTCTGCCTTGCAGTGCATCCGTCGCGAGCCGAAGTTCGGCTCCCCCGCCTTGCAAGCACTGGTAGAGCGGATCCTGGCTGGTTCCTCCGAAGTAGTGTCTTGACTGGACTCCACAAATCGATGTCTTAGCTGCATCGGCATTACTGATAACGTCAAACAGCCTCCCAGGAAGATGCGTAGGTGAACGAATCTATAGTTCTCTCTGCTGCAAGCCAGATACAGAAGAGTGCAGAACCCTGCGATGAGGTGAAGAGTGAAGCACAGCGCAATTGAAAATTGAGGGCCCTCCTCCTTACCCCCCCCCCCCCCCCCAGTCATGCTTTTTATGGGGTTTTTTGGATGCTTCCCCTTCTGATCTTTCTTCTTCCTCTCCTCCCGTTTTTTCTTTTCTTCTGTTTCCTTCTTTCTTCTCGCCTCTTCTGCCTTCCTCCTTTTTTCTTCAGCCTCCTTGGCGAAGTTTGATGATCCGTCTCTCCTGGAGGGTCGACCACCCCTCCTCGTGGATCTTCCTCGAAACCCGGAGAGTCGAAAAGGCGCGTGACTGTCCCGCGTCGCCCTCCAGAGTAACGTTATTCGGGTAGTTAAAACTGCCTTGTTAAAAACAAGTCAAAAGTGAGAAAATAAAAGTCCATTCATGCAGCATGAATTAATGAGCGAATTTTCAAAGAAATCATTCAGTTGAAGGTTTGGTAAAGAAAAGGACCAATGGTTTTTTTTAATGACGTCTGGGAAAACAGGGATCTTGAGGAAAACAGGGATTTTGAGGCCATTGCAATAGCTTCATTTTCCTTGAAAATTCGCTAAAAGTTATCCTATGGCAACCCAAGTGATTGGGGAGTGTCAAATTTTCTAAAATATTAATCGAATTTTGTACACTCGTACTTCTTGCCCTGATGGATCTCAACTTCCACACCGTGTGTGAGACTTGGTGAAGATGGGAAAAAATTGGTTAGGTGAAATTCATAGGAGGAATTTTTATAGTTTGTGTTCTATTAGACCTCTTCTGGAGCACTTTACTCACCAAACTACTCCTCAAGACCTACCGCCAGTAAATAAAACGACTCGATTTCATCGGTGACGCAAAGACAAGAATTCAATAAGGTAAGGAACTCTCGAGGTAAGTTTTCTTCGAGAAACGTGATGAAAATTATATTGATTTATCGGTAGACCCTCGGCCACCTTCGTAACTCATCAGTTTGTAGGTAATTCGATTCCGCACATAACAATTTATTTCGCATCCGTCGGTCGTTATGTAGTTTAACGGCCGATTAGGACCGTGATAAAAAATTACACTTGACCCGCACATTCCATCACTGAAGATTCGTCTGGCAGGGGGCCATCCGAGGCCACGTGAAAATCGAACGCCGGAATAGCACTGAGTGAATCACGTTCAGCGTATTGTTGCCTAAGACGAGTAGAGCACGAACCAATTAACCTGATGGCAGATGCCAGAAGAGAAAAGGCGGCAGAATGCAGTAGATTCTCTCTCAATTTCTTGATTTACAACACCGTAGTTTTATTATCACCGTGAGAAGTCTCTGTAAACCCTAATTGGACCATGGTGTCACTAGTGTCACCGAAAACATCTTAGGAATGCCACAGCTGTTTCACGGTATCACCAGAACTAGATTTATATAACAATTTAAAAATTAATGGACAGAGCTGAATTTTTTGTATGTTATTAGAAATCAACAACGATAATCTGACAAAAATTTTGAAATTTTTTCATCGTTTTTCTTGGAAATTTCTAAATAATTTTTTGAGACTTCTAATGACTCTCAAAAAAATCTGCAGACCGTTAAATTTAAAATTGAAATTTCATTTTGATTACTCCGGTGACACTTTGGGACACCTGTGGATTTCCTGAGACACTAGTGATCATAGTGAGAGTGAAAATCATAATTATCTTTCTCCAAGATGTGCCAATTAAATTGTTTCTCAGATCCTAAATCTTCGCCTAATAAATGATAAAATACAGTCCTACACAAACCTATATAACACAAAACAATTCCATTTACATTGCCTCGAAAATTATTGAAACTCAACTACTGTGCATTTCCATACATTTTGAGGACTCCATCATATCACTCTTCGTTCTTTCGTCGCAGTCGTTCCCAATGTAAAGGAAGGCGATCGAAACTAACCCGTGCAATGGGTCCCTGCTCTCTCCACTTTCAGTCCCAGCAGTTTGAATATGACCATCACACGTACACTTGCAATATACCAGAAGGCGGCAGAATGCAGTAGATTTTCTATCTACATCATCAGTTTTATAGTCATTATGGTGACTTCGATATTGTAGAATTATAAAGACAGAAATATAGGAAGCTGTCATACTCTCAGGGATATGATGATCCAAATTCAACCGACTTCAGAAAATCAAATTTAAAATCTTGTCTATAAATTTATGAATTATTCGTAGTTCTTTGCTTATCTTATACATGATATCATAATCCAGTCTATCACCATCAGTTGTCTCATTAACTCAGAACAATGGTAAAAACTACTATAGATCTCTTTACATTTTGAAGACTCCATCGTATCACTCTTCGTCCCAAAGGCAATTCAGTAGTAAAGGTAGAAGATGATGATCATGGAGATGAAATTTAGACTTTTTCGGTACAGATCGGCCTGCAGATTGTTGCAACTTGGCCGGAGCTTCGAGAAGGTTTTAGGTTCCAAGATATAATGTGTGAAATTTCAACAATTATGCCTCTCAGTCGTTGATCGTCGGTACACTCTACAACAAACCTGACTGAATACCACTCTACTACTTCATCCAAAGAATGTTTGATCCAAATATCCAAAGACATCACGTCAGAATACTTTTCTTTGGATGTCATTATTTGCAATCTGTGACGTAATCCAGTCCACCATAATACGTTATTTCTGTACTCTAGCAAATTGATAAAACCGTGTAACTTTGTACAAGGAGAAAGATTGTTCACAATCTCTTTTTTTTTTTTTGTTTCTTTTCTACTGCCAAAATTGACTAGAGCTCCAGTTGCAAACATTTGGTTCCAAATCGGTCAGCACAATATCGCAACCAAGACGGTCGGGTCTCCAGAGAGTCTGTGGTACTGCCAAAATGAGATAAACAGCTGTGGAGGCAGAAGACAATGACCGCTCTTCAGGTAACTCATGCAACAAGACTAGAACTCCAGGTGCAAATATTTGGTTCCCGATTAGTCTGCACAACGTTGCAACCAGCGAGGTCGTTCCAGGTCGGGTCTCCAGAGAGACTGTGGTACTGCCAAAATGAGATAAACAGCTGTGGAGGCAGAAGACGATGACCGCTCTTCAGGTAACTCGTGCAACAAGACTAGAACTCCAGGTGCAAATATTTGGTTCCCAATTAGTCAGCACAACGTTGCAACCAGCGAGGTCGTTCCAGGTCGGATCTCCAGAGAGTCTTTGGTACTGCCAAAATGAGATAAACAGCTGTGGAGGCAGAAGGCGATGACCGCTCTTCGGGTAACTCATGCTACAAGACTAGAACGCCAGGTGCAAATATTTGGTTCCCGATTAGTCAGCACAACGTTGCAACCAGCGAGGTCGTTCCAGGTCGGATCTCCAGAGAGTCTTTGGTACTGCCAAAATGAGATAAACAGCTGTGGAGGCAGAAGGCGATGACCGCTCTTCAGGTAACTCATGCTACAAGACTAGAACTCCAGGTGCAAATATTTGGTTCCCGATTAGTCAGCACAACGTTGCAACCAGCGAGGTCGTTCCAGGTCGGATCTCCAGAGAGTCTGTGGTACTGCCAAAATGAGATAAACAGCTGTGGAGGCAGAAGACGATGACCGCTCTTCAGGTAACTCATGCTACAAGACTAGAACTCCGGTTGCAAATATTTGGTTCTCGATTGGTCTGCACAACATTGCAACCAAAGAGGTCATACCTCATACCACTAGAGCTCCAAGTTCAAACATTTGGTTCCAGATCGGTCTGCACATTCGTAACCAGAACAGGGATTCGACGTCATTCCAGGTCGGATCTCCAGAGTCCGTGGTACTGACAAAATAAGATAACCTGCTGTGGAGCCAGAGGACGATTATCGCTCTTCAGGTAACTCATGCCACATTACTGGGATTTTTGATATAACAACATTGCAACAAGGTTTCGAGGTAATTCTAGGTTGGATCTGCCGAAACACTTTCCTTCTGGTACTGCATAATTGGGTTACCTGTGATGACAGTGGAAGGCGATGACCATCTGGTGAATGAAACTTGGACTAGCTCTTCAGATAAATTATACTTTGTGACTGAAATTTTTGGTACAAATATTTCGTTCCGCAGGTTAATTTAGCTTGAAACTTTGAGATCGTTATAGGTACCCAAAATAAAGTATTGAATTATCAATTATGGAAAATCGGAATTATCAAGAATTTCATTGTGGACCACTTTATGAGTCCGTATGACAAGTAGAGTATTTTTGAGAAGTGATGTAAAACAATATGAAGTATGTTCGGAATCATAAATGTAAATGTTAATGAAGTTCAAAATGGCGAAAATCGTTCGATATATACCTCTAACAAAATTCGATCATCTCATATTGCACAAATGACTTGTTTTTACCGTTCCATTCTCATGGATATTATACCGACCCCTCAAATTTTGTTGAACCCCACTAGTTCATGTGGGCTTGTGACTAATAAACCCCATCTCCGAAGCTTAAGGTTAAAGACACAAATATCAACCAGGGCCAGCTGGAGATGCGGATTATTTTTAGCGGAGTTCTCTATTAAATTTGCTAGTGTCGAGGGAATCTACGTACATCAGGGGCGACGTTTATCGTCCCCGGCTGCCACGCTTCGTGGACCGTAAATTTATGACTATTTTTCTGTTGCTCTCATACTGCCAAAATTCTCGGCGATTCGGTGTATTTTATAGTTGGAAATTATTTTATTATTTTTAGTGTGATTACTGTGGTTTTTAACATTTATATTGTAGTTGTTAATAATATTTTATTATTATGTCAAGTGTGGTTCCAAAGGTTCCTACGGAATCAAAATCTATTGGAAAATATAGACTTGAAGCTTTAATTCAAAAAGTTGCAAATTATTACTGTTTATTTTTTAAATAATCATCCGCCTGCAAAGAACACAACTATCCGTTATTATTATCTACCAACCTTATTGTTTCAGGAGAAAATATCAACTATATTTTGACACAAACTACCTACCTACCCACAAAACAAAGTTATCTCGGAGTTGTGGGGTTGTAATATTCTGAACGAAAAGGATTACCTTAAAGAAGGCTTCATTCTACGTAAAATACAACGGTAAATGAGTAGATACGGGAAATTTGGTTCCTACAACAATTTGGTTTCAACAAGTAACCACTCAAGCCTTCATATTTATAACTTAATTAGGTTCTTAGTTGCTACAGAAGCAACCAAAGAAACGAACAAAGATCTCCTTTGAACGAATATTTGCCCAATTTCCGTCAGCGAACAATATTTTGCTGTTCTCTCGTGTTTCTGATTAATTGTGGGTTCAACCCTTGAGACCTCCTTATAGGGAGCGAACAGTTTCCCCTATAGAACTCAGGGTGGTCTCATTCGATTCTAAAAATTCAATTCTATTTAAAATTGGTTGGAAAACAATAACTATATATCGAGAGATTTCGAGGTAAGGCACTTTTGAAAATTACAAACCCTATTTTTCACCCCTTATGAATGAAACTAACCAAAAGCTTCGGGGTACAAATGGAGCACATATGCCAAATTTCATCAAAATCGGCTCATGGTAACTGAGGAAAAGTGTCGTATAGGCATGGAGAACAGATGGAAGGTTTTGAAATTCTATTTTCGGATTCTACCTACGTTCCTTGAAACGGTCAAAATCTCGCATGATTTTATTTAAACATCATTGAAAATACTAATGAACCAAAGCCATCAGATTTGGTTAGGGACTACCCAATATGATTTTAAAAACCTAACCCTTAAAGTTTTTTTTTTTTTGAAAATTCATCAAAATTGTAGGTACTATGTAAGGTGTCTTACAATGAAGAATGGATATCCTCTGAAATACCGTTTATTTCCACTTTTTTCTTCGGGGCACAACTGGACCCCTAATGGAGCCCATAAACCGTGAACTCAATGAAGATTTTTTTAAAATTAGATTTCGGGATTCTACATCTAGTCCGGGCAACGAAGACTAAAAAAGGGCCTGAGGTAGAAAAAAATAGAACCCAAACCAAAATTGGCACAGATGTAGGGGTGGGTATCCTTATTAACATACTAAAAGTCCTGGAGGGTGGGGCACGAGCTCGAGGGGAGGGGGGTCACTAAAGGTCCCATTTTGGGGTTTTTCGTAAATATCTCGAAAACGGTGCATTTCTCGATAAAGCATGTCCTATAGTAAATTGAAGCTTATAAAATTCTCTACAACTTTTGATTCCATACCTTTTATCGAAATTCCGAACCGTTACCGAGTTTTATGCATCCAAAAATGGAGGAATTTTGAAAATTCGGTTTTTAGCTCACGTTTTCTGGATAATTTTGTTGAATTTCGTCCAAACGGTTGATCTGAGAAAAAATGTCTCTTGGGAATAAGTTGTAGAACATTAAATTTACTTGAAGATGAGTGGTTTGAAACGTAAACCAACAAATTTTGAGGGGGGTCAAAGTTTTTTTTTTTCTTTTTCGATATATCTAAGGTTTATTATGCCTAAATATTCGAATTATCCTATTTTAACGATCTCAGAAAAATGCAAAGATTTCACGGTTTTCGACGCACTACGTTTGTTACCCAGGGGTTTCGTGGTTATCTACATGTACCTATGTCTAGCAGGTTATGGGTTTAAGGATTTTTTCACTTTTTCTGCATATTCTTCCCATCTGTTGGTTTCGATTTCGACCACCAACGCCTTACAGTTGATTATTTCCCCTACGACAAACACCTTCCATGTCTACTTACATTCAAAATTCTTGAAAAGTCAGCGTTGTGACCTGCGATGCGAATATCTCCCGGCACTTCCAGCCCTTGTTACAAATCTAGGTTGCCTGGACGACGGCCAACACTAGAGCTCGTATCATCCAGCTAGAAGTCCACGGAAGATGTGTTTTTGTCGCAGTTCGGGGGTCTCCAAGTTTTCCCTTGGCTCCCAGACACATAAGAAATTTACAGCGGGAACTCGAAGACGGACTTCCGAAAACCTCGGTTCACATTATTTACGAACCAAAGTCGAACTAATCAATTCGGCGGTACTCATTTTGTGAAATTAGTAGGGGGGAGTCGTATTTATGAAAAACTGTACGAACTTGCCACTCCTGGCCCTGTAGTACTTCGTTAATGGTAGCATTTTTCATAAAAACCCCAAAAAATGCTGTTTAGCAATCTAAACCCGTTAAAAACGCTCAAACTCCGAATAATTTAATAAATAACTAAACTCTACGTACGTTAATAATTTCTTTAGCCATCGTATTTTTGTTCAAAATAAATTAAAACATGAAAAGTTATATATTGGAAAAAAATCAAAATTATGAAAATTGATAGGTACCAATATTTTGGGGAAATATGGATCAATTTTAGTGATAATAGCAGATATGTTATTCCATATTCAGACGTTTTTCGGGTCATTCGAATTTTGCCTCGTGTTGCAGAAAATAAGGTAGCATATTTATAAAAAGTCCATTCATGCAGCATGAATTAATGAGCGAATTTGCAAAGAAATCTTTCAGTTGAAGGTGTGGTTAAGAAAAGGAACAATGGTGTTATCCATTCTAAACATTTTGAGGCCATTGCAATAGCTTCATTTTCCTTGAAAATTCGCTCAAACCTCAAAACAATGTTCAGCAACCCAAAACCGGTTAATACGGCTAAACTCTCAATAATTGAATAATTAATAGATACCCAAACTTCAATGTAAACAACTAAATATTTAATCATAGTTTTCTTCAAAAAAATAATTAAGTAAAATCCCCAAAACTTATCTTTTGGAAAAAAAATCAGAATGATGGAAATTAGTCTATTTTGGGGAAAGTAGGTATGGAACAATTTCAGTGATAATAGTAGATATCTTATTCCACATTAGACATTTTCCCTTTTGCAGAAAACTGGAGGTACTTCCTTCAAGGTAGCATTTTTCATTAAAACCTCAAAACCCTGGTTAGCAACCCAAAAATGTTGAATACTCCTAAACTCTGAAAAATTGAATAATAAATTCCTAAGCTTTACGTACGTTAATCATTTCTGCAGCCATCATAGTTTTCTTCAAAATTAATTAACCCTTCCCAATCATGTTTTGGAAAAAATCAGAATGATGGAAATTAGTATATTACGGGGGAAAGTATGGAACAATTCCAGTGATAATAGTAGATATCTTTTTGAGTCATTCGAAATTTGTCTCGTGTTGCAGAAAACTGGATTGTTGACTATCAAGAATTGATGTGTAGAGCCAACTAGTAAACGAGTCCAGAATGATTCACAGTGTTTTTTCCTTGTTAAAACACCTGTTGGTGAGTGCGATATTTTATCATCCACACCGAAAATCTAACACCATTTTGGAAAGCACCGGTTATCCACATGACAAGAGTGGGAGAGGTGGATAGAGAACCCAATAGAAGTACTAGAAAATTCATGGTCAACCCTAGGAGGTCGCCCTGGGGTCCCCAGGAACCCCAACTCTCCATTTTTGGAGCATATCTTTAGGAAAAAATTTTCCCCGCTGTACGGTTCTTTGTAAATTATTTTGAAGGTCCACCTGAGGCCTCGACGGCCCTACTTCGCTCAGCAGTGTAGTAGAACATCACAGAAAATAAAAGATTTAACAGAAGTTAAAAACTTGAAATTTTCAGATATTATTTCGATCATGAAGGCATAGAGAAGTATATTAGTTGGCTCCAAAGAACATATTTTACAGAAAATCTAACAGTGAAATCGTGACTTCAGTTTAGATTTGTTCACTGGGTTTGAAAGAAAATCTAACGTTGAAATCGAGGGTTCAGACATATTTGTTTCGATCATGAAGACATGAGAAAGATTTGATTGAAAACGTAACGTTGAGATTTAGGATTCAGTTCGCTTTGACGGAAAATGATCATTGAAATTGAGGGTTCAGACGTAATTATTGTTTCGATCATGAAGGCATTCCCTGCACATTCCTTCTTCGTGGAACCCGTCTCGCACAATTACACCTGCGACATCTTAATGAAAATGAGAGCCTTCTTTCGGAAAATTATCATACCAAGTAAAATTAAAAAGTACGCATTATTACGCCATTGTTTTTAAATAATTCAGAGGGTATTGGATGGACGAGGTATGAATAATTTATGGTGCGGGAGTTCTCTTTCCTATTCTTCCAGACTTCATAATCCATAGTCATTATTCTGGTTATTAGAGCCTTTCATGTTTCTTTGGGGGAGGAAGAAAACTGTTCATTAGCTAAAAGTCTGGATGGTACTAAACCTTGAGAAGTTACTGGGGATAAATTATCGAAATTATCATACTTTGGAAGTTGTGATTAAAAAAATGAAAAAAAAACAAAAATCATGATTTTGTAGATTTTTAGCGCACCACCCATACCTAATTTGGGAATAACTACCGGGGGAGGGGTACCTTGGTAGACTCGGAAGCAATTCGGTGATGGTTGACATAATACTACACGAAGAAAGGGGAAATCTTTACAAGAATACAATGAATAATGACTTAAGTAACATAAATAACCAGTTTTCGTGAGCTACGATGCCAGGTAAATTACTGTTAAGGTCATTTTCCCAGAAAGGGCCAATCGTTGTCCAGAGAAGATTCCGAATGCCCATTTATGATTTAGACGTTTAAAAACAAATTCTCCATAAACTATCAACTTTGTTCTACTTCGGGCAATCAATAAAATATGCACTTATTCACGCTAAAATATAGAAATTAAAGGTTAAACTGCTAAATGTCCAGTAATCTGCCATGTCCGGACCCCTAGGTAGTCAACTTTGCTTGAACACTGTGAATCACCTATGAAAGCAGCGGCCTGAATTTGTAGTGATTCTTTATTGCATACACCTGGACATGAAAAAAATGGGTTTGCAGATTTTTTCAGAAGCAAATAAAGCGAGCAGGAGGATAAAATGTGCTTGTCCGGAGGTTTTTGCCTTTTTTGTGTTTTCGTATTTTGGCGGCTTTTTATCGTTTCCTGCGGTTTTACTACCACTGTAAGAGGTGAGGTTAGTTGTTAGGTTATCAATGAAAGCGGCGGGAATCGTATTTCTTTTACGTGGAGGCGTGCACAGGTGGTTTCAGTTGCAAAAACGTGGTGTCACAGTCACCGTCTGTCTTTCATCTGCCCTCTGTGAAACGGTAAGAAATCGAAATTATTTTTTCTTTCTGGTCTCTAGTTCTTGATTCTACCGAGCTGGTTACAGCGATCTGGTTTACACTTCAGCAGAACGCGGGAAAAGCAGAAAAACCTAAGTGCCACCCAGGAACCCCTGCCGTTTTTTGTTCTTTCATTTGCCGGTTGTTAACCATTTAATTTGAATTTTCCGTTGCAATTTAAAAACTTAACATTTTTCGACCTCAAAACTGTATTCAGCAACCGTAAAAATCCCCTGGTACCAAGTTTTGGCTCGAAAAACCGATAAATCGAGGTTACTTTCGGAGGTTTCTAGGTTGCTATCAGAAAAACTGTGTTCCACGTTGGTTTAACCCTTTTCTACATCTGCGTCCCGCCCTGGTTCAATTTTTTGAATAACTCCCAGTTCTCGCTCCTCATGAATATGGGGTTCCGAGTATTCTCCTTTACGCGGAAACAACGCCAATCGGTTTCTTTCGATAGGTTTTCTTCTTTAATTTTTAATTAATTAATTAAGTGTCCCTCTGTGTGTTCTTTCGTCGAAATTCAATCAGTATGGTGTGAGGTTAATCCCTGATTTTTGGCAGAACTTGAGTCGAACTTTAAGTTTTCTGAAATCTTGGGATACCGATTGTCCCTTTCTAGGAAAATGACCCGTTAACACTCCTCCACTCACACTTGGACTCACTAATAGTCAATTTATTAAAACCAACAAGTTTAATGAACCGGTTTCCGTGGGATCGCAGTAGCTGTGGCAGGTATCGGAGGTCTTGATACGGTAAAATGAAGAAATTAATTTAAAACACCGGCTTTTTTTTTAGTAGAGAACAATGGAATAACAAAAACGCAAGTAAGTTTTTTTTTGTTTTTGTTATTCCATTGTTCTCTACTAAAAAAAGCCGGTGTTTTAAATTAATTTCTTCATCTTACCGTAAATTTCTCTTCTATAACTATGGTGGCGTCTCCACCTTCTCTTTATTTATGGACGTTTGGTGGTGTCACTAAATAAACAGCCTTCGAGCCCTGAAGAAGGTAATAAATTTACCGACAGCTCCGCGAAGAAGGTGTCGTTTCCAGTTGACCACAATCCCGATCAATTGACATAGAGTTTCATGACGTTCTCATTTTTTTGGTTTATTATTTTCAATAACAACCTTCGTAATCGACCCAAAACAAACAACAACAAAATTAACCCCCTCAAAATTTGTTGGTTTCCGTTTCAAGGTACTTAAAAGATGAAAATTGTATATGGGCTCCATAGGTTGATGTAGGTCACTTCTAAGGATTGAAATTTTGAAAAGGCTCTCGTTCAAAAAATTTCGATGTACAGGTATTGTTTTTACATCAATTTAAGATGGTATTGAATTTTTGGAATCGAATGAGACCACCCGGAGCTCTGTAGGACAATCCATTCGCTCCTTACAAGAACTTAAGAGTTGGACTTGATCAAAACACGAGTGTGAATCGCAAAAGAGGCCTAATCTCCGTTCAAATTTTAGCTGACCTAAATGCGACCGCTACGAACTTCGACTTCGAAATGCGACACTTCATCAATTAACGGAGCTATGACAGTTTCAGTGATCAAAGTCGAGAACATCAAAAAAAAATCTTAAAAGTGAAATAAGTAACTCGAAAACGAAGTTTCTAAAAAAAATTGTTAGAGACTTTTTATGTTGGAAATTAGTTGTTGAGTCGATCCCGAGCCGATGTTGCGTCCTTAACGTTTACACCCTTTAGAATCGAATGAGACCACGGAGAGCTCTGTAGGACCAACCGTTCGCTCCCTATGAAAACTTGGGTTGGACTTACGATGAATCAGAAACACGAGTGTGAATCGCAAAATAGGCCTAATCTCCGTTCAAATTTTTGCTGACCTAAATGCGACCGCTGTAGGTACGTGGTAGGTAGTGACAATGACAAAGCCGAGCTCTTTTCAGACGAGTGATCTATACAGGGTGTCCAAGAAGTTATGGTCCACCCTCCGGCATTTCCGTATTTAATTACGTAACAAAATGGACCCAAAGCCATTTTTCATATTTTTTCGTAAAGAATTCAGGAAAAATACTTTTGCGCAAAAAATTGCGCGCAATTGTGCGCAATTGATACTTACTAACTTTGTTTTTTCAAATAGGAACCCTCATTTTTTATTGCAGATTCAGATTCTACGTCAAATTTCATGAGAAATTCATACCCCAACCGATTTTTTTCATTGCGTGCAACTGCTAATTTTCGCGCGCAAAGTGACCAGGGTACGCAAAAGCGAATTTTTTTTAACCCCAAGTGTGGCACATTTTTTTTTCATTATTTTTGACGCTGAATCACGTGGTGATGTCCTTTCTTCGATTTCATCGTTATTTTTCCAAATTTAGAGGGAAAAATAATGTTTTTGGACTTTATTTTCCCTGACCCTTTCGCAATACGTTAAATACATTAAGTAGGTAAGTACCTACCTACTTTCCAATATTTAGGTAAGTACCTACCTACTTTCCAATATTTAGGTAAGTACCTACCTACTTTCCAATATTTTTTTTTAATTTAGAAGTGAGAAATTTATTTTTAATCTAGCCAGATCCCCACCCAGCCCGTATTGCGAAAGGGTCAGGGAAAATAAGGTCCAAGAACATTATTTTTCCTTCTAAATTTGGAAAAATAACGATGAAATCGAAGAAAGAACATCACCACGTGATTCAGCGTCAAAAATAACAAAAAAAAATGTGCCACACTTGGGGTTAAAAAAAATTCGCTTTTGCGCACCCTGGTCACTTTGCGCGCGAAAAGTACCAGTTGCAAGCAATGAAAAAAATCGATTCGGGTATGAATTTCTCATGAAATTTGACGTAAAATCTGAATCTGCAATAAAAAATGGGGGTTCCCATTTGAAAAAACAAAGTTAGTGACAATTGCACACAATTTTTTTGCGCAAAAGTATTTTTCCTGAATTCTTTACAAAAAAATATGAAGAATGGCTTTGAGCCCATTTTGTTACTTAATTAAATATGGAAATGCCGGAGGGTGGACCATAACTTCTGGGACACCCTGTATAGAAAAATAAAAACCTTTGCGCATTAATTTGCAGCGTTTTCAAATTGCTACAAGGGGGAGTTATCCGGTTTTTTGCTATTTTCGTTTCGCAGTTCTTTGGTAAATTATTGTCTCGAGAAAAACTACCCAATTTTGGTTGAAAAAAGGGTTGTAGGTCCCCAAATTTGAATGAAAATAAAGCGAAGTGGGTACAGACTTTCCTACACCTTGTTCATACATATCGCGCCTAATTATGCTCTGAAACGAAAGGGAAAGGGTTGCACTTTTGCAGTTTTCTGCACGCGATGCAGAAATACCTTCCAGGCCTTTCGATTTCAATGGATGCAAAATAAAAACTAAACCGCGAAACAAAAGTTGAAAAAAAAACCGGTCATGCACTCCAGCCGCAACTTCTTCCAAGGTCGGCGCATTTTGCAGCCCATCCCCTTTTCCTTGTGGCGGTTCATCGACCCACCGTCGCCTCTCCGAGTTTATAAACATTAGCCGCTAAACAAATGGAAAGATTATAAATAGCTGGGGAAATTGTTTTGTGAATTCGGAAGGCAGGTTTTCGTAGTGAGGAATTCGAGAGAGCCATCACGATGTGCATCTCGTTCCAGAGTGCAAGAACAGTGGCAAAATGCAGTAGACGTGCATATATGAACTATTCAGACAACTTTGGGTTTTTAGGTGTGAAATGGGTCATTTTGAGGTATTTAGAGGGACGAACATCGATAACTCAAAGCGTGCCAAAATTGTCTGGGTGGTTCTTACCATTCAGGTAGAAACTGTTGAACTGCTGAGCTAGTTTCAGCAGTCTAGACACCAGGCTGCCTTCCCCGTTCATTTTGTACATTTTCCGATGAGGCAAACGCGGGGATTTTTCGGGGAGAACTTCAGTTGGAGATTTCGAAGGTATCGACGCGATCTTAATAGAGCTGTCAAAGTAGCAGAGGGGAAAATGACAAATCCGATGGAGGGGGCCGCGAGCTGTGCTACATGACGCGAGATCCCCTGGCGGTCGAACCCAGACTGCCCTTTCCGTCGATGGAGGGGTTTTGTTGTCATTTTGCGTTCCTAGAGCTGCCAACTTGACGCGACGAAATTACCTCCTTCAAAACCAATAATATGCAGGCGTACCATCGGAACAAAAGTCGTATTTTTCGTATAAATACCTGTCAATCTTTGGGTAGAAATTGTTTGCGGGCCGTAGAAATAAAATCCAACCAGAATAACGCTCATTTAATCAAGTCATACCATATTTCGAAGGATCATCATTATTCAATCAACCACATCATTTATACTTCAATCATACTTGAAATTGTTATTATACAACTAGCTCTTATTAATCTTTTTAATGTCAATTAAGCAAAGTCACCCAAACATAACTTCAAAACAATTCTTCACTATTGCTGTTTCATCTAAAAGACACCACCATATAGGAGGCACTGAAACTCACCGATAAAACTCGTATTTATTTTAGGATTTTTATTAAATACACTGCTTTGCTTTTTGAAAATATTTTTTCTACTTTACCTATTCCGTCCAGATTAATGATACCGCCGTTTCAGTGAAACATTCACATTTTACTGCAGAGCCGAGAAACTGAGTTTATTACAGGAAAATCCCATCCCGAGCGAGTTGAATGAGGAAATTTAGCATTTTTTCGAATATGTGGAGGGTGGTCCGCTCGTAGTAGCAAAAAATTGTGTACAACTGTTTTTGAATCGGTTATTTTTCGAGAAAACCGTGTTTTTTCGTTTAAAATCATTCAATTTCAAATTTACACCACATGTTTGGAATCATCTTTAAACGCTCTATACGTATGGAGTACGTCTCGAGTATTCTTGAGTAGCACCTAAAGATCATACCAGCAGCTCAAACATGAAAGAATATGAAAAAAGTAAAATTTCTCAACATTTTCAATACTTTTAAACATAATTCTGGAAACTGGCAAATTTCTTGAAAACTTGTTCGTTTAATAAGCTTTCCAACGAAATTTTATCAACTTGGTTTCTCATTGCTTTGAAAGAAAAAAAAACTCTGCAAATTATTACACAAAGGTTTGTAATTTTCTGTACCGATTACTCGCCTTCAAAGAACACAGCTCCGTAATTGTCAACACCTACCAACCACAGATCAACCAGCGCCATGAAGAGGGGGTACTGAGACTTCTGGGTCTCTACCACAATCATCCTATTGAAGCTCTCTTCTGTAACGGTGAACTCTCCCGTGAACAATGTCACTCTTGTGAACTTCGGGGCGACAGAAGATCCCTTCATAAAAAATCCAGCAGAAGTGCTAGACAGATAATCAGCTTCTAGACACACCAGGGGACCACCGTTTCAGTGAGACATTCACATTTTACTGCAGAGCCGAGAAACTGAGTTTATTACAGGAAAATCCCATCCCGCGCGAGTTGAATGAGGAAATTTAGCATTTATTCGAATATGTGGAGGGTGGTCCGCTCGTACTTGCAAGAAATTGTGTACAACTACAAGAAAAATTTGGTGAAATGCCAATCCGCTCTAGAGATAAGATTTTTTTAACGGTTTTTTCGAGAAAACCGTGTTTTTTTTTCGTTTAACCCTATACTTGGCAGAAGTACCCCCATGGGGATTCTTTCAAATCCCCCCCCCCCTAAAGTGTACTCTAGGCCCTCCAAAAACATGTTAAATTGAAAAAGCTTCTAAAATGTTGAAATTTGAACAGATTTTCAACATGTGTGATATAGTAAGTGCCTACATATCCTACAGTGCCAAGTCACCGATAAATGAGAATTGTTGTTAAATAAAATGTATATCGTTCTATTTCAATCAGAAAAAAGAATTCATAAAATAAAATAATGTAAGAATTGGTAGTAATTATTACTGCAATTACTATATCTTCTTACTTGCTGTACTAATTAGATAAGTAGTACTAGTGAATGCAAACCAACACAATTACGCAGGCTTAAAAACGTAACGAGCTAATTATCTCAAATGTTGGTACCTAGTTTTCCTATGGAGATTTGTTTCAATTTTCTACCTAAAGGGTACCCTTGGCCCTCCAAAAATATGATAAAACTTAAAAAGCTTCTATAATGTTATCATTTGAACAGAAAACGGGTATGGTATATTAGACGTTGCGAAGTACAGGGTTAAACTCATTTAATTTCAAATTTACACCACATTTTTGGAATCATCTTTAAACGGGCTATACGTATGGACTACTATGATTCTGGAATACCATCTAAAGATCATAGCGGGTATGAGCTGCGGGAGCTCAAACATAAACGAATTTGAAAAAAGTAAAATTCCTCAACAGTTTCAAAACTTGGAAATAATTCTGGAAACTGGCAAATTTCTTGAAAACTTGTTCGTTTAGTAAGCATTCCAACGAAATTTTACCAACTTAGCTTCTCATTGTTTGATAAAAAAAAAAACTCAAATTATTACACAATTGTTTGTTATTTTCTGTATAGATCACTAGCCTGCAAAGAACACAGCTCCGTACTTGTCACCACCTACCAACCACATTTTTGCATCAAAATCGAGTTTATTTTGAAGAAATGAACGTTTCACTTTTAATTCGAAGAAATGAAGAGTGCTTATGAAATTTGATTACTGGTTGCTGAGTACAACTCGAAAAAGAGAACAACGATCGCATTTTGGTCAGCTTGAATCTGAACAGAGATTAGGCCTATTTTGCGATTCACACTCGTGTTTCTGATTCATCGTAAGTCCAACCCAAGTTTTCATAGGGAGCGAACGGTTGGTCCTACACAGCTCTCCGTGGTCTCATTCGATTCTAAAAAGTGTAAACGTTAAGGGCGCACCATCGGCTACGGATCGATTGAACAACTAATTTCCATCTAAAAATGTCTCAAGAATTTTTTTTAGAGGCTTCGTTTGCGAGTTATTTCACTTTTAAGATTTTTTTCGTGTTTTCGACTTTGTTCACTAAAACTGTCATAGCTCCGTTAATTGATGAAGTAAATTCAAATTTGATTATACCATTGGAAAGAGCATTAGATTATCTGTCAAAATAGTGCAAGTTCAATTTATTGTAAAGAGGTTTAAGTGTAAAAAAAATAAGTCCAACTGAATTTAGGGATTTTTCCTGCAGTAGTCCTAAAATTTGGTATTACAACTATTTTATTTTATAAAATATTTTCAATGCTTCCCCCATTTTTAGCTTAGAAAAACAAACCTGACAACGAAAATCTGAAAATTGTCAAAAATGTCAGGTTTGTCCTTTGGCCCCCGAGCCATCGATATTCATCCGACTGTTATGTAGGTAAAATAGTACTTTCATTTTCGGCGTTGTATTCGACTAAAAATGCAAATCATTACCTACCCACTTCATAATCGGACATCAAAGTTGTCGAAATATTTTAAATAAGGTAAGTGTGAGATTAGTACTAAGAGTACTGATTCTACCGTACTTCTCGATTTGGAGGATTTTCTATTCTTGTTAAATTAATACAGCTGAAAACTATAACTACCGGGAGTGGACACTAGGTCTTAAGACCTCAGTCATGCTAGCGACGGTCGACTTGCGACGGTCGATTTTTCATTGAAATAATTAGCCGAAATTAACCAAACTTCGTACACTTACTCAGTTCCTCGGTTGGCACCTAGAAATGAAGTCAAATTCGGGTGGAGGCGGGCCGGGGGGCGGCGAAACTGGAGGCGGCAACTCATTTAACACACTTTCCGACGTTGTGCCATCAAAATAACTATCAGAATCGTTTTTCTCACCCCAAAGAACCCCTATGGTACCGTTTTCATCTCCATTATCCACTTACGACAACCGGAATTAAAAATTAACGTCGGGGGGCGGGGAAACATCCCATATAAACGAAATTGCATTTTCCGACCTTGTGCCATCAAAATAAGTATCAGAAACGTTTCTCTCACCTCAAAGAACCCCAATGGTACCGTTTTCATCTCCATTATGCACTCACGACAACCGGAATTTATTAATTATTCAAGATCGGAGGCAGAGGGAAGAGTATCCATGCTATTTTTACAAATTCTGCGACGGTCGATTTTTCATTGAAATAATTGGCCGAAATTGACCAAACTTCGTACACTTACTCAGTTCCTCGGTTGGCACCTAGAAATGAAGTCAAAACCGGGTGGAGGCGGGCCGGGGGCGGCGAAACTGGAGGCGGCAACTCATTTAACCCACTTTTCGACGTTGTGCCATCAAAATAACTATCAGAATCGTTTTTCTCACCCCAAAGAACCCCTATGGTACCGTTTTCATCTCCATTATCCACTTACGACAACCGGAATTAAATAATAAACGTCGGGGGGCGGGGAAACATCCCATATAAACGAAATTGCATTTTCTTTAAAAATAGTAGGATAGGTTAATTCATTCTAGGTCACCGCATCAAATAACGAGGTGTTTTTATATTATTACTAATGCTGGCTTCCGATGCTGATTACAGGCAATTGACATATACCTAACATTTTTATAGTACCTATTTATATGTCGATAAATCTCTAACAAAAAAACTTAACTGGTTTGAGTAAATAAAACAAACTGAAATAATATGTCTGTGTGTCCTGGTATCCACCACATTAACTGTCATGCAACGATTCATTGCGTACCTATCAGCTATGTCATTTCCAACGATATGTGTGTGTCCTGGTATCCATGATATTTACTCTCACACAACGTTCCATTGGGTACCTATATCTTATCTCCAAATAATATCCCTGTATCCTGGTATCCATCACATTGTGTCATGCAAGGTTTCATTGCGTACCTATATGTTATCTCAAATAATATCCTTGTATCCTGGTATCCATGATCTTTAGTTTCACGCAACGTTTCATTGCATATCTATCAGCTATGTCATTTCCACCGATATCTGTGTGTCCTGGTATCCATGATAGTTAGTGTCACGCTTTTCAGTGTTTCTTTCAAATAAATGTACTACTGCGTTGGTATCCACTTATCCTTGTATGTACCCTACAAGGGAATACTACCAAAATAAATCGAAGACAAGTGTTAGGTTCCTTAATTCATTCTACTTCGAAAGTAATACTCATTAATTTCGAATATTTTTATCCGCTATTTGAGTATTATAGATTATTATCGATTATTTTAAAACCCTGGCGTAGGACAAAAAAATCCATAAAAAGTCGATTTGGTCTTGAATACCAATTTGCTCTTGGTTGCATGTTTTCATGGTATTCTACCGATTTTAGCGAATATTGGCAGCCCTGTTTGGCGAACCTTTTTTAACCTCTAGGAAGTTGTCTCTCACTTTTGTGTTTCCCGGTTTCTTATTATTCAATATTGTTTGGAATCTGAATTGCAATTTATTCTTATCGAAAAACTACTCATCTCACTACTTAAGGTAATTAATTGTAGGTATAATTTATTTCGATATTTGAGTAGTGTTGATTACTCCTTTCGATAGGTACAATTATCGAGCCCTACTTAAGTAGTATCGATACCTACTTCTCTTTTATCCTATCGAACAGGCCTCCAGCCCATCGCGGTAATGCCTGAGTCGGTGGTTGAGAGTCGCCCAAGGGGCGTGGCCCAGAGTGAGTAGTGGTGGGGGGCGAATTAAGTGTCTTCCAATGATATCCGTGTATCCTGTAAATGCTCAATAATACCAGCTGTTGTGACTCGGTATAATTTTGACTCCAAATAGAATTGTGAATTTCGATAGCGCCGGCG
Source organism: Apolygus lucorum (assembly GCA_009739505.2). Lineage (NCBI taxonomy): Eukaryota > Metazoa > Arthropoda > Insecta > Hemiptera > Miridae > Apolygus > Apolygus lucorum. Next base: position 23,763,961 of record CM019174.2, on the reverse strand, counting down.
TGGGGACACCGTTAGCTATATCTTTTTGAGAGGAGTTTCGGAACGAATAAAGTGTTTTAACAGCCCCGGCGCGGGTGCTACCGTTGGCTATGTCAGGGAGTTGCAAATTTGCCCGGCGTCGTGAGACTAACCGTTAATTCTTTTCGTAAGCTTAGCAAAACTCCGGCAGGGTTACCACCGTTGAGGGTTTTAGGGTTTTGAGCGAACAAGACAAGTTTTGGTTTTAGAATGGATGACCAGCGATTCGCACGCCGGGCTTTTATACTCTGGGAAGCGGTCGTCCGGGAGTAGTCCGGAGTGTGTCCGTCCAAGGGAGAGGGACACTTCGCTTTGTTGTGACCGTTGCCCAGAGTATGTCCCGTTAGGAACGTCGGCCTCCAACCGTTTATTGGAAAATATAACGAATATGAGGAGTTCACGACACCAGCGAAATGCTATCACATTGTAAAATCTTTGTTACAGGACTCCTAACCTACATTCTTCGATGCCCCCTACTCTTGAATACGGGATTGTGACGTTAGACTTCCATGTGGCTCACTCTAAAGAACTTAGACATCAATTTCGGGAAGGACTAATTTCAAGACCAGAAGACTCAAGGTCAGATGACTGATAACACGGACAAAAATTAAAGTCCGTACACGAACAACATGAATTCGCACATTTAGTGCCTGTTAGGTAGAGTGATGTGCATTTACATGAAGAAATCAATGTTAATAAAGATTTTATTGAATACATAACATTTTCCCTCTCCATTAATTGTTCAACCCCAAAATAATCAATGAAAACTGGAAGACTTACCTTTTCCTTCCGAAATTAAATGGGGGAAGATGATTGTGTTGTATAGTAACTGAAGCATCGTTCCACCTGAAAAACGCTGCAAATTGTTACTCAAAGGTTTATTATATTTCTGTAAACATCACGTTTCTGTATAGATCACTGGGTTTCCATCAATAGTAGGTACCTTACAAACCTCATTATTCTCCATTAACCCCCTCCCTCTCAAATTTCAGCTTCTTGCGTTGAATAGGATTGAAAATGGCTTCGGAGCTCGAATGCTGAAAACGCCTAAGAGATCACTGATCAGGTGAGTGTGCTCCGAAGCCATTTTCAACCCTATTCAACGCAGGAAGCTGAAATTTGAGAGGGAAGGGGTTAATAGAGAATAATGAGGTTTGTAGGTACTCTATTGATGGAGAACCAGTGATATATACACAAAAGTGGTCTATACAGCACAATAATGAACCTTTGTGTAATGTTTGCAGCGTTTTAGATACTTGATTCAACTATAGGGAACTCAACAAGAAGGCCACTGGCCAAAGGTGTGACGACATAATAACTACAAGTCAGGAAACATTAAATTTATTCATCTTGCCATAATGAAAAGCTCAAATACAATCAAAAAACAAGAAATAAACGAAAAAACCGCGCTGGTTTTCTTTCCACCTTTCAAATATGTACAACTCGACGCGTGCTGTAACCTTTACAAAAATAGTTTCAACCCTATCGTGTAGTATATAAGTCAATAGAGGGTTTTCAGTCTTAAAGGAGAGAAGTGATCGCTTGAACATTGCATCATACAAGAGAAACTTGAAAAAAATAAATCATAAACTCCTACAAAAAATATACAGAATTAATAGTTTTAAAAAACGTACAATTTAAAACGATCTGTAACCTTTACAAAAATAGTTTCAACCCTATCGTGTAGTATATAAGTCAATAGAGGGTTTTCAGTCTTAAAGGAGAGAAGTGATCGCTTGAACATTGCATCATACAAGAGAAACTTGAAAAAGTAAATCATAAACTCCTACAAAAATATACAGAGTTAATAGTTTTAAAAAACGTACAATTTAAATTACATTTTTATTTTAAAATTTAAAATTTCGTTTTTTTTTATACTTTACTCTTTTAGTTTTGGGAGTTTTGGCTGTCTTTCCTTCCCCCTTTCGCTCCCTTAGGGTAGGGATGCTGGCGGGAGAAACCCTGGCCCCAGACAGGTTTCTGTTGAACAGAAATGGTCACGTCTGGGGCAACCCGAATCGTCGCCGCAAAATTATTTTTCGCCTTATTCTTGCGGCAACGACGAGGGTTTTGCCGGGACCTCCGCCCACCACCCTTCTTCGCTTCTAAAGCCAGTAGCGAAGCGACCACGTCATTGATCGTGGTCGCTTCGCTACTGCCGCTTTCATCTTGGGTGAAAATAGTTTCAACCCTATCGTGTAGTATATAAGTCAATAGAGGGTTTTCAGTCTTAAATGAGAGAAGTGATCGCTTGAACATTGCATCATACGAGAGAAACTTGAAAAAAGTAAATCATACACTCCTACAAAAAATATACAGAGTTAATAGTTTTAAAAAACGGAGAGTTTGAATTACATTTTTATTTTAAAATTTAAAATTTCGTTTTAATTTTTATATTCTACTCATTGGGAGCATTGGGTTTTGGGGGTTCCTTTTGGGGGCTCTTCTTTCCCCCTTTCCCTCCCTTAGGGTAGGGATGTTGGCGGGAGGAACCCTTGCCCCAGACAGGTTTCTGCTGAAGAGAAATGGTCCCGTCTGGGGCAACCCGAATCGTCGCCGCAAAATTATTTTTCGCCTTATTTTTGCGGCGACGACGAGGGTTCTGCCGGGACCTCCGCCCACCACCCTTCTTTGCTTCTAAAGCCTTGCTACTGCCGCTTTCATCTTGGGTGGAGGGCCCGGGAGCAGGATTCCCCCTGCCAACACCGCTCTCCTTCAGAACTAGTAAGGCATCAAGTATTTGTTTGATAGCCTTACTTGTCTTGTTCCCTTTGGCTTCCTGCAACAACAATAATACATGTTAATCCGAAAGAAGTGACAAACAAAAAGACAAATTTGTTTCAAAACCCACTTTGAATATTACAAACATGTTGGTATGCATTCCAGGGGACGTCCCGTTGGATGAGGAGTAGAAAGTTCAATCCAACCGATTAGCGATGAAACTTGAATTTGTATTAACATTAACAACAGTATACTATACACACAATTGAAAGCTCCCTAAACCAAAAATGAAATTTCAGGTATAGTATATATTCCATACCGTGTCAACCATCGTGTGACACAATATACATAGGGGAAACCAAACAATTAACCAAAAGAGAATTTCAAGAGCATGTTACAAATGCTTAACACGCCCGACAAAATGGACCTCAAGACGTGTATAAATCAGCCTTAGCGAAATCTTGTATCCGATGGTTTTCTAGGTATTCAGTAGAAGATCACAGATGTATTTAAGGGGAAACACCCACAAACTCACGCTACGACGAGGTTTCAGGTGTCCTGGCACCACTGCTTTGTGCCACGATGGCACAAAGGATATCTTATTCAAATCTAGAGGTATATTTGTCCATGACTGAAAACTTGTAGTAGTACTGTGTTATTGTTCCCTTCTTTTTTGTCAATTTTTAAACTGAAAGACTTACAATGAGGATGAGAACAATAAACATACAACACAATGTTACCAACATTCCACCTACAGTTTCTGAAAAGAGGAGTACAGGTGTTGTTAACTTTAGTAAAGTAGTTCGATATTGAATACTCATTTACTCCTGCTCTGAATCGATCATTAGTGACACTGCAAATGTCATCCCAAACCATTTTAGGAATTTCTACTCTTCCCTCTAAGTATTTGCATTCTCCAAAACGGAAACGCCTCTTGTGTTGAGGGTCCAACAACAGGAGTGATTCCCACTCATTCACTGACCCCTTAGGAACGACTGACGATGGTGTTTTAATTTTTTCGATCAACATAGTACTGGGGGATATTTCATTTTCGCTGTCGGAAGAGTGGAGAATTTCTTCCGGCGAAGGAGCACCGAGGCTATCACTTTTAAAATAGCGTTGGCATTTTATTTTCAGTCTCTTTCTGTTTTTTAGGCTGTTAGGGACACAAGTTATTCGACACATCTCTCCAAAAACAGAATTTGAGGGACAATATGTCTGTTTCATGAGAACTTGCCAGGTCTCTTTGTCACCGATTGCTTGTACTGCGGAGACGAAAGACATGGGAGAAGAAGTTATGGTGGAGGTATCACGTGAAGTAGTGAACGTAGGTCAACCACTTTCTCACTTTCCTCCGGTTTAAATACGACTCACACCCATACAGCATGTTACTCAAAGAACCCAAAGTTCGGTGTTCTATGGGCAACAGCAAAACATCCTGTGGTTTCATCCCTATCACTTCAAGGAATGCAGTGACACTCTGTTTCTTACAAGATGTATCTACCATGCTTGATTATTTTTCCAAATCAACGTACCAACCAGCACACCACGATGACTTGCGTCTCTGTCAAAGTGAAGGGCAGGCTCCTTTCCACTAGCCCTATACAATATGAATGTAGGAAGGCAGGTACTCTAACCTGAAACAGGTACAGATCTGATTAGTTGAGAAATGTCATGGCATTATATTGAACAAGATTTTGTTCTTCAGAAACTTTAAAAAGCTCAAAAATGTAAACAGTGATTTCAGTAATTAATTTTAATGTTTTATAGATATCTAAAAATATGAGATCGAATAATGACGAATAATCATAAACAAAAATGGTAAGGTTGAAGACTTGAAGTTTATGACCTTACCTTCTGAGAGGAAAAAAAATAACCTCTAACACTACACAAATACATATTGAAAATAAATAAAAAGTTTGTAGTGGAAGGCTGAATTTTCAAATCATAATCTACAAACGTTTATTATTTTTTAAATTCTAAAAATTTGAATGTACGTGTAAGTAATGTTAATTGCTTGAGAAAGACGACATTTCAATAAAACAGTTGAAATTGTCTCCATGATGTTGAATATTGATGTAATGTACAGGATGTCCCCGAAAAGCCCCCCCCCCCCCCACTCCACCGCTGCTAATATCGTCCAGGTAGTGGTCAACAAAATTGTTTTTTTGATTCTTCAGGATGTCTCCCAAGGATCTAAAATATGACCATGTAGCGCATTGCGGAAATCGTGCGCATGCACACCAACTTTGTTGTTTCAAATGAGACCCCCCATTTTGTATTGCAGATTTGGATTCTACGCAAATTTTTATGAATTTTAGACCATTCACTTGAGTTTTTTTATTGCGCGCAACCCGTCCCGCGAGCGCGCAAAGTTGCCTAACTACCGAAATTGCGCAAAATATGGATTCCAGTAAACCCCAAGTGTCACACATGAATTTCCATCATTTTTTAACTGACCAACGCTATTCCTCATGATTTTTTGTGAGGAATTCAGGAAAAATACTTGCGCGCAATTGACACTAACTTAATTTTGTCATATGGAACCCCCCCTTTTTTTATTACAGATTCGGATTCTACGTCAAATTTCATGAAATTTTACAATTTGACTGGAATTTTAGTAAATGACGGCCGAAAATTCAGTTGTTTTTAGTTAGGATGAAAAAAAAAGTTTTTTTTCGCTGAAATGTAGGAAAATTTCATTCAAATTGAAAAATAAATACCACCACGTGATTCAGCGTTGAAAAGTAATGGAAAAACACGTGTCACACTTTTAATTTCCCAAAACTTAATTTTTGTGCAGTTGTGGAGTCGCTCAACTTAGAGCGTTCAAAAAGCCAGGTTGCGCGCTTAAAAAAAAATCGGTTCGGGTATGAATTGTTCATGAAATGTGACGTAGAATCCAAATGTGTAATAACAAAAGGGGGTTCTATTTGAAAAAATGAAGTTAGAGTCAATTGTGCGAAAGTATTTTTCCTGAATTCCTCACAAAAAATCATGAAGAATAGCGTTGGTCCCAATTTTGTACGCTGTATTTTAGGGAAATAAAGGGGGGTGTAACCTTTTCGTGAAACACCCTGTATAAAGGGTTCGTCAGGTATTATGAACCAAGCTTGTAATCCCCTTTTTACTCAGCTTAAAAAAAAGTTGAACCATAACTTCCAGTAATGTTCTGCGAGAAATCAGAATGTGACATTTTTGTGCGTCGCGCATGCGGGCAAATGCGCGTAACGCACGTCAAATTTGTTTTTTCAAACGGAACCCCCTATTTTTTATTGCAGATTCAGATTCTACGTCAAATTTCATGTACATATATCACCCCCACTCGAATTTTTTGATAGCGCGCAACCCGTTTCACGCGTGCTTGAATTTGCGCGCAGTGGTGATTACCGGCGAAATTGACATGGCCGTCGAGGCCAAGTGTGGCACATGATTTAACACTACTTTTTAACGCTGAATCCAGTGTTGATATCTGTTTTTCGTCTATAATTCATGAAATTTTGCGTAGAATCCAAATCTGCAATAAAAAATGGGGGTTCTCATTTGAAATAACGAAGTTGGTGTGCGTTGCGCACGATTTGCGCAATGCGCAACATGGTCATAGAGATTGAAAAATGATGATTAAGAAAAGATTGAAAAAAAAAAGTTTATTTTACAACTACCTACCTGCACGATTTTACAAGGGGGGGGGGACGTTTTCAGGGACACATTAGGATACAATGGTCTAACTGCCAAATCTCAAATTTTGGAAAATCCTGTTCAAAGTTTGAAATCTTGCTAGTTGATGATTAGAATCAAAATTGGATTCGGCTTGATCTAAAATGTAGTGATTCCACATGATTATTGTTGAAGCATGTATTGGAGACAGAAGTTGAATTTTAACGAAAATTACGATTTGGCGAGCCAAAATCGATTGTTACGTAACTACATACTAATCCTGCTTCGTCAGTATTGTTTATACTGCAGCAATGGTTCTATCCGAAAAGAGTGGAAGATACTATTGTTGCAGAACTGAATCCTGGGATTCGGAAAAACGAACAAACGAATTTTTGGCAGTTGGACGATTGTTGCGTAACGCCGTCCAATTAATACAAACATTCTCATTGTAGGGTACATTGCAAATTATACTGAGATACCGACATTAAATTTAGAGATTTAAATTACAGTAAGTTAAAACGAAATTGTTTTTCGTCCCTATACTTTCGATCTATATAATATGACATATTATACATTGTACAACTGTTATAGAAGACTTGAGTAACTCACCTTACTAGCAGTATGTGGCTTGAAGAAAACCAATATTTCGATCTGCCAGCAATTAGTTGATGTACAAAACTGTAAAACGCTTTGAGAAAAATGAAGTTTTCCAGTCATAGAACATGCAGCATCAACATCCAAGAAAGGAAAGGAAGGTGTAAGAATAGGTTCAAAGGGTATTTACCTTTGAACCTATGTCACACTTCGCAGATTTCAAACAAATCAGTGCTACCAAGCAACATCATTTTGTAATAATTACATACATACTGAACAACACCTGTTTTGTAACTGGTGGGACCTAAGAATACAATTTTTTCTATTTAATCATTTGTTGGGAGTAATGTAATAAGCTAAAAAAAAACATTTCTTTACACTTAGGTCAAACCTCTCGATAGGAAGCATGGACCTATTGTTCCATGGACCGGGCCTCCACCCCTTTCACCACCAACTGCAATGAAGCCTGAAAGTTGTGGGGCGAGATGGGCGGGGGATGGGAGGGGAATGAGGAATTTCCTATTTTTGACCCCAAAATCGGATTCAGCACCTTTTTTTTCGGATTCAGGCAAACTTTCAGCCCGAACTTCCTAATTTACGAATAAACAAAACAGTGTAGAAAATACGAATGTTAAAAAAAAACCGGGAAAATGACGTCATGCTGGAATAGTTCATTTATGGCCGCTTGAAGCGCTGAGATCGAGAAATCCATAGTCCCCAGATGCAACATTTCATGAAACAGTGAAGTTCGAAATCGAAAAACTGAAGAAAAAAATAGAAAAAGCAAGATGGGGAAAATTAGGTTTCCTCTGTTTTTGTTTGATAACTTTTCTCTTAGAAAACACGATTTCGTCGTCCCAATGGACAACACTGGGAGGAGACGGCGATCCGAACAGCCCAATCAGCGAGCGCTCCCGCTGGACGTCTGTTTTCCCGGTTAGTTTTGAAATGAAAAATTTTGACTGTCTCCCAAAAATAACAGGAGACTTATTTTCCGAAATCAGCCCGATTTTCATCTATCCCACACCATTAACTATTCAGGAAAAATGCAAACAGAAATCGGTGAAATTCCTCATTCAAGACGCCAAAGGGGCGTGGCTCGTGCTGTACCTACTGAGAAGAAGGGCCCCACCACTACTCACTTTAGGCCACGCCCGTAGGGCGACTCTCAACCACCCACTCAGGCTTCACCACAATGGGCTGGAGGCCCAGTCCATGGGATGCAGTTACCTACAATGAATTATCCTATCCTAATATTTCAATTTCGAAGAGTACGAATATTTTGCATTTCAACTGGGTAAAATAAGAATGAAACGCGACAGCTCCGTTCCAAAATGGGTTTACCATTAACCGGGCGTACAAGTAGGTAAATCATCAACAACACGATGAAAATCATTTTTTTGGTAGATCCCTTAATTTCCGAAATGGGTAGTATACCATTCACCGGGCCTACAAGTAGGTAAATCACCAACAACACGATGAAAAGCTTTTTTTTGGTAGAATAATAAGTATAAGTAGATAAATAATTTTTTTTTTTTTTTTTTTGGTAGAATAATAGGAAATTATTCGATCGATGAACATAGCGAAACAGCAAAACAGCTGAACTCGGGAAAGAAGGCGAGCGGGAAAACAATTCTGCGCAGAACCTACTGCGCGCTTCTGCGTAATCATTTGGCAATCATTACGGATTACGCACCTATGTGACTCTATTTTGGAAAACAATTCAGGCATGATATGGGCGTAAATATGTCCATACTGTAGAAGTAGGTAGATTTTCTACAATAAAAAATATCAAACAAACAAAAAACCATTGGCAAACCTGACTGATCTTTCATGTTTTTTCAGTATCCATGGTGTTTTTGGTCTTTCGTGGTTTAACATTTAATGGAGAGAATGGTAACAATTACTTACTCGATATTCAATTTTTGCTTTATTTACATTGATGCCACCGAGCAAATGTGCATCACCAATTTAATATGCACGAAATGTGCGCATTTCTGAAGGTCGTATACGGAATTTTATTGTTGTCCGTGTTAACAGTCATTTGACCTTGAGTCTTCCATCCCGTCCTCTTATCTTCTGTTTTCTAGTGTGTTCCGTGTATCGTCATCATAACGCTGTAGTTCAAGTGATTTTCTGTTTGCGTGTTGAATTTTTTTTCGCGTTGAAATTACTTGCGTTGCGACGTGCGTGAATTATTATGGGAAAAGATATTTATGACTTGTATCCTTCATATCTTCTGTGACAACTTGCCCTCCTACTACGTATCTTGTACCACCCACCTTTCTGTGTATTTAAGTGTGAAGAAGCTCTATTGATAAGCATTATCGAATGTTTCATAATTTATTTTAAAATCGAACAATAGTATTCATCTATCTTATTCAGTGAAAACGGAGATGTAATACACCTGAATCTCCCTCTTTGATTTCCCCTCTAATAAAACTAACCGGTGCCTACCTACCGATATCTATAACATTTGATCCTAGAAGTGATACTCATTCCACAGCATTGAAGGTCTCATTGTGTTTTATGAATCCTTGACTTCATTTTTGAACAAGATGCATCACAATCCCGTTTCCATCTGAAGAAGAAGCCAAAATTGCCATTAAAACTCTCGCTGTTGACGAAGAACCCAAGAGATCAGCGGTTGAGAAACAATTGGAGCTGGACGGCTCTCAATTAATTGTGTAAGTGTTTTCAGTGCAAATATGTACTTATCATTGTAGGCCGTTACACATATATAAGAAAAACATGTTGTTTAGCAATGCATGCATTCCAGGGGACGTCCCATTGGATAAGAAGTAGCTCTTATAATATCAACCGGTACTCAATGAAACATTTTATTTATCTTTCTGCTGCACAAAACAGTTTGATCCAATGGAATTTAGGGTGAGTGCACCAGTAAATGAACACCTAACTACTTTTTCAGAATTCTCAACTTCAATAATTCATCCTGATTTCCCTGATGCAGTGATTTCCACTTTTCCAACGCCATTTTTTCCCTATACAACTCTAGTTTCTATTAAAAATAAATTGGATTACTGAAAAGGTTATTCTGTTCTCTAAAAGAAAGATTTCGTAGAAGCAAACTCGATTTTCCCAGTGAATGAACAGCGCCACCCTAAATATGAACAGTGAAAAACCCAGTGGATGAACGGGGTAGTAACGAAACTTCAACAAACCTTCAAATTGGTTTTTTAATCACAGGAACAGTCTTTTATTTCTTTCAACATAAGTACCTGACTAGGTATAGTACATTTTATCACAAATAGATAACTAGGCACATTTTAAGGTAACAATCAGGTAACAAGGTCCTTACTGAGGTAGTAGGTAGGTGTTCATAAAAATAGTATAAAAGCACAATGGTGCTGGTTAAAATATGTATAAAAGATATAAAGTAGTATAGGTATAAAGTAATACTTTACTAGCTAGTAAGTTAATACTAGGTAGGTAAGCCAATCATTTTTTCGAGCTCCTTTTGCGAGGTGCATTGCTCGTTTGCTTCTGTTTCCTTTTTTCTTCCCTCGCCATTTTTCTCTCTTTCTGTAATTTTTCTTTCTCTTCCTTCGCCTTCATTTTCAATTCTTGGGCTTCGATCCATTCCTTTGTAGTGATACAACCAGTCGGTTTCTTTTTGGGTTTTTGATCAGAATGGCTTGTAGGCTGAGCAAGGGGCACATTATCATAATTAAAGTGTTTCTCCCACAAATCATTTTCAGCATTTTGGATGGATGGATCTGGAACTTCTGATTGTTGTTGCTGAGGAACAACATCAATTGCATTACTAGTAATCACAGTTCCAACTTTATCACAGCCCGTGCATGTGATACCGTCACAAACGTGAACATCACTGTTCATCATGTCATCTAAGTTACCTACCACTACTTATTTGTAAGGGAATATTGTCTATATCATCACTCATATCAATATGGCTTACTTGCAATTGGAGGGAGTTATGAACTAAGTTACTACTAATCTCACTCATATTAATATTATCGCTCATATTAAGACTAGAAATATCTAAATTAGAAGTCGCAGTCTCATCGTTACATGTAGTATCAGTCTCATTAGCTAGATCCTCTGCTTGCTCATGGTCTTCATCATTTGGGTTGGGCAAGAACGACGTGCTGGGATTTTCATCGTGGGTTGGAGGCGAGGTTTCTCTCTGCACCATTTCCAAAAGGGATACAAGTTTCCTTTAGATTGTTGATCGATCTCGTTTTCGCGCTCCCATTCGTGAAAATTGACCGACGTTTCCATTGGGAGGTATGCTTCTAGAACCCTTAGAGTTGTGGCATAATCAGATATTGAGATCATATCAAGAGCACCTGGTGGTCTTTCTTCTTCAGTCATCTTACGCTTCCTCTCTGACAAGCATTTATCAAAGTCGATGGCTGCAAACTTTAAAGGAAAGAGACCACATTTACGGAAGGCGTTCCGTATTACATCAGGTCTCACTGAATCAAAAGCACCCTTAAAAAGTTTGGCAAAATTCACTTTGTTTATCACGTTTCCTCGTACTTTCTGTTGTCTAACAATTTTTCTCCATTCTACTTTCAGAGGTCGGAAGATTCCTACGTCACAGGGCTGTACTATATGGGTAGCATTGGGAGGGAGACAATAGATTAAGATGTCCCTTTCGAGACAGTACTTGGAGAGTTGTAAGCTCAGATGACTACGATGACCATCAAGAAATAGGATGCCAAGAAACTGAACCTCATTATTGATCAGCCATGGGTATACTATTTTCTGTATGTATTCCAGAAAAGTGTCAGAGACCATCCACCCAGATTCAGATATGCCAACCATCGGGCATCGAATGCATTATGTAAGGGTTTACCTTTTTATGTGGATACACAACCATGGGAGGTAGAGCTGAGCCATCTGCGCTGTAAGTGCATAGCACTGTAATTGATAGTTTTTCACTCCCAGTTGTGACTTCATAAAAATCTGGCAGCTGTTTGGGACCCAGTACTTTTCCTGTTTTGGGACAAGTAAGGCAGCCAGTCTCGTCAAGGTTTAGGACTCTTCTACCCCTCGTACTATCTTCAAAAATGTCCTCACAATCATGTTCGACGAGGAAATTGTTCAACTCATTGAACCATTCCTCCAGATTTTCGTTAGTCACCTCAGCTCGACATTTGGAAATCACCTCAGTGTTCCTTTTTTTAATCTCAGGGTGGCGTTTCAAAAATAGATTGAACCATTTGATTCCTGGCCGGTTGTTGGTGAAGGGATTTTCCCTTGGAGATTCTGTCAACAGACCCTGAATCGAATCTTTAACGTCCTCAGGGTGCAGAGGGAAACCAAGCATAGCTTTCTTCACGATCCACTCCTCGATTTGGTCTTCTTCCTGCTGTGTAAGTATTGTGGGCGGACCCATTTTCCTTGCCATTGGGACCTTATTATTTATTTTGTTGGACTAGGTTCCTTTTGGCAAGCCATACCTACGATGAGCTTCATTCAGTGAGATGTTGCCATCTTGACTGCATGAACCAAATCTGCTTCAGAATAGCAAAAACGTTTCACAGTCTTCACCACACGATCTTTCTTCCTTTTTGACATCTGAAACCAATAGAGCATAGCGCTCATAAATTACTCAGGTAGGTAGGGAGCTAGTAATCATCTTGGCGTTTCATTATTTTGTACAACGACCTAAACTAAGTACTTATGAGTAGGGACCTACCTAGATGCCTCCTGGGGTTCAAAATAGTAAGTAAGCGAAAGACGGGCGCACAAACTTCAAATTTTTATCGTTGAGAATGCCAAATTGTTCTGAACAAGCAGTGTGTTTATTCACTGGGTTTGGGAGGATGACCATGAGAACCCAGTGAATGAACAGTCACGACTTGCAGACAAAATGCCCCGTTCATTCTTTGGATGTGGGCCTTTTTTTACATTTTCTTTTGAACGAGTCAACAGCTGGATTTTTCCTGCACATTTTAAGTGCACATCCATTTAAAACAAACCACCTAGCCTTTTACACCAGTGAATGAACAATGTTCATTCACTGGAAATGTGCCATTTTTCAATCCAGTGGGTGAACACCTAGGAAAAATGTTTGAAGTTTGTTAGTTTTGCACATTTTTCTTTATTCCTATTTAGGAATGGTAATCTAGTACCTAAAACAACCAGAGGGAAGTCAAATGCACAAAAATAATAAAGAAAATGCAATCCCCAGCTAGCAAAAAAGTTGCTTACCTTGCTCTTCTGACTGTTGATTCTGGCCGACTGGGAGGTTGCGTTCTTCAACCTTATGTTACACACGTTTGGTTAAGGTTATAGTACTAAAATTTTTGCCTGACCTCTATGAGTTTCCAATGGAACTAATGTTTACCAACCCAGTTCATAGAGAGCAGCGAGAGGCTTTAGATTTGTAGAAATGTGGGATTCTGTTCATTCATTGGTGTTTGTTCATTCACTGGTGCACTCACCCTAGTCAGTATGCTGAGGAAGTATCATCATTTTCAGCATTAGGAGAATCCAAAACTTGATATGAAATCGGAGTGTCTTTCCATCCTTTAACCAGGATTTAAAATCGATGATCTACGATACACAACACTAATTGAGTAATTTAAGCATCCCCCTCCTCTTATGGTGCCTGACTGGCACCACATCTCCTGGCGCCATGATGACACCACTGATTTGGTCCAAAGAGGCACAAAGAATATTTCATTGAAATTCAGAGGAAAATTTAATGTTCAAAGCTGTTCTTCCGTAGGTAAAGAGTAGGATTAAGATGTATTGAAAAATAGTACATTTTGTGAATATCATCGTCCTCTCTCCCCCTTTTCTGGCAAATTTTGATGCTCAGGTGAAGTAATGTGCAATTGGAAAGTAATCTTGTGTCGAATCAAAAAATCGGTTAAGAATTGAGGACTCGGCAGCTGTCTTCAGGTGTTGTCAATAGCGCCATATTTTCAGTAAGAAACTAAAGTTCCCATGGGATCTCCGAAATTAAGGCCTGTCCTACAGGGAGATTGGTGACCATTCGAGGCGATGTCTCAGGTCTTGGTAATTTTTCGGGTTAGGTCTGATAGAAGGACCTACTATTAAGAGAAACAACAAGCAAGATTAAACTGAAACGAGGGATTTTAATGAGAACGAGAACAAGCTTATCACAGAACAATATCGATGTGTATGAGATCGATTGGGTGGTCGGACTACTAGATAATCGATTTACACAATCGTTAGAAAAATTCAAAATTGTTTACACTTATTTCCACACACCCCAGTCATTTTTACATTTTTCAACATTTCTTCATTTACAATTCGACATTTTTACACATTTTACATTTTTACATTTACAATTTTACATTTTTTTCATTTCTACATTTTTTACATTTTTACCTTTTTACATTTTTACATTTTTTACCTTTTTACATTTCTTCATTTTTAATTTTTTTTACATTTCTTCATTTACAATTCGACATTTTTACATATTTTACATTTTTACATATTTTACATTTTTACATTTACAATTTTACATTTTTACAAAATTTACATTTTTACATATTTTACATTTCAAACATTTTTACATTTACATTTTTAAAATGTTTTTTTTTTCCACATTTTTTTTTTTATTTATTTTTTTTTTTTTATTTTTTCAAACTACTTTTTAAAAAAATTTTTATAACATACATTTTATAAACTTTTCTCGATTTGTCTATACTGTTTTTTTTAAACTTTTTCTCACCCATAAATATTGGGTCCTACTAGCCCCGGAGCCGCGGCAGGCACCGCGGCCACAGGGCATCACCCTATCAATCTCGCGGAGGGTCCTGATCGCTTCTAACCCCCACCCATTCCCCCGGGGGGCCACGTCTGCCACTTTGCCCACTTCTACTCCATCCTCCTCGGTTGTCACGGGAAGCGTGCTGGGCCCATAACCTGATAGAAGGACCTATTATTAAGAGAAACAACAAGCAAGATTAAACTGAAACGAGGGATTTTAATGAGAACGAGAACAAGCTTATCACAGAACAATATCGATGTGTATGAGATCGATTGGGTGGTCGGACTACTAGATAATCGATTTACATAATCGTTAGAAAAATTCAAAATTATTTACACTTATTTCCACAGGGTCGTTGGAACAGGCAAGTTATTTTGACCGAGGAACCACTAAATTTGAGGAACTTTCTCCAGGCACTCCAATTTATTTCAAACTTAATTTGACACTTAATTTGACTTATCATGACATGAGTGTAGACGAATTGACATTTTTGTTAAACAAGAGTTGTGAACATGCAGTACCTATTATTATTTTAGTGTTGCCCTCGTACAATCCCCGCTCCTCTTAAGCGGTTGAGGCAATAAGTAGCCATGAGTGAAATCATCAGAACCAATTCTGATCTTCCCTTTGGAAGACAGTTGGTGACGTCAGGAATTCAGCTGCGATGCCAGGAATGGCAGTTGGACGAAAATTCAACCTGAGATGGTTTTTAACATGAAACATGTTATTGCGTTAGGGAAACCCGAAAAACGGTACGCTGGACTAGGACGTGGAAGGGGGATGCGGAACGGTAACGCGTCTTTTCTACACTATAGTTTTCAAGGTGCAGTAAGCCGAGCTTTTCAATGTATTTTAGATATGTTGCTAAGCATAATATAACTTTTGTATTATACCTACCTACGACTAAAAGTTCTGCACTAAAACATGTTCCATGTTTTTATCAATCATGCCGTTGGCTTTAAATAGATAGCATCGGGGGGGTGGGGGTTCCAGGTGGCACTAAAAAGCGGAACTGATGGACCAGCCTTCTTCTTCTACTTCATGCTCTGTTTTCGGATTATATATCTAACTCTTATCACCTGAAGCCCTTTTTATGCGCTTTTTCTGCTATTCGGTAAATTGTACTTCTCAAAGAAAGAACAGGTTGATAAGATGAAATCTTGGAATTTAGAGCAAGGAAATAACCTTTCTGCAGCAATTCGCTTTATCAAAGGCTGTAATAAATTGGTATAATGCTGTGTAAGGTATATGGTATACGGCTGTAATAAAATAATACTACTGTAACCCTTGTGTAACCCCTTTTATCTCTAAGGGAACCCTCGGAAGGGAGCAAGTCAGGAATTTAATAGAGAAATCCTAACCAAGGTCTTGTGATATTTTAACTATGCTAAGTGTGGATCACTTACCGTTAGTTGTCTTGTGCGTCTTCTCTAGAGTAGTACTGCCACCACCTACTTATAAAGTAGGACTTGGTCAGGAGACTAAGTGAAAATATATGACTGAAATGAATGAAGTTTATAGCAAGTGAAGTTACATTATTTGTGTTGTATACCTGGTCAGTGGGAGAAGTCAAAGAAACTTCCGTACGTGAAATGTATTATAAGAAAAATACGTGTAAATAAAACAAATGGTAATTCTTATAGGTATTACCCCTACCTATGTAGTTGACTTGGAAAGGAACTATTCTCACTAGATGAGGTAATCGTGGTGGTCACTGAAGGTGGGCACCACGAGGTTTTCGCAATCACAAAATTATACAAGGAAATATTATTAAAACTATGAAATTTTTACTTAAATCTACGGGGGAATTTAGGAAAGGGCCATTCTCAGTCTCTGTCTTTTGGTAGGTATTATTGCGCCTATATTGCCTCTTCGGTCAGAAGTAACTTTGAAGAGTTTTAACCTATCTCTAATATATACAGAATTTGTGCACTTCCTACCAGTTGAAATTGCCTGTGATGGGTAGGTATTTGTGCACTTCCTACCAGTTGAAATTGCCTGTGATGGGTAGGCTCAGTCGTCTTGTCGAAGTCTTGAAGTGAAGGCGGTCGGAGGCAGTCAAGTCGGGTGAAACCAGGAGGTGAGCAGGCAAATGTCGGGGGGGCCCAGTCTCGGCAGGCTTTAACTCTCATCCACTTGGATGCTACTCAAGGAATGGAGAGGTGGAACGGCGTCAAGGGGGTCCTTAGGTTCTGGAGGGGGTCGAGCGGCGCGCATGCGCGTGGGAGGGGGCGCGACTGGTGGCAGCGGAGGCAACTCCGTGGCTGCTGGCGTGGTCATCGGCAGCGACCCGGCGGACCTAGATGGCGCGCGTTTTGTGGAGGAAGTTGTGTTAGGGCGAACCGTGATCCGGAGGGGCGGGACTCTCCGGTCACACTTGCTATAACACGAGCTACCGCCCACTCTACTGCACCTTCTCCTGAAATTATTGCACCAGTAAAGTAAACAACCATTTCAGGTTGGATTTTCGTTCGACTGCCATTCCTGGCGGATGTCATCAGCCATCTTCCAAAGGGAAGATCAGAATTTGTTCTGATGATTTCGCTCATGGCCCCCCACTGCCTCACCACTCTGGGTTGTGACGAGGGGGCGATAAGAGGTCGCCAAAAAAAGGACACTGCCGGCGATGAGCCTTGAACCCACGATCCCCGCAAAGGTCGGTCCATAGTCCACCGCCAAACTACGACGCCCCAACGACCGTAGCCACACCGTTAACTATTGCACTATCATTGTAGAGTAGTGCGATTGGTTGATGAAGTATAAGGAATACAACATTATATTGATTAAATACATAATTTTGTATTATTGCTAATTACTTGATGTTCCACGATTTTTTAATAAAGTCGAGGCTTTATTAACCCTTCAATAAAGGCCATTAAAACTAAGGTGAAGTAGAAGTTACCGAATAGCAGATGGTTTATACAAGAGCTTAGAGCTTGAAGTAGAAGTTCCTGGTTCCTCAGTCGTTTCTACGGACTTTTGGTTGGTTAGTGTTGGCAACTCGTCGAAACCTCCCGCGCTACGTGTTCAGATAACCTGACGCCCTTCGTATTTCCGATCTTTCCCAAGTTGACTGGAATCTACCTCATGTTTACGAGTAAATCCTTCACGACCCTTATTATGGTGAATTATTGATTTTTTCCCCATTCGGAGAAATAGCCTGGTAAATTCGTCGCATTTGTGATGAGACGGTCGTAGTTCCGTGGATTCTTATGTAGTGACCATCGCGAGACGAAGTTTTCGTATCGGCTCCTCCATCAAGACTAGTCAGCAAAAAATATGGTCTTGCTCGATAACGACGCCGTAAGTTCGCATTCAATTCTATCTACGTACTATTTTCATCAGTTAACATCGAATATTTACTAGCACCACGTTGATAGGTTTCATTTCAAGTCATTTTTCGTATTTCAGTTTTTGACGCAGCTGACGATCATGTTTCACGACGTCAGAACCATTGGATCTGTCCGACTGTGCATGAAAAGATGTAAGTAGCTTATAGCACAATTATTTTTACTCGTTCCTACTTATCTCATGTTTATAATTGATAGCCAAGTAGAGCGATAATAATATTCCACCTAGGTAGGTATCAGCATGAAGTGTTTCGAACATGGTAGGTTGAGACCTTCTTTCCTGGAGTTAGTGTGGTGTTTCTTCTTTCTTCAATGCTTAAATTATGATTAATCTTTCCTTATGGAACCTATCAACAGGGAATTGGTACCGAAGTTGTTTGAAAACTCAGTGGAGTTGAAAATACACAAACTATTAATACGTTTGGGAATATTGTGGATGTTGTTTTTTTACTTCTGTTTCCTTCATAAGGGTTTACTGTTCATTATTGGGGAAAACTCATACAGCTCAACAATCAACCAATTATTTTTTTCATGTTCATAATAAATTATGCAGAAAATATTCATGCGCTGAAATTCGTATCACATTTACAAATGTATCACGTATTTTACGTATTTACATTTACAAATCGTATAACATTAGGTACTTTCTCTCCTGATTTTTGCTAAATTGATTCAAAATATCTGCTAAGTTGGATGGGGAGAATCACAATCATCTCATTTGACTCTTAATTTAACTGCCAAAATCAAAAGTTGATGATGTTGCAAAAATATGTACCTATGGTAAAGTGAACAACGTACAATAATAACTTCACGATGTTCACTCCGGGTTGAGGTAGGTCCGGGTTCAGTAGGTACCTACTTGATGGAGGGTTGCATTCCTATCAATGAGAGTAAGAAATAATGCCTATCTACTTCCTTCTATAATGGATATAAAATTGGATTTTCATAAAAGTGAAGAACGATGCGGGTCTTTCCTTAACATACTGTACATTGAGTAGGAATTGATGTCTACTTTCCTGTGAAGGGTACAGGGGAAAACCCGACCACTTTTCTTGTAAATAAGAAAACTCATTTTGAAAGTTTGAAACTCGATTGTGTTTGGCTATTATTATACTACTTACTAGTTAAAAAATTGAAAAACTGAGCGAACCCCCCAAAAAACAGGGGTAGAACCGACGATGTCAATAGGGAGTGCGCCTGGGTAGGAAAAACTGTTAATTGTTATTTTTAATCTAAGGTAGACCTCATTCTGAGAATTTTGGTACCAACCGCAACCTTCTAGCGTGTGTAAATCTTTTCCTATGAATTTTTAAAGTTTCGACCGTTTATGACGTCACAGTGGGCTGGGGGGTCTCCGCCCAGGCGAGAGGGGCGCGTGACGTCATAAACGGTTGAAACTTTGAAAAATCATAGAAACAGGTCTCGTCAAGCTAGAAGGTCGCGGTTGATGCCAAAATTCTCAGGATGTAGTCTATTTTCGATTAAAAATCTAAAAAAAAATCAAGGAGCACCCCCCATTCTCATCCAATTTCTGTTCTTACGTCGTTTAATCATTGAATAATGGTAAAACAAGGTAAAATGAAATTTTAAATGTTGGAGAACATAAGTAGAGGTAATTCTTTTTTCCGAGAGGTCATTCAAACAAAAAAAAGCCAACCAAAAGAAAACCATTCCCACTCATTAGGTATCGATTTCATTTTTTTTCAGGATTTACAAAAAGTACTGCTTTGAAAAAAACGTCTGCCAAGTTGGGTGGGCAGTATAGCTTCCTCACTCATTGTAACATGGACGTATAGAATCAGTTGGCGAAAAAATTATGATTCAAAGCGTTATTGAATACCAAAATATTGGCGATAATATGCGGGATAGGGTTGCAGGTATTAATGTTTATAATAGTGTTGTAAATCCACCGTCTAGGACCTAACCCACACAATCCCTGGAAATTTCATCGAAATTGGTTGAATAGTTGCGGAGTTTTGGTTGTAACAATAAATTTAAAGTTCGCGCATGCGCAGCGGCTATTGCTTGACCAATTTGATTGAAACTTATAGGGTGTCTCTTAGAAGTTAGTCCCTAACTAACCTCCAAATTTGAGCAAAATCGGTTCATTAGAAACCGAGGTTCCAGGAAATTCACGTTTGCGCATGCGCACTCGCTCCTATTGGTCCGAAGGTGCTGAAATTGATAGGGGACCGTCTAGGACCTAACCCGCACAATCCCTGAAAATTTCATCAAAATCGGACCACAGGTTAGTATAGTTTTGCCCGGGACAAGGATTGACCACAGACAGACACGGAACCAAAATTGTTCGGGAAGCTCTAAAACGCAAAAAGCAAGTGGAAATTTTGATTTTGGAGGACATTTTTTTTCTCACTTCTTTCACGAATACAAAGCTTCCCTACCTTCGGTAGTGAGGAAGCAAAATTTCACCATGAAATTCGAGGAGGCTCATTCTGTCACGATACTTGGCTGATGAAACTGATAGATAACCTGAAAAATAAAACCATGAAAGTCAATCTGTATTATACCGTGCTGTATTATCTCTGTATTAATCTCTATTGTATAATCAAACGATAATTACCTTCTAGTACACTGTTCTTTAACACTGTCGGAACCACTGGTTGACATAATAATAGTTATTTATTTTAAAAAAAAAACAATGAAATTATTTTTAGAACCTAGAAGACACTAGAGAACATTCTTTGAGGGAAACAATATAGAACTGATGAGAAATGTTGTGAATCACAGAGGCAAGGTGGTGGGGACCACCTCTTGCCCTGTTCGGGGTTCAGTCAAGGAACTGACATCGTCGGTTCTTTCCCTGTACACCAAAAACTCCAAGCCTACGTCGGTTTTTTCCTTTTTTTTTCTAGTTACTAAAATGAAGAGCGTCGTTTTCTGAGTTCAACGATATAAAAAACTCGATTTGTGAAAAAAAAAAGTGACAGTCGGTTTTTCCCCACGACCCTTAATGTATTGTGTGTTCAGTGAGAAAAGACCTCACTCTCTAAAAACGTCCATGTTATTTGACTTGAATTTTCATTGAATGTTTAAACGGTGTCTTATCTTTTTTCATTTGCTATTGATGTATTTTGATCATTCTATAAAAATCACTCATGAAACACGAGATGAATAAGTTATCTTCCTTTGCCGACGCACTAGTGTTTCCAACATTCTGGAATGACAATGCAATATTTTTCTACAATTTCATTTATGAATGACTCGGTAAAGCTCGGAGAGAAATCAATCTCTTCTTTAAGATGTCACAATTTTGTCTTGTAAAATATCTTTCCAAAGTTCATATCACCGGGAAGAGAAGGAATCATTTTCTCCTCGAGAAAGCATACCTAAGCATTTTTCGTAGCCACATTTCTGTGATTCAATAGGTAGGTCAATTTTGATATTATTTACTTTTTTTTGTATTATAATCATGTTTTTTTTTTTGTTTCAGATGACGGTCGCACCAAACCAACTCCCAAGGATAAAACGAAGAAAATTCCCGAACCTGCGGAGTATCTGTGCCTTCTTAGAGCGTCTACTAATAAAAAGAAGATTTCCACTGTTGTAAGTATCTCTTGTCCGAATCTTTCGTCCGTCAAGTGTTTTTTTTTAAATAGTTATATAGGTAGTTATAGGTACGATATTTTACCTCTATAATGCAATTGCTTTGTGTTTCTCCATTATAAGAGGCAATTTCTTCTACCTACTAGATGTATTGTTAAACCTAATGATAAGGAGACAAAAATCTCTTTGAACGTTGTAGATGATCAGGTCTTCATTCCCCTTTTAGTATCGTTTAATTTAATACCTTCTGAATGCAATAATATACTAGTACTAATCAATCGTACATCCTCAAGTCTTTGTATCGATTAAAACCTTCTGAATGCAATAATATCAATCATACATCCTCGAGTCTTTGTATCGAGTAATACCTTCTGAATGTAATAATTTACTGAACAATCATACACCCTTTTAGTCTCAGTGTCTTATAATACCTCCTGAATGTAATAATTTACTAAACAATCATACACCCTTTTAGTCTCAGTATCTTATAATACCTCCTGAATGTAATAATTTCCTTATCAATCATACTTCCTCGAGTCTTTGTATCGATTAATACCTTCTGAATGTAATAATTTACTAAACAATCATACACCCTTTTAGTCTCAGTATCTTATAATACCTTCTGAATGTAATAATATACTAATCAATCATACATCCTCGAGTCTTTGTATCGATTAATACCTTCTGAATGTAATAATTTCCTTTTATATAATTATGCATCCATTTATTTTTCAGGTTCATCCGAAGGATGTCAACAAATTCCAACTTGCTTACTGCAGCCTCCTCCGCGGGAACATGGACGGTCTCAAGAAGGTGAAGAAGGCGAAGCCGAAAACAAAAGCCACACAGTGAAGGAATCCGCCAAACCCCCTGCATTGTCAACTAGGAATCTTCATTTCTTCTCCCCTACAAACCCCCAGAGACTATAATCAGTTTTTGTTTCAACAATATATTAAAGTGAATACATTATATTTGTCACTATCTTTTTATTTTTATCGTGAATGTTCGAAGGGTATTTGGATCAGATTTTTTTAAACGTTGAATAAATTTGTTTTTCTAAAAAGCTTTGTTGTTGTTTTCTCATCCTTCGGCCTCAATTTTGTTCTCTTGTTGGTGGGTACTTTTGTGTGAGATGATGATTGATGGATTTGGCCATGTAAGTTTTGAACTTCTAGGTCCTGTACCAACTCTACTATAAATTTGATAGCCAGGGACGTTACATCTGTAGTATCTGTATCTGTATCTGTAGAAAATTATCGAAATATGAGTACTTCATCTACCTTTTATGGAATAGTTTGTTAAAATGTGTAATTCTGAATACTAGGGATGAGTACTGATTGATTTTTCGATCAAATAATAGTGTTTTTTTAATCAATTTGGTCGTATTTAAGTCGAATTATGGAGCCTGGTTTCTTCGGATTCTCCAATTCGGTACGTGAATAATAACTGTATTCTAATAACTAGCGGAACCAACCCCACAAATTAATGTCAGTACAGTTAAATTAATCGGTTATTTCGTAAGGAATCGATTCCTGATGAAATAGTCGTTGATTTAATTAATGACCAAGAAACTCTTCATGGTCAGAGTTGGTGGCCCTGTGCGTCTGAAGTATAGTAGAAAATTAACTTTCTTTATAAATAGTGCAGGTAATATTTGATGCATTCTCACAATCATGGACAGTCGCTCTTGCAATACTTCCTGAGTTCTTTCCTCAAACATTTGATCTGCTCCGTGAGGCACATGAACTCCTTGACAGTTGGAGTCTTGCATTGTTCTGTTGTTGTAGTTGCTGAAAAATACGGTTTCGTTATCTTTTCAGCTACTATTGTCTATATTATATTGCTAATTGCTCGGCAATTACCCACCTGGTATAACCATGGATGTTGTATGTTTTACTTCACTACAGGAATTCAATCTTCATAGAAGTTTTGTGAACTCTGCTATACTTACTCATTCTGACTTTGGCAGGGGTTGAATTTAACGATAATTTTTTTATTTCCCATTCGCTCAAATCGATCACTAATGATTATATACATCGAATCAAACATGAAAATTATTACCCGAGCGATATAATTTTCGCTCAGGGAATGAGGAATTTCACCGAATTCTGTTTGCATTTTTCCTGAATAGTTAATGGTGTGGGATAGATGAAAATCGGGCTGATTTCGGAAAATAAGTCTCCTGTTATTTTTGGGAGACAATCAAAATTTTTGATTTCAAAACTAACCGGGAAAACGGACGTGATGCGGGAACGCTCGCTGATTGGGCTGTTCCGATCGCCGTCTCCTCCCAGTGTTGCCCATTGGGACGACAAAATCGTGTTTTCTAAAGGCTCGGCCACACAGAACGCGGGCTGACCGCGCGAACTGACAGCAGTCCGCCGCGGACAACCCCTGCCACACAGAACGCGGACAGCCGCGGCGGACCAGTGTTAATTTTCTCAGTGTTCATCGATCATGTCGAGCAGCTCATAAGGGCCTTACTCCTTTCACTTGCTTCTAAATCAAGTACTTTTCCAACAATTAGGCAAGTACTTCCAAACTGTGATAATTTCAATAATTTATGTCCGGTAACGTTTTAAATTAGGTTAAATTTGCAACAGTTTGCGACCAACTCGAGCTCTGTTGGTTGAATAGGTACCTACCTAATTACGGAGATACAACAATATCCAAAAATAGATAATTTTTTTCCTCCCAAAAAGTGGAATTTTCGTTGTGCTCGAAATGGTTCAATAGCATAACTACTCATTTTAGAAAAAAAGTAAGAGAGAGGAATTTGATTGAAATGTAGGCAATCAGCATCAATTTGAAACCTTTTGAAACTTTAGTTTTCTCAAAAATTAATAAAAACCAAAAATAAATAATGTTTTGAGAAAAAAGTAGGAAGAGTCATTTAACCTATAACATTAACATAAACACATTGATTATATTTTGAGGAAAATATGGAACAATTTCAATTATAGTGCAGAATTTGAAGTTGCCCGCCGCGGACTCTGTAAAAAATTACAACCTGCCCGCGCCCTAGCGCGGACAGAAGTTGCCTGCCGCGGCAGTCCGCGCTCTGTGTGGCAGGGGCAATGCGAAATGCCTTGTTACAGAGTCCGCGGGAGTCGGGCGAACCTGTCCGCATGGTCAGCCCGCGTTCTGTGTGGCCGAGCCTTAAGAGAAAAGTTATTAAACAAAAACAGAGGAAACCTAATTTTCCCCATCTTGCTTTTTCTTTTTTTCTTCAGTTTTTCGATTCGAACTTTACTTTTTCGTGAAATTTTGCATCTGGGGACTATAGATTTCTCGATCTCAGCGCTTCAAGCGGCCATAAATGAACTATTCCGGGATGACGTCATTTTCCCGGTTTTTTTTAAACATTCGTATTTTCTACACTGTTTTGTTTACTCGTAAATTAGGAGGTTCGGGCTGAAAGTTTGCCTTAGAGGGTTTTTCGAGGTGCTGAATCCGATTTTGGGGTCAAAAATAGGAAATTCCGACATGGTGAAATTCCTCATTACTCTTGAGCGATATAATTTTTGCTAAGAGGATAACGATTATTCTTGAGCGATGTATTTTTTCACTCAATATATAGCTCAAAGTTATCTTAAATCACTAGCATAATAACTATCGAGCTGCGGTTGGTCTCATTCGATTCAGCGATGAAAATACTAAAAGATAGACACCTCACAGTCCCTCAACATTCTGTACTAGCAAATCCGGCTCATCAAAAAGGAAGGGGTTATTTATGAATAGGGTGTAGGTAGGGCCAGCCAAAACAACTTGGGGCACCACATGAAATGACGTTGTGGGTTATTTGTCGCCTGTAACCGATTCCCCGACTACTTGTAGTTAAAGTGGTAGCACTTGTGCGGGCTCAGTATCAGGTGGAGCCTTCAAGGACTGTTTCCACACCTGTAGACAAATTGGGGACTGTCTCCCTCAGTCACGCCTCCATAATGCTCGGGATAGGATCTTATCCTAGGAGGCTGTAAAGCAGTAGGATCAGACTATCTGTTCCAGGCCTGTGACCAGTCATGGCTTCTGGGGCGCGGGTTGTGCCAGCACACTGGTTAACGGCCCTACCCTAACACTCGTACCGCGGGTGGGGGGAGCCCTAGGCTACTGGTACACTGACGAAAGTCAAAGTGACACCTGTCTGCCCCCCAATTGAGGTCGGATTCGCAGGGGTAGAGGTGTGTCGGTACAGCTGTACCGGGACTGTGGAACCGAGTATCAGGTTGGAACGGTTCCACGCAGTGACAAAAACTCGACCCTTACCGGTCCAGTTCCACGGAATGATAAGATATCTTGAAATGGCTCTGGACTGGGAAGAGATCATTCTGATTGGTGAGGATGGAACTGGACTGGTAAGGATGGAACCGGACCTTTAAGATATCATGGAGAATGGTTCTGGACCGGGAAGAGTTTTGGACTGGTAAGCATGGATCTTGTTCTCAGTTCTGTTCCATGTTGTACCTGGAAGCGCCCTTACTACTTCCATGGACTGAGAATGGTTCATGGAATCATGGAATGGCTCTTGAGCGGGAAGTTACCTTCTGGACTGGTTAGCATGGAAGTTGTCTCCAGTATTATTAATTTATTAATGTCATGTTAAGTTCTTAAACTGCAACGTCATTATTCTTTCCTTGAATTGTTTGGTAACTATTATTTATAATAAATTGCCTCTTTTGTAACACTTGTTCAAATTCCTTCCTTTTAGCGAATTGTCAAGGAAAATGATGCTATTGTATTGCAAGTTGAGATCATAAGCATGGAAGAAGGACGATAGGGATTTGACTGCCTGCTTCATCCATGCCATGTGAGTGGGATTTGATCGCATGTACCGGTAATGGAACTGTACCGGTAATTTGGAACGGTTACATCTTTGTCACCATAACCGTTGGAACCATTCCAGGGAAATACCTGGACTGACACACCCCTACGCAGGGGTCGTGGTTTCCAAAACCCAGGCTGCAGTGCGGGCTCTACAGAGCTGGGTAGGGTTCCGAGGGCCATGGACAACACGTTGGCCTGGCACTCAGATCCCGGCATATGAGTTTTCTGAATTACCAAAAACTCGGGCGCCGGACCCACTAAGTCTGGAAGCATGAGCTAGAACTGCGGCTTCTACCTGTAAGAAGTAACAGGGAGATGCATCGACACTGATTCTGTGAACAATCCCTCTCCGGAGGAGCTTTTCCTCTGCTGCTTGCAGTGGAGGGGGAGAGCGTAAAGCTTGGCCTCAGTCCTCCTTTAACCGATTTCCACTTTGGAAAGGGGCAAGACATTCACCAAAAAGGAAAACACAACCCACATTAGGAGTTAAATCGTTTCCTTAAACACTCAATCTGCAATTTTCATCACATTATCTATGTGCATAAAACGCCAACCGTGCGTATGTCGCCCGAACGTGGGGGTCCCGGGTTCGATTCCAGGCCGCGACATCAAATTTTTTTGCCTGCTTTTAGCAGGCTTTTCAGCTAGTATATTATAGAAAAAGAAAGGTAACATGAATTAAATAAGTAAGACGAAGAGAAATGACAAATCAATTATTAGTATTAAGTTTCAGTAACATTATTCGTTCGAAGTGGTCTGCGGTCAGTCTCGTCCTGTAGTCGTACCTACCTTATCCTGATTATCGCCTTTATTCAACATAGGTACCTACATCGCTATATTCAAAATACTTAAGAGATACCCGTTGTTGAGTTTTATTGTCGCCAGGAAACGATTTAACTTGCTAGTACAGAATGTTGAGGGACTGTGAGGTGTATATCTTTTAGTATTTTCATCGCTGAATCGAATGAGACCAACTGCAGTTCGATAGATACTATGCTAGTGATTTAAGATCATTTTGAGCTATAGGTATTGAGTGAAAAAATGTACCGCTCAAGAATAATCGTTATCCTCTTAGCAAAAATTATATCGCTCAAGAGTAATCGTTATTCTCTGAGTGAAAATTACATCGCTTGGGTTATGATTTTTATGACTGATTCGATTATAATCATTAGTGATCGATTGAGCGAATGGGAAATGAAAAATAATCGTCAAATTCAACCCCTGGACTTAAGCACATGAAAATCACATGCTCCTCTTCATTGCTAGGTAGCTAGATGATGGTATCGTACTCGTAATTATAACCAACATCTTCAATTTGGGAACAATAATCAACAATGTACGAGTTGTGTTATGTAAAAAATGGAGTTAGCGAACTTTTTTAGTACTTACCCCGGCTGCTCGAACCAGTTGTATCGTAATTATGTTCCGTATATCGTTTTTTCACTCTTTCCATTGCTTCCATCATGTCAGCTTCATACAGACTCTTTGTAGATCCTGATGCTCTATTGCTTGGCTCTATATCATCAAAATGAGGCGGACTAGAGGGTCTGGACTTCAGCATCTTAGATTGCTCTACTGTGGACTTGAGGTTTTTCAGCAGAGAGGGACTCCTCGAACGATTTGGCTCTTTGTCAAATCTTGTCGAATCCATCGAAGAACGCTTTCCATGTCCATTACCACCTCGTTCGTTTTTGTTTTTGCCCCCTTTTTGGTTTTTCTTGTCGTCTTTGCGCATTTCATTTGTTTCTACTCCTGGACCACAATAGGCCCAGGGGTTCATTGTCTTTGTTGATACGTCAGAAAGATGTTTGTCACGTGTTGTCGTGTCTCGCGTTTGAGTACTACTCCTCTTGTAGTTGCTGGGTCTTCCAAGAAAAAATCTACTTGATCCCTCTCTTGGATCGCTACTTCTCCTAGAGGAGCTGTATCTATTCCAGTTTTCTTGGTAAGAACTTTGCCTTTCTTGGGCTGGAGGCCACCACCACTTAGGCCGGGACATGTCTCCTGCACAGTCAGGCATAGCTACTTTTGGATACATGTTCCCCCATGGATAGGGGCCATTCTGAAAATTGCCTTGTCGACAACTTTGTTCGCATTCCACATCGTAGATCTTCGTGCAGTCTGGCATCACGCTGCATTTCACTCTATTGTGTTGAAGTCCTTGAACGTTGTACACAGAACATCGTCGATCCGGTTGACAATTAAGCTCTCCAACTTTTTCGCATTTCAGTACTTCGTCGCAGTTGTTGTAGACTCGACAAGTTGATTCTGGTTGTGCTTTAGGAGCACATACACTACGACAATCAATGAGATACTGATTCTTCGTGGGAATGCAGTTCGCCATATCTACTCCGTTACGCGCAAGTTGAATCAACATTTCTTGCGTTAGCGCAGCCGTGAAGAGCACTTTACCTCCTGCTTGTGCTGTCATTTGAGTCTGCCCACAAGGCTGACAAGTTGCTGTAGATCTTGCTTCAGTGTCTGTTGCACACTTTTCTTCGTCCGTACAGTAGCACACAGTTTTCTCTTGGCCAGTAGGTTGCCCGCATCTTCTTGTGCAGTCATTTACATAATTGCAGGTTCTGAAACATCGTATTCTGCCGTATGTGTGGGGACCGGATATTGCTACATTGACTTGACCAATTCATGTGATTTGGTCAAGCCAAATAACATGGTTTTTTTGTCAATGTATCAAAATTTTCTATGAATCTCCTTGCAATACTGAACTTTAATGTTCATCTTTGAGAACTGATAATCTAGTTCATAATTTTTTTAATTCATCATAATACGGAGAAAGATTTTGCAGTTGCATCTAAAAGTGCTTTGATGAAAACAAAATGGTTACGCCTCTACACATGTACATACAGAACTGGATCTCAAGCTGGGTTCACATAAGCAGTGGGTGCAGATGCTTACTGGAGAGTCTAGGATCTGATTAGTGAAAAGGGTGTCGTCCCATCCCAAAAATTAGACATGAGAACTGTCTACCTTAGTTTTGTGGAGATGATTCTCATGAGACCCGAACAAATTGTTTTGTGATCAGGCTGACATTGTTTTTGGAGATCACCTCACCTCTTCATGTTGACACTTTCTCATCCACCATTCTCGCACCTTCTGCTCTATATGGACTCAGCTGTGACGTTATCTTCAAAAGGCATTATCCCCCAAACGTATTTACCTACACTGGCACGGAAAATCTGCTCGATGTTTCTTAATGGAAGTCACCGAATTGCAAGGTTTTGCTTTCCCCGATTCCTGGACTTTGGGCGAAATGTTGGCTTTTATAAAGAAATTGGCTTGTTCTTTGTTATCATTAAAAGCGCAATCTGAGTCAACTGAGCCACATGGTGATATTAACAGTCCTTGACAGCATCTGAAGCAATAGAAATGAGAAATTCTATTATTCCCGAACGATGTTTATACTTATTCCGTGTTTTCCCCACCCTTTGCGTGCACTGGTGATATCGGTCAACAACGCCTACAAGTCGAATTCCTCCTTTGTTCAGGTACCTACCTAAATTTGGTGAGATCCAATTCCGCTTATCTCTAAGAAAATCACCATGAAAACCATTTTCAGGTCTAGGTACACCAGTTTCTATGTAAACTTCAGGGTGGAGGAGAGTCCGTTCAGTTTTTCTTCCTGGTGGTTTGACTTGAGTGCTGGGAGGAAGGGCGCCATATTGAAACTCTCGTCAAAGAGGGCTTCCTTGAGGGATTACTACGAGCAGGTTACTGAACAGATTACTAACTAGTAGCAGTATTGGGAGTGCGAAAAACATTTATATGGACGTAACTGGAGACTGTTGAGCTCGCCTCCGTCCCAACTGTAGAAATCCCGTATTCCTTTATATAAACTGAAATTTAACCGAATCCTAACAAGATCTGCTGACTTACGCTGTTACAAATTCTTCTCTTCGTTTATTTTCTTTCAACAGCCTTACTCTTTTAACCTCTGCTGGATCGTCAAGAGGAGATCGCTTGCCTTTAGATCTGAAAGACGTTTGAAACATGAATATGGACTCCTTACATCTTCAAAACATACCCTGTGGAAATTGTATGTTAGCATACAGCCTTATTAGCGAATTTTCAAGGAAAATCAAGCTATTGCAACAATCTCGACATTTTTAGAATGAACTTTTTCGAAAAAATTTTTCACTCAAATCCCATTTGGAACATTCTAAAACAATCCCTGGAGAGTATGTAAAAACAAAAAAAAATCTTAATACTGACACTGGATGTATATAAATCTCTCTCCATACCTTCAACAGAAAGATTTCTATGAAAATTCGCCCATTAATTCATGCTGCATGAATGAATTTTACCAAACCTGAAAATCTACTTAATAATGATAAACATCAAATATCTATTATCATTAATATCCGAATTATTATTCTCATGGATAAATAACTATTTCTACTATAACGTCTACTAAATAGTCTATTTCTATGAGAATAATGAGTTACAAAGTTAAATCGATTTCAACGGTTAGGTCATCATCAGTAACAATCAATAGAAGGTTTGTTCGGAGAGGCAGTCCCGAGGGGTTCTGGACAGGACACGCCCCTTTTTGGCTGTTTGGGGAGTCTCAGAACTAGTTCTGTGGAGTCCTGAACTGCAAGTTCGTTGTTCAGAGAAGCATTCCCAAACCGCTTCGAACCAGTCCAAGTGGTTCTGGATTTTTTTCAGAACTTCTAGTTCGAGACATTTTCAGTAGACTTTTCAAGCTTATTACACAAGAGGTTTGTTCGGAGAGGCAGTCCCGAGGGGTTCTGGACAGGACACGCCCCTTTTTAGCTGTTTGGGGAGACTCAGAACCAGTTCTGTGGAGTCCTGAACTGCTAGTTCGTTGCTCAGAGAAGCAGTCCCAAACGGCTTTGAACCAGTCCAAGTTTTTCTGGATTTTTTTTCAGAACCTCTAGTTCGAGACATGCGCAGTAGACTTTTCAAGCTTATTACACAAGAGGTTTGTTCGGAGAGGCAGTCCCGAGGGGTTCTGGACAGGACACGCCCCTTTTTAGCTGTTTGGGGAGACTCAGAACCAGTTCTGTGGAGTCCTGAACTGCAAGTTCGTTGCTCAGAGAAGCAGTCCCAAACGGCTTTGAACCAGTCCAAGTTTTTCTGGATTTTTTTTCAGAACTTCTAGTTCGAGACATGCGCAGTAGACTTTTCAAGCTTATTACACAAGAGGTTTGTTCGGAGAGGCAGTCCCGAGGGGTTCTGGACAGGACACGCCCCTTTTTAGCTGTTAGGGGGAGACTCAGAACCAGTTCTATGGAGTCCAGAACTGCAAGTTTGTTGTTCAGAGAAGCAGTCCCAAACCACTTCGAACCAGTCCAAGTGGTTCTGGATTCCAAGCGGCGGATAGATTACTAAAAACTGATGTTGTATTCATTATTTTGTCTTCTTTTCTTGCCATAAAATTTAACTTTCAATAATTATTATGCCGATTTTTTCACTCTTGTATGCATACTGAGCATGCTCTTGTATATCCTTCGAGCCCTAGAAGGTAATCATTTCAGGAAGAAGGAGGTCATTTCAGTGGATCCCATTCCCAATCAGTTGGCATAGTAAATAATAATGAAATCATGGGGGTTTGAAATGGAAATGTGAACCGAATGATATTTTTTGTGGTATTTGCTGTTCTAGCCTTATTTTGAATTCTAATAATGATAATGTGATCCTGCAGAGTTTGAATTTCCCTACCTACTTCAAACTGATTTATAGTCTATATTGTACTTTACCGTATCTTCACAATAATTACTTTTTGCGTGACCATTTCTTCTTTTTCTTAACGTCTGGACTTGATTTGCAGTCGTCATTTACATTGGCTTGTTGGGAAATGCGTTCGAAGCAACAATTGCATCCTCTTGGATGAGGTTCAAATGTCATCCGAGCCACGGTTGGCGGTTGTCTACTCTGCTGGTTACTGAATCTGAAAACGAATGAAATGGATACACTCGTACAGTCGGTGGAGGATTGTAGCTCTCTGGTGAATTATAAAGTACGCTACTGGTGGATGAAGACCTCAAGCGCAGGTCTGGGAGCAAAGCATTCTGTTGGGGCCAAGCTTTGACTTTTCACCCTAGAAATAAACTAATTACTGCTCTTATACACTTTAGATATCTATTCTACAAGGCTCTAACAAGAAATTTCTCTTAGCAAGTGTGGTGGACGCCTCAGGGCGTCCCCACTACCGCCCCCAACTGGCCTGGAGTAGGTGCCCCTTCTCCAGCCAGCTAGGGGGTATAAATAGGGCCGGATGGCCCGGAATAAATCAGACTGTGTCTCAATCTAACTGCCTTTCCTTCCTAGCTCTTAAGAACCTATTGTCCAATTGACCAACCATATTTAATTGTAAATCTGTCTCCATCTTAACTGTCGGCCATTATAGCAGCGCAACACACTGGTAACACCGACGTTTGCAGCCATCATACTTCGCCGAAGTTCGCTGCCATCTTTGCACGCCATTCGCCTCCGTCGAGATACCGCGCTTGCGACGCTCCGGACCGGCCACCATCAGCACGACGACATTTTCCGTGCCCTCCATTCGCCTTCCGTCGAGATACCTCACAGAGACGCTCCGGAACCAGCCATCAGTAGCACGACGACATTTTCCGTGCCCTCCATTCGCCTTCCGTCGAGATACCTCACAGAGACGCTCCGGAACCGGCCATCAGTCGCACAGCGACATTTTTAATTACACCCATCTTGTGCAGCCATCATCGTCCGTCGAGATTCCGTGTTTACGACGCTCCGGACTCCATTCTGACCCGCCATTCAGCTCCATTTGCTTGAGGACGCCGCTAATCGGAACTCGCATTTGGGGCTCTCAGAATCGATCTGTCACTCATTCATTGATTGACCGCCGGACGAGAGTGAACGGGACCCCCCTCCTCGCGGCGACCCCCCACGAGGCCCGCTCTCCTTCTACCTGGCGCCTCACAGCTGTTCACGTTACGTCAGCCCCCGCCGCGCCCGTCTACGCTCGACAGGGAATCCCCTCTCTTCCGGGAAACTCTCGGCCCCCTTCCACGAATCTCAGCTATTTAACGAGAAATTCGCCGTTGATTAATTGCAGACCACTGCCCATCAGCTTCGGGATCACTTCTCTTCTCTTCTGGTCTCCACTTCGGCTCACCTCGACCTTCAGCTGCCATTTCTCCGCCATCGAAGGATCGACCATCAGCCGCCATTCTCCTCCATCGAAGGATCGACCATCGGCTGCCTTTCTCCCGCTATCACTGCATCGAAGATCAATCTCTCATTCCTCGAAAATTTTTTTTAAAAATTATTAGAGGAATAGAGGCGCCATCATTCCGCCATCTTGCACGGCCAACTTCAAGTCTCGGCTGCCGACCTTCGAAGAACACTCTATTTTCCTCGAAAAATTTTTTTTCTAAAATTTATTAGAGGAATAGAGGTGCCATCATTACGCCAATTTTCACGGCCAACATCGAGCCTCGTCTGTCGATCTTCGTAGATTACCCTACCTCCTCGAACATTTTTTAAAAAATTAATAGAGGGGTAGAGGCGCCATCATTACGACCCGCTCCCGACAGACCCCGCGGCCGCCACCGGCCCCAACTCCGCAAACAATCATCATGGCTGCACCTACCAAGCTTCCACAATATGACCCTTCGCTTCCATCAGTATGGATTGCCCAGGTTCGACTCGCGTGCGCCAACGAGGACCTCAACACGGAACCCGAGCAATTTCGGAGAGCCTTCCTTGCCTTGGACGTTAAAACAGCAGAACTAGTGGCGGACATCGACGCAAATTCACCTACCGCCTTCACTTCTCTCTGCGACCGACTCCTACAAGCTCACGGACCTCGTGACGGATCGGACCTCTCTTCAATCCTTCAGAACAACTCGCTGGACGGATCTTCGGCCGCCGCACACGCACGCCTGCTTCGCAGAAAGCTACCTACTGACACACCGGCCTCCATACTTCGCTCCATATTCCTCCGGGCACTTCCTCCTGACATCCGCTTAAATGTCGCCGTCTCGACTGAAACGGACATCGACAAACTGGCCGCCATCGCCGACCGCCTACTGCCCCTTCGGGACAACTCGTCCTCCACGGCCGCCACTGCACTGCAGTCCACTTCTACCTACTCCTCCGACGACAATGGAGACTCAGCCGACGACGCTACACACATAGCCAGCGCTGCTAACAGAACACGCACCTTCCAAAAACCTTCACAGATGCCTCCCTCGCGACAACGTTCATCACAGATGCCCTCCTCGCGACCACGAAACTTCGCACGCCGTCGCATCATGCCGCAACAGCAAGAACAACAGTACCCCCCAGACCGGCGCTCACCATACTGCTACTACCATCAAAGATGGGGCCCTACCGCGATATACTGCCAATCACCATGCTCCTGGAGACAACACATGCCAACGGGAAACGCAAACGCACGGTCGCCAAGGTGGTAACGACTGTGCATAACCGACCCAA
This sequence comes from Apolygus lucorum, assembly GCA_009739505.2. Taxonomy (NCBI): domain Eukaryota; kingdom Metazoa; phylum Arthropoda; class Insecta; order Hemiptera; family Miridae; genus Apolygus; species Apolygus lucorum. Next base: position 23,729,035 of record CM019174.2, on the reverse strand, counting down.
CCACCAACGCCTGTTCATCAAATGCAAACGCTCAAATTACGACTTCTTAGTCGACACGGGAAGCGATCTCTCCATTTTACCCAACAACCATCTGAACCGCCGCCGAGAGACTCCATCTTCCACGCTACTGGCCGCCAATGGCTCCAAGATTACGACCTACGGCTCTCAAACTGCGACCGTCCATCTTCCCAAGTTACCTCCGTACGAATGGACCTTCACAGTCGCCAACGTCAGCACAGCCATCTTGGGAGCCGATTTCCTCAGCCACTATGGCCTCCTCGTAGACCTTCAAAACCTCCGGCTCATTGATTCAGCCTCCCAGTCGTTTCTTCCCGGCCACTGTCTCATCGCTTCACCACAGGAGTCCTACTGCTCCGCTGCCTGCGCTCCACCTCGCTTCCAACGTCTACTAGACGCCTATGAACCCTCATCGCATCCAAAATCGGCGCCCGTCTATCACCACATCGTGACCACCGGTCCTCCCTGCCATGCAAAACAACGCAGATTGGCTCCGCACCTCTACAACCAAACAAAGGCCCATTTCAACGAAATGCTGCGCTCCGGCATCGTCCGCCCTTCCAATTCACCTTGGTCAAGCCCACTCCACGTAGTTCTCAAACAAAATGGGGATATTCGACCCGTCGGGCTACAGGGACCTCAACCGAGCTACAACTCCGGACCGCTACCCGATCGGCCACCTGCATGATTTCACACTCGCACTGCATGGTTCCACCTTTTTCTCAACATTCGACTTATCGAGAGCCTTCTTTCACTGCCGTATAGCGCCCGAAGACATTAAAAAAACTGCTATCCTGACACCATTTGGACTCTACGAGTTCACAAGAATGAACTACGGCCTACGAAACGCCCCGCAGACATGGCAACGCTACATGGATTTTATACTCCGAGATCTCCCGTTCGCATACGTCTACTTAGACGACATTTTGATTGGATCGCCGGATGCCGAAACGCACTTCCACCACGTATCTCGCTTACTTCATGTCCTTGCTTCCTTCGGGCTTTCAATCAACAAGGCCAAGTGTCAACTCGCTCGAAGCCAAGTCAAGTTCTTAGGACACTTGGTGGACAAAGATGGCATCAAACCTCTACCATCGAAAACTGCGCTCATCCGGAACTTTCCTCTTCCTCAGTCAGTAAACGATCTCCGTACGTTCCTCGGGCTCATCAATTTCTACCGCAGGGCTATACCTCACGCCGCGCACTCGTTAATGCACCTCACGAAGCTGCTGCCATCAAACCCGAGAAAAAACGACAAGCGCCCAATATCATGGCCTCCGGACGCTCTCCATCATTTCGAAAAAGCTAAGCAACTCCTCGAATCATCCGTCCAGCTAACTCATCCTCCATACCGATGCATCTAATTTTGCCGTTGGAGCTGCCCTACATTACCAACACAACGGAACACTGTTCCCTCTCGGATTCTTCAGCAAAGCTCTCTCTCCCGCACAGCGGAACTATTCAACGTTCGATAAAGAACTTCTCGCAATATACTTAGCGATCATCCATTTCCGCCAAACCATCGAGGGTCGCCCACTTACGATCTCCACGGATCACAAACCCCTCACTACGGCGTTGACCTCGCTTACAGACACCATGCCGCCCATCCGACTTCGTCATCTGCGCTTCATCTCTGAGTTTACTTCCGACATAATATATCGTCCCGGAGCCTCTAACCTTTCAGCGGACCTCTTCTCGCGAATCAACCACACATCGGCCGTCTCCATCGTACCTCCCACGGCTATCCGTGATGCCCAACTTAATGACCCACACATAGAGAACATGAATCTCACGCCGGTCACTCGGGACGGAATTACTCTCCTCTGCGACATGTCAGATTCGTCGCCCCGACCTTACATACCTTCTACACTTCGCCCTGACATTTTCAACATGATTCACGGCTTGTCACACCCGGGCATCAAAGCAACCACGGCACTCCTACGCGGACGATTCTTCTGGCCGAACATGTTGACTTCCGTAAAAACCATGACACGCGCCTGCCCTTCCTGTAATCGCGCAAAAGTGACGCGACATATTCGCGCCCCACTCGGCCGCTTTAACGACGTCGAACCGCTACTTCACATCCACGCAGACATTCTCGGGCCCCTTCCCAGAAGCGACAATTTCAAATTCTGCCTAACAATGATCGACAGAGGCACAGGATGGACCGAATGCGTCCCCGTCCGTAACATCCAGGCATCCACCATCATCCGCGCCATTTTCAATTCATGGATTTCACGTTTCGGGGCCCCTCGCAATATCACCACCGATCGAGGAACACAATTCATGTCGCATGAATTCGCGAATTTCTGCCGCCAACATGGGATCACTCACAAGCCTACAAACGCTTATCACCCACAGGCCGACGGAATCATCGAACGTTGGCACAGAGTCCTTCAGGAAGCCATCATGTCCACCTCATCCCCATCATCATGGGCTCGGGACCTTCCCTCCATCATGCTCGGGCTACGCAATCGGCCCTCATTAGATGGTTTCTCTCCCGCTCAGCGTTTGTTTCATTTAAACCCTCGCCTTCCCGGCGATATTTTCACTCCCCTAACACCAAACGACATACCAGCGCTATCTCATGATTCCTATCGGAACTTCGCCCGCTCTTATTATCCGGCCTCAATGCGGAACGCTACTCACGTCTACGTCAGAGTGGACACGCCCAGAACAAAGCTTGCACCCCCCTACATCGGTCCTTTTTCGATACTGTCCAACGACGGGAAGACGCTTGTTTATCAAGACGATTCGGGGGCAAACAAACAAATCTCCGTGGACAGATGTAAACCTGCAACGACACACGCTCAAATCGCCGGATCCCCTTCTACTGTTTCTTCCCCCTCTTCGCACACACTTGGTCATTTCTCCTCGGCAACGTCTTCACACCGAGATGAGCAGCCAAACATTGCGCAACGATTTAAGGCTAACGCCGTCACCACCGCCTCCGCCGCCGCCTCCCCGCCTCTCGAGCACCACCGCAACGGCCGTCCTACCCACCGTCCGAAAACCGACGAGACCACTGCCTCCCGGCTCATCAAAAAAACCGGAGGCTACGGCACAATCAAAAGAGTCGGCCACCAAACCACTCCCACTGCCCCCACGACAAATCATGTCCATAACCGCGGCGATGGATCCGCCGAGGCCGCCCCTACCGTCACTCTCGTTCTCAATTCCGCCCTACAAAGGGAACTGCGCGGACTGTTGCATTCATGGGTGGCACATGCCTCGGACATCTTCAATCACAACGCAAACACCAATCCGGACTTCACCTCCGACGCCGCCGCCATACACGCCCACCCCCATCACGGATTTGAGGGCCGCATCACAGAGATCGACATCTCCAAAACCGCCGCCTCCGAAATCACGCCCCAAGTCTTCGGTTATAATTCCTCGCCGCCGCCGCTCGCCCAGCCGCCGCCGCCCACTCAGTCCGGCCTCCCGACGCCGAGCCCGCCGCTGAAAATTAAAAATTAACATTGTATTTATATCGTTTTCTTAAATAAACATCAAAAAAAAAAAAATAAAAAAAAAATAAAAATAAATTAAAGAAAAAATAAAAAAAAAAAAATAAATAAAATAAAAAATAAAGGAGAAAAAAGATACAAAAAAATGGATGGAAAAAAATATATCTCCTCCACCATTCTTCTCCAACCCTTTCCTAAAAAAAAAAAAAAAAAAAAAAAAAAAAAAAATATATATATATATATATACTCACCCTGCTGGTATGCCGCCGCTGCTGCCGCCGTGCCGCCGCTGGTGCCGCCGTGCCGTCTCTGGTCCTGCCGCACCGCCGCCACGATCCGCTGCCGCCTTCCGTCGCCGCTTCCGCCGCATCGCCGCCGCTATCCCGGACCCGCCAGCATCGCCGGCCAGAGACCTCCAGCCTGCGCCTTCCGGCCCTTAACCACTGTCCCCCCACAGCAAGATATTTTTTTCATTTTTCCATTATTATTTTGTATCTGGGGGGGGAAGTGTGGTGGACGCCTCAGGGCGTCCCCACTACCGCCCCCAACTGGCCTGGAGTAGGTGCCCCTTCTCCAGCCAGCTAGGGGGTATAAATAGGGCCGGATGGCCCGGAATAAATCAGACTGTGTCTCAATCTAACTGCCTTTCCTTCCTAGCTCTTAAGAACCTATTGTCCAATTGACCAACCATATTTAATTGTAAATCTGTCTCCATCTTAACTGTCGGCCATTATAGCAGCGCAACACAGCAATTTTATTTTGACCCCTTGTTTTCTCTTTTTTCAGTTTTAAGATTTTTTGTTTTCGACCTTGCATCGCTAAAATGGCCACAACTTCCTCAATTTTTGAGAAAATCAAACTTTGATTACCCTTGTTATGTCATACATCTATGTTCAGTAGTTCTCCAATAAAGTGACGTGTAGGAAAACCCAGAGTGGCATGAGTCATCACCAACACAGGTTAGGCGAGGAAGGGAAAGAACACGTCATCTGACGTCACCTCTTTTCCACTCTCCCCTCACCATAATAACTTGAGTATATAAGCCGCACTTTTCCTACATGCATTCGTACCTCGTCTATCCGACTTATCATTTCTTGTCTTAATTACAGCCCAGTTCTTCCGAAGGAACAGTTTGCCCCATAAAGGCGCCAAACCTCTAACTCCCCTTAGGGACCTCTTCAGAACAGTAGGCCTCACTAGGTAAATGTTACCCCTCCCGCCGGTAGGTCTGTCATCAGACGCCGAGGTTGACGGATAGATTCTACAAACACTTATCTGGATGGTAGGCCGCGAGGCGCTGTGGATGGAGTGCTAAAGCCCTAGGCTTTAGGGATCAATCTCTCCGTTGAGTAGGATTCAGGCGAACAATTCAGCGCATCGAGAGGACCATCGCCCTCACTCGGCTACACGCAGAACACAACAACCCAATTGGAAATAGCGTTAAATTTCCCATGTCCCTGATGTCAACCCAATTGCTTGAAAGTCTCAAGGGTCAAACGTTGTAATTGTACTACTTTTCTTGAACCGTCGTGGTTTACGTTGGTCCCTGCAATCTTTTTCTCTTCTTTTTGGCGAGAGAAAAACTCCCTCAAAACTTCGACATTCCAACGGTATAATAAAAAAAAATTCACAATCGAATTTAGGGGAGAAATTTGTGTTTGACCGCGGAAAAACCTAGTTTGTTTTTCAAGTATTCTTTGTCCAACCCTGGAGGTCCCCCGTCATAACATTGATTTCTTTTTAAAAAATTCAAAATGTCAATGTTTAGGGTATATTTTAAGCCTTGAGTCCTACTTTTAAAAATTGGTTTAATATCAAGGGGATAGGAAATTTAACGCTCTTTAGAACAGTAATCAGATTTTGCTTTTCTCAATAATTGAGGGAGTTTTGGCCATTTTAGAGTTGCCATGTCGAAAACTCGAAAAAATCTTACACTGAAAACACTCGGAAAATGATGGGTTAAAACAACTAAGAGACATTTTTTGTTCGAAATAGGTACCTTGTTAAATCCCCTGAAGTATGGCGAGTCGAGCCTGATACACCTTGTATTCTTCAAGCTTGAAACTGGTTCGGATTCCTTGGAGAAAGCATCCAAAGTATTCTTATTGTAATGACTCATACTCTCAAATCTATAGTTTTCCAATAAAGGACTCAAGGGAAACCCTGAGTGACTCATCATGCCAGGTAGGTGAAGTGAGGTACGGGAGACGAACACGTCATCTGACGTCACCTTCCTCCACTCTCCCTTTACCCTTTTAAAGTAGTATAAAAGGAGGACTCAGGGCTTCACCTTCATGCATTCGTCTTCCAACAATCGACTTGATTATTTCTTGTTCTCCCTCGCCATCTCTTGGAAGCCCTAAGTTCCTCGGAGGTCTCGTTAAGCACATTGCGCCGGCCTCCGCTCCCATTTCGCCTAGGAGTTGTCTTCCCCAACTAGGACTGAAAAATGTACTGCATCCCTCCGGTCGGCGAGCAATCGCGCCGAGGATTGCAGCTTAGCTGAAATCCTTAAGCACTCCTGCATGCAGTAGGCGGTAATGCCTTCACCTTCGTTGAGTAGGGACCAATAGAAATCGACAAGCCGACATAACACTTATCTTAAATGTCTATGGACCTGTTAGTCCCCTTTGATGGGAAACTGGTACAATCCAAGACGATACTGATGTGGACGGGCCAACACTGTCGCTCTTGAAGAGCGGAAATCTCAAAAAGAGGGGGAAGGATATCCTCTCCTTATAAATTTCTTTAAAAAACTGGTTGTGACTTTATTTACAAGATTCCTCCAATCATCAAAATACTTCATGAAACTCACAAACATCTGGGGGGGGGGGAGGAAGCCGAGGCCACAGAGAAGGGATTCCAGTAGAAGACTTCCATTCGAGAAGACCTAACTCTTAATGTTTCGGTGGGATTCAAACTCATTAAAACAAATGAGCCTGTTGGTGAACAATCAGTCAAAAACATTTACTTTGAATGACATTTTCGGGGTCTTCAAACTGTGCCACGAACCCAAGTAGTCGTCATTTTTGAAGGAGTTTACCCAATTTCCTCGGGTTGAGATTACTACTGGTCCAAACGTTGCCTTTACTCAGATTGAATGAGTTTATCTTTAGGAGGAAGTCACAGTAAATTTGTTAAAGTCAGTTTACTGATGAGCCACTTAACCCTAGAATGGAAACAATGAGTAAATCTTACTCCTCAACACCTTCAGTAGGTAATACCGGCAGAATTTAGGTAGGTAGGGCCCCCTGGCTCCTGCTATGCTTCCTTCAAGGTTTCAGCTATAAAAGTCAGCTATAATAGTGCACCCAGGAAGGTCAGGTGCTTCCCCTTTGTGTCGCTCAACCTTACTCAAAGGTAAGTGAGTAAAAATTACTCAACATTTTCAATACTGTAGGTCCAGAGGAGTAAATATTACTCCTCATTTCTATTACGAGGCCCACCAAGGGAGTCATTTTTACGTAATTTTGAGTTGTTCACATATGGGAAGTTCGTTTTATTTTATTTTTTTTTTCGTTCTATTCGAACTTGGCTGAGTTTACTTTTTGTCTTTGAGAGTGATCATGTTTTGCCTTTTCCCCGATATTTGAGTTTTTCCCTATTTCACTTCTTTTTACTTGCTACTGTGATAAAGGACTGAAAACTATTTCATTAATTGGGAACAAGACTGAATTGCCAATGTTTGTGATGGTAAGTCATAGAATTCTGAAAAAGTGACCTACCTGGTTTTTTTTGCTTCAATGGGATGCTGTTTTCTTATGAGAGAACTGGAAGCTATTTATTTCATTATTTTGCTATAAGAATGAAGTCCGAACGTGTTATTTAGGTACCAACCAACCTGCTTAGAAAACAGCAGACACCTACCTAGTCTGAGAAATAGTTAGAAAGATAGGTACCTCCAAGTTTTTTTAAACCAATTTTGCTATGATTTGACACTCGAATTTTTGTTCATTTATATTTTTCAATACAGAATGAGTTACTCACATTGTTTATAAATGTTATTCGCCTAAATTCAATAACATTCAAAGAAAAAATGCGAGGAAAAAGGAGGTTTCCTAAGTGGGAGTAAAAATTACTCAATTTTTCCATTGAAAGCCTTGAGAGGCATTTTTCCATTCTAGGGTTAAACTTGCTGGCAGAGAGCATAAAAGCTCCTAAGCGAAGCCTTTCCAGGTGTTACTGAGCCCCCACAAAGGTGAAGGCTCGATTGCTCATACAATACTTACTCGAATGGTGTCATTCGACACACCCAAGGATTCACATCGCAGATATTTTTTGGTGTTTGCCTGATTGGGATGCCACTTTGACCGCACGTCGATGATCCTGTTCCTATGACTTGCATTGTTAATTGACCGAAAGAATCACCATAATGTCCAAAACTACACTTTCAGATTTTCTCCTTGCCTAATAACTTGGCATCTCCTTGAATTTTTAACCCATCTCTTGCTTAAAAAAACAATTACAATTTCTTGCTACATAAAGTTTATCATTGACAACCATAGTTTGATGTATCCATGGTTCCACAAAGTTGACCATCGAAGTTTATTATTTTTACATCAGTTCCAGTGACGTCATTATGTTGTGGAGATATTGAGATTTTCAATAGTTTGGTTGATTCTAGTAGTTAAGATTATCATTCATGTTTGTTATGAAAGTTAAGAACTTTCTAGGCTATTACCTTCAAATTTTGATGATTACATATCGTCACGTTTATTTTATTTAGGAATCAATTTATACCTCTTTTTCTTTTACAGGACGCTGAAAGCTGAAGAGCTGAGAAAACTTCGTGTGGCTGCTACTTCGTTCTTCGATTTGTCAACTCTGGTCGTGGATACAATCAACGAGTTTTCACTATGAGTCACGACTTCCCTCAAAACAGTCCAGCGCCGACGCCCAGCAGAGCGAACTACGGGTTTGCTTTGTACCTCGCCATGTCTTCTGGGTTCATCGCGTACTGCTGTTGGGCAGTCGATATGGATAACGTCATGCTCAGCAAGCTTGGGATCACATATCTTCCTCAGGTGAGTTATTCACCATTATAACTACGTTTGCAGAGTTTGGGATTGTTCCAATGGCACCATACTTGACCATTCTTCTCTCTCGGGGAAGCGATAGATGCTTTAAATCCGGATTTGGATGTCTGGAAGAATCCGATAAGCCGATCACTCATCACCTCCGTCGAATTCAGTATTCTGGTTCTTGCTGCTGTTCAACCTGCAGACTATTGAGCCATTGGTGTTACCTATTTGGCAATGGGGTATTTCGGTCAATTTAAAAAAAAAAAATTTTCAATTGAGTATGGCTCAGGAATAATGGTAATCGGGTCTGTTCGTCGAGAAAATGTTTTTAAAAAATCAGAGAAGCTAAGGAAAGTTGAAGATTTGAATGGTGTGACGTAGCTAGCCCATGTTTTGAAAACCCCATTTTTGAAAAAGTATCCATACACAGAGAAGAGATGAAACCCTTGGAGGATCGCTTGGATACTACAAAATACTACTCTCACATACACGTGGTGTAATGTGTGTGCATTTATGGCGGCCCGCCTTTTTCAAACGTGTGATCTCTTTAATTAATTTTTCTACCACATGCTATAGTATCATTGGACTCAAAGTTGGAGTATATAGGTTTTCAAGGGTGCTGAATCCAAATTTGAGGTCAAAAACCTGAATTTCTGACCCACCGAAATACCCCATTGTCTCATTATTTGAGAATTTTTCCATGAAATATGAAACCAAATTAGATTTAAAAGCATTCAGAGATTGAATGCTCCGAAGATTAGGCGGAAGCTCATCGAATAAACGGGGAGCCAAAAATCAGTTCTTCGCCTTTGAACTGTACATTTCCCCTTTCTATTTCAGATCTACTGGGCCGTGGCTCTCCCTGTACACTTCCTGGTGACTCTGGCGCTCATCGGGTTCGTCATCTACCCAGGCCTCAACCTCATGTGCAACCGTGACCTCGACGAACAGCAGGAGTTCCCGGACATTGCTCCTCTCTATGGTCCCACGAGCGTGCCTCCACTCTGCAACATATCGATGGTCGAGGTATCGAAGACTCTGTATTTACAATAATTTGAAAATTGTTTTCCTCTGATTGGCAATTTATAGATTCAAGACTTCGAATATACCACGTTTTTCATTATCAACGTTTTCTTCAATTTTACCTAGAGTGACTGTACACCAGCAATTTTAGGTACCTTTTTTGTAGCGTATCTCTGTCTTGCTTAGTGGTGGGGACTTTATAATGAAAATAAAGATTTGGTTCCGATCCTAAGTCGACTCTTAACAATGAGGAATTTCACCATGTCGGAATTTCCTATTTTTTACCCCAAAATCGGATTCAGCACCTCGAAAAACCTCCAAGGAAAACTTTCAGCCCGTAATTCCTAATTTACGAATAAACAACACAGTGTAGAAAATATGAACGTTTAAAAAAACCGGGAGGGTGACGTCATCCTGGAATAGTTCATTTACGGCTGCTTGAAGCGCTGAGATCGTGAAATCTATGGTCCTCAGATGCAACATTTCACAAAACCAGTAAAGATCGAAATCAAAAAACTGAAGAAAAAATTCAAATTTAGGTATAACGTTTTACTTAGTTTTTACTCTTGGAATAAAACAAGTTCTTGGGTGTAGAGATTATAAAATAAGAAGAATGCCGCAAGAAACATGAAAATTGGATGATTATTTCTTGAGAAAACTGGGAAAACTGTTGATGAAAAGCGACCAGCTACGAGACGGATGTGGGAGGCACGGGGGGCAATGTAGCTCCTTCATACGAGAGGGGAAGGGACCTCCGAGCGCCGGTTCTTATGAGATTAGACTAACTCGCAATGAGAAAGGAACGGCCGCCGACTGAGACACGCTTGAGGGAACCCAACAGTGAAAAGATGACAAAATTTTCGAATTTTTGTTTTTGACATTGAAAAATTGTTAATTGAAATACGCGCAAAATGGTGTATTATTTTTGAATTTCGTTCAATTGGAACAGGTAGAAAAATGCTCTTGAAGTTGGGAATGTTGGTGTTAGCCACGCTCAGATTTAGTGTAGGCCAGCTCCGTATGACTCATCTTAATTCTCTTCATACATATTCCTCTTCCAATTTCCATTGGAATATATAACATTCATCAAGAATGTCATATCGAGAATTACTCGTCATTTCATAGTAATTCAGATAATTTTGTCTGCGAAGAGGAGCCGGACGATGTAGAAGAATTTGAAGCAGGTGATGGTACAGGTACATCTTCTGGACATTCAGCAAATAAGGTTGAAGGAACAGCTGGAGCTACTGTACGTGAAGAAGGATGTGGATAAAATTAATGGAAAACTCTTTAAACCCCTTGTTCCTCCCGCCCACTGCTCCTCCCGATCGGTGGCTACAGCTTTCGTACAAGTATGCAACCAGGAGAGACATTTTATGCCCTTTCCCCTTCATATTTCCCCTTAGCGTAAAGCTCCCTGCGTGATGCTCCCCGTGGTGCGTGACGATTTTTCATTTATGTGCCATAGTAAAGACATAAAATGTCAAAAATAGAAAACGCAAGATTGGGAAAATTAAGTTTCCCCTGTTTTTGTTTGATAACTTTCCTCTTAAGCCGCGTCCGCACTTGCAGCATTTGGCCACTCCGAACCTTGCTCCGATCCTGCTCCGCCCTTCTGTCCCGAACATTGCAGAGCTCCGAACCTCGCTCCGCCCATATAAAGCTCACCCCACTCCGAACATTTCTTTGATGCAGGATTAAAAACCGCCAACAGAGCGATCGGACTGCACTCTGCTCCTCCGATCCTCATTCCTTTGAAGTTTTGCCGCCCTGAACGCGCCAGAGGATCAGAGCAAGGTTCGGAGCGGCCAAATGTTGCAAGTGTGGACGCTGCTTTAGATAACACGATTTTGTCATACAAACGGGCAACACTGGGAGGAGATGGCGATCTGAACAGCCAATCAGCGAGCGTTCCCGCTTCACATCCGTTTTCCCAGTTATTTTTTGAAATCATAAATTTTGATTGTCTCCCAAAAATAACAGGAGACTTATTTTCCGAAATCAACCCGATTTTCATCTATCCCACACCATTAACTATTTAGGATAAATGCAAACACAATTCGGTGAAATTCCTCATTCTAGTCTTCAAAATACCACCTCACTAATACCACAGGGAAAAGGTTGATAAAGAACGATCTCGAACACACATGTAAGAAATTATCAACAGTTTATTTCAAAGATTTGGAAAATTCGTAATATATTCAGTTCTAGAAACGATCTACGATTATTAATGTTAACTGTAATGCTAAATTAGCTGGAAAACACAAAAACGACCTTTTAAGCCTATACTTCGAAACTCTGGACGATCAGTGCGTGATTAGATCATAACAAGGAACGATTTCAAAGTGAAGAACGGTAAAACAAGGTTTTCAAAGAGTTCAACCAACATACAGTGAGAGAATTAGGCGATCCGCCATTGAACAAGGGACTCAAGTATTCAATTCTTTGACTCGTCAATATACAAAGAAATACAAATTCTTCACAAAAATGAGATCGTTTTGGAGACAAAGATAATCTATTCCCTTAAAATCGAGGGTGAATATTCCGTTTAATTTAAAATACATACCCGCGCCAAACAATCTACAATCAACGACCCATTTTCTCTGGTGTGGTAACCCCCTGGAAATATCCTGTAGATAACATCCTTAGACTATCGACGCCATGAATAATTCATGAGCTGATTTGATTGCTATTATATTAGAGGTACCAATTACTGTATATTCATATTCAGACAGTTATTACCTACTTCGGGTTTTGTATGGCGCTTATAAACGTCGTTGTGCCAGTAGGTACCAGACTACCTACGTTAAATAGATGCAGTCAGTGCATGATTTGGTAAAGTGCACTCAGAGTTCGTGTCCTACCAGTTGGTTCCTACCCGAAGAAAATCCTCGAAAGGTATTTTTGGTATTTACTGCACATCATACGTACCTAAATACGACCAATTTATGCAAAAACCACATATCACAGGAAGTAAAAAGTAACTCATACAATTATGGCTTTGAGTAATGTTTGTCAAAATAAGGGTTTTTCATTTCAAAATAAAGATCTTCCATTTATCGTTAAGTCATTTTGTTTTAACCCTTTATATCCTGAGGTATCTTTTAGGAAGTCCAATTTTTACCTGCAATATTTTATCCACTTCTAATCCAAATCTGATATCCGTTGGCTGTCTTGATTTTGTCTTGAGGGGAGTTAATAAAAAAAAAAAAAAAATTATCCACTTCTAATCCAAAACTGATATCCGTTGGCTGTCTTGATACTCCATCTTATTGATTGTGTAAGAAAGAGTAATAGTAAAACCAAAATAACTCAAAGAAAAAAATAAATAATTATCCAGTTGACAGACAGTAATAGGGCGTCATTTCTCACCTCATAGGCTATTGGTTCGGTTTCCTGATCATAGATGGCGGCACTGTCTGAGGCAGCACAAATCCCATCATTCATGAGCTGAACCTTCTACACATCATTCCTTGGTTCTGTGCTTTAAGAAATAACAAGTCTTCTTTTTCTTCTCCAAAAAATGGGTTTATAAACAGATTCTGCTGCCCCAGATAGCGCTAGTGTGGCCCTTGGAAAGATCATTCTTGAGCTGACACAACAAAAACAGGAACATCTGCTCAAATATTCTACTCATTTGTCAAAATATATCTAAATTTGATTTAAAAAATCCGAAAAAATATTTTTTTTAAACAAGTGGGAAATTAAGGGTTAACCTCTTGTTTTATCGATTTAAAGATTTATTTCGTGTTTTCGACTTTTTTTATTTTTGTCAGGCAGGTGAGAAAATCTTTAAGATCCATAGGTGGAGTTGTTGTGCAGGGTTGATAAGTGGAAATTAAGCTCACTCAATTGAAATTATACAGTTTATTGACGAACAAAACTACGGACAAACTTAACGACTTTTGAAAAAGAGCATGACTGGAAAAAATGCAACTTCAAGGTTCGCCGCTAAGTGCGCTAAAACCGAGTGGCGTCAAAACAATTTTGAATTTAAAAAACAATCAAATATTACAAAATTAGGAAATTTTAATTTTATCTAACAGGAGTTGGATCTCGTAAGATACCTGGAAGGGTCCGCGTCCTCCAGGTTATGTGGGATTCAAACCCACTAAAAAAACACCTCCTTTCCCCCCCCCCATGTTGGAGCTCAGCCCGGAACCGTTTAGCACATTACTTGGGGCTGAGTCCTGGGGCATATAATCAGTTCTGGGTGAGGGGGCGGACCAGATGCTCCCTCCTCTCTCTCTCTCTCGTTCTAAGCATATCTTCCTTGTCAGGATGCTCTCCGTGTATTCTGCCACAGCAGTCCAGCTCCTTTCACCTTCCAGCATCCTGCTGACAACATCCTCTGGGGAGCTATCTCCAGGTCTACCATCAGCTGATTTCTTACGTGTTTTCGACCTTACGTCATTAAAACTGTCATAACTCCTGTTATTTACCCAGTAAATTCAAATTTGAGGATATCGTTGGAAAGAGCGTGACATTTCCAAGCTGCCTACTGCAAAACCAAAATCTTTTAGCAATATAACATTTTTGAAAAACCGAATCGAAAAGCGAACTTCAAATTTTTTTTTAATTGGAAGGTGGACAGCCCTTATAATTGACGATCTAAAGGCTTGGTTGGAGAGAAAACACGGAGAGGTGAACTATTACCTGACTCAATTCCTCTCAGGGCATGGATACTTCCGCTCCTTCTTAGTAAAGATCGTGAAAGCCACTGACCCAGAGTGCTGATACTGTGGGGTAGAGGAGGATGATGTCTGCTACACCTTCTTCACATGCCTTGAATGGGAGGGTATGAGGAGGAGTGTGGAAGAGGTCATCAGAACGTTGCGTCCACAGACAATCATACATGAGATGTTTAAGAACAAGTCGAGCTGGGACGCACAATGGCAGTATTTGTCACAGCAGTCCTCAAAACAAAAGAGCTGGATGGGAGGAAGAAGATGAGGAATAGAATTGAAGGAGAGACCAGAAGTGGGAGCAGCCTTTTGGCACAAAAAAAGGGCTCACCCTGAAGTAATACTGTACTGCCCTCCTTAGTAAGAACGTCCTATGTCCATTTTTCAAGTTTCGAGAAAATCGCGTTTTAGTTTCGGCTTCTGCGCCACCCAAACCATTGAAGCTTGAGATTTCGTTTTGGTCAGCTTGAGGTGATGGTCAAAAAACGAAATCTCAAGCTTCAATGGTTTGGGTGGCGCAGAAGTCGAAACTAAAACGCGATTTTCTCGAAACTTGAAAAATGGACATAGGACGTTTTTACTAAGGAGGGCACTCGTACTGTACAAGTGGTTCCGGGGTGAGTCCTAAGCAGAGGGAGTGGGGTTTTAGCTGGTAGGCCCAATACTGGGGAGTCCAACACTGTTGGCGTGAACTTCCCCTTCGCTCTTAAAGTTTCCCCACTTCCGTAACAAAAAAAAATTTAATTTGATTTTTTTGTTTAGTTATGGGTTAAACGTATAAACTTGTCATTTTACAACATCAAGTCTTCTTCAAAGTTTCGTCTCGATCGCTCAAAATCAAGTTTTTCGGACATTGATGCAACTTGCTCCGTTCTGTATAGCTATGAACTACGAGGATTTCCTAGTCGTGGTCTCAGCGTTGAGTTACTACTTGCACAAGTCTACAGTCGACGACGTATTTCCCGACACTCAAGCCAAAGATTTGCTGGACGAATATGATTTCATCATCGTGGGAGCTGGCACGGCCGGTAAGTAACTAATTTATTATACGTTGATGGCTGAATGGAGTGACCAAAGGTTTCGAGCGGGCCGAAAAACCCATTTTTTGTTTGTTTCGTATTCTAATAGTGCGGAAAAGTCCCAAATGAAGGGAAAATTGTTTCTATCAAGTCTTCCATTTCCAAATTCCGAAAATATTCCGAAATTCAACTTCGTACGTAAGCTTTGCTTTACTGATGTTTTAAAGCCAAGAAAAGAAAACTACAGGCACTTGAAAGACTTTTTATATTAAACCCAAATTCTACGATTTTCGGGTTTTCAAATGAAAAATGTTACATTATTGGCTCATAGTGTGAGATGAAAACATCATCGTATTGGCAATTTTTTGACAAATTCGAACACGTGAGGCTCGTGGAGACGAGTATAACATGAATATTAGAGATGGGTTGTGACAGGTTTTTCGAGTCACAGGAGCAACTTGTTCCTGTTACTTTTTGGTACCTGATACTTTTACCTGATACTTGTCACAAATGTTCCTATGAGCCAAGTCACGGTCGTGGAGCAATCCGGTGGGTGGGACTCCGCCTTTGGTCCCCTCCTCGTCCGTCTGACCCACACTGGTGAGCTGCTGCAGCCAAAGTTCTTTGAATTCCAATTGTACTCTATCTCGATAGGAAGGTACATTTCTAATCTAATTTAATTTGTTACAGTAATTATTTTTTCTTAATTTCAACACCCACTGAAAATTGAACAAAATGATTCGGTTTCAAACTCCATACATTTCTGCGGGAAAAATTTCTGAAACTTGTTTTTCTATGTTTGTTTGAAGGGAGAAACCTAATGCTTAAAACAATGCAGATAAATTAAAAGGAAACAAAATTAAAATGGCAAATGAGTGGGTAGGTATATTGAACGATTTAAAATGAATGGAAAAGACAATGAGTGCAATATTGGAAGATTATTTTGAAGGAACAGGAAGGGGAGAAAATCAAAAGAAGCGCTGGCGGTTGCACAGTGGAAAGGGGCAAAGGGGCAAAGGTGAGGGTGGAGGGAGGCCCGCGAAAGAAAGGAAGGAGAAGAAGGACACTAGACGTTATTGGGAGACCGGGCAGTGGCTTCAGCTGTCAACGAACAATAACGTCTAGTAAGAAGGACAGCAGCGGAAGAGGGAAGGGGGGAATGGGAGCAGGACGCGAACGCAAGGATGGTGTGAGGGAGGAGGCACATTGGCCGAAGATGTAACTGCCCGATGCGATTGTGACTTGAAAAGTGGTTGTGACAGGAAGAGGAAACTGAAGAGCCACCAGGAAAATACCTGGGACTGGACCGAAAATGAAAGGTACGAGGGAACAGAGCAAACGGTAACACCTACACGATGTGACCGCAGTCTCTGATACTTTCGGCTTGTCACATTTGAGAGTACCTGCTACTTTCCAGTCACTGGGACAAAGTATCAGATTGATACAGAACAACCCATCTCTAATGAAAATGGACTCCTAAGATGTTCAAAGCATACCCAGTGCATACAGTATGTAGGTATGCTATACTGAAAATCGAAAAAAGAATCGTGTAAAAAAAAACTTTCTAAAAGGAATTGCAACACCATTGTTCCTTTTCTTAACAATACCTTCAACTGAATGATTTCTTTAAAAATTCGCTCATTAATTCATGCTGCATGAATGGACTTTTTATTTTGCAGGATGTGTAGTAGCTAGCAGGCTATCAGAAATTTCAGATTGGAAAATCCTTCTAATAGAAGCTGGCGGAGAAGAAACTGTAGAGTCGCAAATCCCACTGCCGACTTGGAAAATTTGGAACGGTTCAGATCTACTTTGGAATTATAGGACGACTCCTCAAAAAACCTGTTTGGGTATGGTAGTCATAGTTTGAATGAAAGAAGCGGACTGTGTATATGAGAAAGTTTTCCGTACTCCCTAACCTATCTATAAATGTGTTTTCTATCATCTGATCTAGACAAAGGTGGCACCTGTTATTGGCCCAGAGGCAAAATAATGGGGGGTTCTGGCTCCATCAATTCCATGATTTACTTCAGAGGGAACCCAAGAGATTACGACGACTGGGCCGCCATGGGGGCGACGGGTTGGTCCTACAAGGAGGTCCTGCCGTATTTCAAGGTCAGCGAAAACAACCGAGCGGAGACTTTGACCGAGGGCGAATTTCACGGTCATGGAGGTCTACAGACCATATCATCAATACCTTACAGAACTAAGTGAGTGATCTTTTCGGGTATCTACGCACGATTGACTATAACCAAGGTGGGCGTCATCGGCTGTCTTAAAAAGGGAAGATCAGAATTTATCCTGATGATTTCGCCCGTGGCTTACCATTGCCTCTCCGCCCTAGGTTGGTACAAGGGGGGCGAAAAGAGCCCCAGATGCACAAAAACTCACGCTCCCGGCAATGAGACTTGAACCCACGATCCCCGCAAAAGTCAGTCCAAATTCCACCGCCCAACAATGCTGGCCCCAGTGACTAGCTACACTGGATCCCTAGGATTTGAGAAAAATTTCTGGTTCATATCGTGTAACACTCCATTTTCCCCACCCAAATACACCGTGAATTACAGATAGCGTACGGAAACTTACAACCTGTGAACCACAGTGGTTCTTGACGTTTTTGTCAATCACGCTCCCCCCCCCCTACCTCCCATACCATCTTAGTTCAAAGAATACACACAAACCACGCTCTGCTACCATGAAATAGATTTGGAAATATTCTGATGGAATAACCAGCTCGTATTTCTACCTGTTTACCTCGGGAATGAGAACTAAATAAAACCACACTGGTTGAGAACTAAAACTTGTATTAAACAGAACTATTATTTGAGTTGAATGGAAAATAGAGCGCAGAGTAAACTTGGTAGGTAGTCGTACGTTCTAGGCATCGGGGTCGCGGAGGGGCACGTACGCCGCGGCCGTCTTGATCTGCCCTGTGCTTTCATGTTCTATGTTGTTCTTATTTATGATTAATTATGATCGTCTTTGGTCTACTAGTTCATTAACTCTTACAGATCTAATACTGGCCTATTAGTTCTGAATGCAATAACCCATTGAATGTACGAGATGATCTAATATGGTTCATTCTTAGGGAACTACTTTCTCTTTGGACCAATCGCCCAATTTGGCGCTCAATTTGGGCGGGAAGGTCCAAACACTACCCAATGATTAAATATGATTTAAAGGTATTAATTAACTAAATGTATATCGTCGCTTAAGAAGCTAACATTTTGTCGAAACTGAGGTTAGAACGGTTTCTCATGTGAATTTTGGCGCCTGAGTGATTGGTGGACTTGATTTCTTGATTGCTCCACTTGAAACGCTGTAATTTCTGATTTAGTTATCATAGCACAACTAAAATCATCTGACATCTTGGCACATCTACAATCTTCAACATGGCGGAGGGCTACAGCTCAGATGGTGAGCTGGGTTAATGATTGGGGAGTGTTTCCAGAAAATTTATTTTGTAATCGATTCTCCATTAAGTAAACTCCATCAAAAACAAAATAGCATGTCCCTAGCTATCAGGAATGACAACCAATTCTTCGTTCCAGATTTACTTGTGCTATGATGCTAGGTTCTGAGAGTGTTTGATGTGCCATGATGTTTCATATTTTTCTAGCTGCTTTCCTATATAAAAGTCATCGCTAATCTCAGGGGGGAAGAAACGCCCGATGTTTTCTGTTGCTACACGATCGTCGGCATAAAGATTTGTAAAAATACCAACAAAAAAACTGATTTTTGTTCACTATGTATAACAAATAGTTAGAAATTTGATTAGGGTGGAGTGGGGCAGTGAGGAATTTCACCATGTCGGAATTTCCTATTTTTGACCCAAAAATCGGATTCAGCACCTCGAAAAACCTCCTTTGGCAAACTTTCAGCCCGAACTTCCTAATTTACGAATAAACAAAACAGTGTAGAAAATACGAATGTTTAAAAAAAAACCGGGAAATGACGTCATCCTGAAATAGTTTTTTATGGCTGCTTGAAGCGCTGAGATCGAGAAATCCATAGTCCCCAGATGCAAAATTTCATGAAACAGTAAAGTTCGAAATCGAAAAACTGAAGAAAAAAATAGAAAAAGCGAGATGGGGAAAATTAGGTTTCCCCTGTTTTTGTTTGATAACTTTTCTCTTAGAAAACACGATTTCGTCATCCCAATGGGCAACACTGGGTGGAGATGGCGATCCAAACAGCCCAATCAGCGAGCGCTCCTGCTTCACGTCCATTTTCCCAGTTAGTTTTGAAATCAAAAATTTTGATTGTCTCCCTAAAATAACAGGAGACTTATTTTCCGAAATCAACCCGATTTTCATCTATCCCACACCATTAACTATTCAGGAAAAATGCAAATAGAATTCGGTGAAATTCCTCTTTGAAGAGAAACCCAGTATGGAAAGTGATATATTAGACCCAAGAGTTGATGCTGTGTTTTAATTTTTTCTTTCTGTGTTATTGTTGTTTTTTTTTCTTTTTTTCCAGGTTCATCGATCACTACATTGAAGCGGCCAAGGAGAGCGGCATCGAGGAGCAGGACTTGAACGGACACAACTCTCTGGGAATCATGCGAATTCAGACCTTCACCGCAGACGGCTCTCGTCTTTCCACCAACAGAGCGTTTCTTCGGCCATTCAGACACCGCCGAAATCTACACGTCACTAAAAACACGTTCGCCAATAAAGTAAGTCTTTAATTTTTTGAATTTCTCGTGGGTGCAGTTGAAGCTGATCCAAGAAGTGCAAAACCCTCGTCTCTCAGACAACTTTAACACATTCTTGGATCTGATTCAACCCTACCTACTGACTATTCCTCGAACTAACCTCGAAGTACACTTACACAAAATACATAAATCTGTAATTTCTGTAATATTTCCATGTTCTGGTTTTTATTCAAACAATCTTTGCAGATAATCTTCAAGAAGGATGTTGCTGAAGCAGTTGACATCACCAAAGGGCATCACCGGTTGAGAATCAGAGCAAAGAAGGAAATTATCGTGTCAGGAGGGACAGTCAATAGTCCTCAGCTGCTGATGCTTTCTGGAGTTGGTCCTAAGGAACATTTAAGGTCCCTTGGAATCCCAGTGGTTAAGGACGTTCCAGTTGGGTGAGTATTTTTGGATTTCAAATTCATATCTTCAACTTCTTCTTTAATCCTTTCAACTCCTTTGGGAACGAAGAGCAGATACAAGGGTTTCCCACAGCTGCCACTCTCTTCGCTTCTCTCAAGATCCGCCTACCCGCCAGAGTTCCTCATCAGCAGATCTCCAAACTTCTCTCTCACCCCCGCCTTCCTCATCCGGGAAGAGTAGAGCCAGTGTCGAGTAAGTCTTGGACCCCATCACTAAAATTTGAATCATTGCGAGAGAGAGAAACATTCATTGAACATTAAGAAGTAAAAAAAGTTGGACAAAAACTCCCGTAGTTGTCAAAACGCAAAGAATTTGCCAAAAGTTCAAATTTGTATGCCAAATGTTTGCAAAAAATTCAAATTGATTTATGCCAAAGATTTAAAAAAATGTATTTATAATTTTTTCATCTATTTATACGTTTTTTGTATTTATTTATAGTTTTTCAATTATATATTTTTTATTTATATTGTTTATTTTTATATATATGTATTTTTTATTTATAAGTTTTTTAATAATAAATTTGATTTATTAATTTTTCTGGATTGTCTTTGAGAGGTTTATTTGTTTAAGAATGGGGTATTTCGGTGGGTCGGATATTCAGGTTTTTGTCCTCAAATTTGGATTCAGCACCATTGAAAACCTCTATACTCCAACTTTTTGCCCTTCGATGCTGTAACGTATGGTAGAAAAATTAAATAAAGAGATCACACGTTTGAAAAAAAGGCGGGCCTCCATGAACGCACACACACTACGCCGTGGGCGTGTGTGTAGTATTTTGTAGTATCCAAGGCCATGAGACGTTCGAGATCACATGAGATCTACGGTGGAACATCTCGTTTCAAGGTCGGCAACTTAATACGCCATAACAACTTACTACGTCACATCATTCAAATCTTCAACTTTCATTAGCTTCCCTAATTTCTTCGAAACATTTTCTTGATGAACAGACCCGGTAACCGTTACTCCTGACTTAACTTAACTTGTCTCCATTACTCTGTGCTCCTGACCCACGCTCTTTGAACAAAAAAAAAATTAAAAAATTGGTTGAAATACCCCATTAAGTTTCCCTCGTGTATGTATTAAATAAATTGGCTTTATGTATTGTTCCAGTGAAAATCTTCAAGACCATCTCAATTCACCACTTGCCTTCAATTCTGATGGTTATGGAATCTCAAAATCCGAATGGCAAAATATCGACTCTATTTTGGCCTATGAAAAGAATAATTCTGGACTCCTCACTCTACCTACAGGTTGGCGCTTTATTATTTCTTAATACCAATCTTTTCAAATCAGTACGCAGAACTGTTACTATAAGTTTGAACTGTTCTTCCCAGAAAACTGGAGCAGGTAAGAGCAGTTCCTCATAAGGTCAGTATCAGCACACTTAGGGATGGCAACGATATATATCGATAGATTACAGTTGATATATCGATATATTTACATTGATGTAGAGAACCGATATTATCGGTCAATATCGATGTATTTACCGATAATATCGTGACTTGTTTTCAACGAGTGAAAATTAATATCAAAATGAATGGATGAGGAGACGCCTGTACCTTCGTAAAACATCAAGTAATTTTTTTCCAAATTTTGTAGTTAGGTTGACTTGATGTGTACATTAATGGTTTACACCTACAGTGTCACTCGGGGCTCAATTATTTGACTTGAGCCTAAAAAAATTGATCCGCGTCTAGATTAAAACTACCTAATATACGAAGTGAAGCAGGTTTTCACAACAATTATTTTCAATTTTAAATGACCATGCCTACAGTATACCCCTGTCAATTAATAAATCAAACATTTCAATGGCGAGGGTATTTACGATTTTTTATTTATGTTGTTAGCACCCATGAGGGTAGTTTTTCCCCAAACCCTGTAACCCCGAAAACCCTGTGTTACTGACATAGTGCTCTGAAACCATGAAATTTCTCGAACTTTTCAGTTTTCAAACTAAGAATTTCGATAATTCATAACCAGTAAAACTTTTTGAGTAGGTTAAATACTCTTCAACCGGATTTTTCTAGATCTTCCGATATGTTGAGCACCTATATCGATATACTTCTTCCAAAATGATGTTGGTAACGTTTCAATTTATTCACCTACCTACTTACTTTTCCAAGGTTTTTCCAAGTATATCTTCTGGTATGTCGATAATTGTCTTCCTAAATTATGTTTGTGTTGTTTTGAAACGATTAAATTCACTTACCTACTTCAACGCGTTTTTCGAAGTAAATCTTCAGATATATCGAAATATCGATACATCGATATCAATATCTTATTGACGATATATCATTCGATCAGTATATCGATACATTTCATACGATATGCCATCCCTAAGCACACTTCTATCGCGTGGAGCCACTTTTACCGGTTTCTCCTTCAAAGTCCAAGTCACAAGACCTAACAAATTCAACACCTTTCTTTTCCAGGTAACGAAGCTCTAGTGTCCCTAGCGACGAATTACACAGATCCTCAGTATCCAGATGTAGATATCACAGTTGCTCCTGCTTATGTGAACACATTTGGAGACGAATACTCTATTTGGGAGTGTGAAAGCACCTATCTTAGACCACTTTCTAGAGGTAATGTAATTTTCTAGATTTATAAAAGTGACAATAGCGTATAGGTATTAGTTCTTCCTGTATTTCTTTAGAGGAAAAAAAAGGCTACAGGAGCAAGAGTCAATGCTGAACTTGTCACAATGTTGTCTACAGAGACAATTCAGAGTTTTTGCTGCCAAAATTTGACGGGTCCTGTTGGGAGGAGACTAGGGCGAGCAACAACGATGCTAATTAGTTGAAGGAGGAGGCCTGGTTAACTATGGGCTTGGGGGGGGGGGGGGGGGCTCGCTGTATGGGGAACCCTTTTATTGTTGCCCACTTTTGACGGGTGGCAATTCACGGGCCCCTGAGCTTTGTGAAGAGGTTCCACAGGCCCTGGTTAGCATTCAAAAACTCTCTCTCAAATGCTGTCATCCTACGTTTTGTGAAAGCATTCAGAAATATGGGAAGTACAAAGGTATTATAATACAACTTGACCAAGTTCCTCATCAATGTGCACAGATTTGGTACAAGTACGAGTACGTATCCAACAAATAGTTTTATTCCAGGTTCGGTGAGGTTGAAGTCCAAAGACCCTCGAGAGAGTCCTCTGATCGACCCCAACTACCTGAGTGATTCTGAAGGTGTTGACATCAAAGTCCAATTGGCGGGGATAAAAAAAGCCTACCAGATCTCTCAAGCATCCGCGATGCAACAAACCAAAAGTCAACTCCTTGGAAGAGCTTTTCCACTTTGTGAGGACAAGGTAAGTTAATTTTTGTTCTTTTGTATTTCGTGGGGGAAACAGAAGGCTAGAGCATACCACAGACGACATGACAAAAATTGAGGTACAACTTCTAAAGTTTTTGCGCCTTCAATTTCGTGAAATACTAACCTGGAACGAGGAAGGAATGGCGACCGACTGAGACTCCCTTAAGACTTACTGATTTTCCTATACATTGTTTTACCTTGGTCTATTTCAGGGGTTCAAGATCCCATCGGATGAGTACTTCATGTGCATCATTATCAACTACTCTCACACCTCCTTCCATCCTGTGGGCACCAACAAAATGGGTTCCCTGGAGGACTCTACGACAGTTGTCGGCCCTAACCTCAAAGTGAAAGGGTTGCCGAACCTGCGAGTCATCGACGCATCAGTGATGCCACAGATAACAAGTTCGAACACGAATGCGCCAACGCTCATGATTGGGGAAAAGGGCGCGGATATCATCAAAGCAGAATACGGACGTCCGACGTTGGTCCACCCATGACATCAAACAACGGGACATCCACATATTCACTGTGTGCTGTTCCCAGTTATTTGTAAAAGACAATTGGAAGATTAAGTGAAATCTCATTGAGAGTGTTAGTGATGATATTCTGATGAAAAACAAAATTTGGAAACCACAGAACTGGTAGGAAGCAAGAAAGAGCCTGTAATATTCTCGAAAAACTTTTTATTATATAAAAATGAAGTGTTGACTTACGTGTAATAATACTGAAAAGAATAAACGATGCTTTGACTCAAGTATTGAAATATTTTGCTATCCCGGACTTAGGTTTTTTGTCAGCCTTGAGAAATGGCGTGTGGAGCGCGTTGTGGAGTCGAGTGGCTTTCTGTTGACCCAACCCAGGACAGAGCGCCAGAGAGTGGGGGGTGGCTTTGACGATGTTCTCCAGAGACCCTAGAACGTTAGATCTTTATTAATCGCGATAAAAAAAATTAAGGATATAGAAATTGTGGTTTAGGGCGGAATTCATAGTCAAAACTAGAGGCTGATTGCACCCTCAAATGCAACGATAAGGGCGCACTCAACAGTAATCATTGAGGTTAAGTGTCCACGATTTTAATATGATTTTTTTTTGGATGGATGGCAGCACTTTCGACGACTAATTTAATCAGCTCCTCATTTGTTAAGAATTTTAATATGATTTTTTTTTATAGATGGCAGGACTTTCGAGGACTAATTCGAGGACTAATTCCGAGGACTAATCTGCTTCTCATTTGTTAAAAAAAATTAATATTTGAAAATAACTTACACAGACTTACCTAATTGGAAAGTAATTATAATTTTGGATAATTATGTTGAAATCAATTTCGAATATCAATAATTAAAATAAACCATGTTTGAGTCACATGTTGAAGAAAAAAACCCACACTAACCGTAATTATTCAAGAGGGTGGAAGCATCAGTTTTGTTGATCGACCGAATCGAAGTGAGCGCAGAGGCAAGTTTGATTCGGGCGTCGGATTCTTTCTTTTCCATGATGGCGTCTGGCGGTTTGTGCTCGTACTGTTTGTAGACTTGGATGATTTTGGCGGCTTCTTCCGGACTCCAAGCGAGCATTAGAGTGAGCTCGGTGAGAAGACAAACTCTACAAATCGACCGCAGTTAGTTTGACATCAACGAGAGATCTAGCCCTAGCTGTAGAGACCTGTAAAGCAGCGTCCACACTTGCAACATTCAGCCGCTCTAAACCTTGCTCCAATCCTCTGGCGCGTTCGGGGCGGCAAAACTTCAAAGGAATGAGGATCGGAGCGCAGTCCGATCGCTCTGTTGGCGGTTTTTCATCCTGCATCAAAGAAATGTTCGGAGTGGGGTGAGCTTTATATGGGCGGAGCAAGGTTCGGAGTGGGGTGAGCTTTATATGGGCGGAGCGAGGTTCGGAGCGCTGCAATGTTCGGGACAGAAGGGCAGAGCAGGATCGGAGCAAGGTTCAGAGCGGCCAAATGTTGCAAGTGTGGACGCGGCTTAAGATGTTGCTATCTGGGGACGCTATCAATCTAATCACATCCTCCCCCACCTGAGTATCCCTCTTTCACTTCTTCTCATCTTCTTGTGTCCCTCGAAATCCCTCTTGCGTTGCCACAATTTATTGTAAAGTTTTGGCGAAATTGACTACAATTCATCAGCAAAAACCCCTTATTGCCAGCAATCACTAATCAAAAAATATTATACATTCGAATTTAGAGGAAAAAATTGTGTTTAAACGCGGAAAAACGTGGTTTTTCAACGGAACTGACGTTTTGAGGGAGGAATGCGTGGTCTACTCTGCTGCCGCTCCTCCCACCCTTCTTCCGAGCATGGATTCAAAATGTCGATTTCGTTGAAAAAAAAATCCACGTTTTTCAACCAATTTCTCCCCCTAAATTCGATGGTAAAATATTTTTTGAATAAACCGTTGGGAAGCTGAGATCTGCTGTTGAGGTGCGTGAAAAACCATGCGAAAATAACATCTCAACAACCAAGAGAAAAATTAGGAAATTTTACCTATTTGACAAAAATTACTTTACGAGTTGATTTTTCACACATCAGCAGGTCGATTCTGTAACTCGCTATTTGGTTGACGTTATCGCGTCGGATTCGGTATCCCTCCCGTGCAACGACAGGTCGATAACGACATTGGAATTCTCTAATCGGGCATAGCGAAGTTTGGTCGTTGCATTTCAAAATAACGACGTCGCTATGTGATCCAACAATATTTCGCTCTAGGGCGAGCGAAACGTTGCAACGCATGATTTTTAGCCAATGGGAAGACGTATTGATAATAGTTTCCAATTGTTATCACGGGTAGAAGATCACTGCAGTTTGCAAAATGTCGGATTCAAGTTTTTTGCCGTGATGAATGTACAAAGGAATGACGCGTAAAAACGGAGTTTTTCTCGTGATTCGTACTTTTGTATCATGGAATAATGATAAATGGAAAGAATTACTTTTCATAAATCGGATTCATCAGTCACATTGGTATGAATTTCGTCCGTCCACGATGCTTCGAATAATCAACTGCCTGTCCATCTTACTACAAGGTAAGAATCGTCTTGTTATTTATCGTTTATAGATACTCACACATCCATACTTATTGGTACCTTCAACTAATTTGAGTGAGAAGTCCATAGCTAACTGCCTAATTGTGTGCGGTATACATTATTGTTACAGATTCCGGGAAACAAGTACCTAACCCCTACTCACGAAAATTTCGGAGTTCTCGATGGCTTTTCAGAACAAAATAGATGTATTTCACTCTCAAGGGTAAAAAAAACCTAATATCACTTCAAAATTTATGAATCGCTGTTTTACTCATGTAAAGTTTCATGTATGTTATAAGACTGAATGAACATAATGTTATTTATTGTATTCAATAAAACGTAAGATTCATGACGTAGGTAATTTATTTATCTACCTTCACATTGATATTTCTTTGATTCAATTTTATGTTACAATTTCATCTACCACGTCATATTCGCTCCTACCGTCGATGTCGATTACGGATATAAACAATCGTAAATTCGTGGTAAATATTTTCTCAGGTAATAGCAGGTAAGTTGGTATAAAAGAGAGCATTATCAGCACAATTATTTTAGCAAAAAATTATCAATTTTAGGGGTTCTTTTCATTTTAGGAAGTTTTTATGCAGACACACATTTTATAAAATAGTAAAAAATTCAACTAGGATCTACCTATTTTATAAGCAAACTATTTTAATTTTACGTAATTACCTACCAATTTCCGAAAATAACAGTATAATTATTTTTATTGTTTCAACCTTACTTATTGTCACATGGACATCATCATTCAATGTTGTTATAAAAAATGATGTTGATAGTTTGATGGGTTGTCAAAAACTCAATTCCTTGACTATGTTCAATAGAGTAGGTACATGAATTGCTATACGAATTAATAGCTTGAAATAATGTAAATACTACGATTTTTGTCTAATACAATTGTAGAAAAAAATCAAGTAACACAAATTGAAACGGCGAATAAACTGCTCATTTTGACGGTCGGATATTATTTTTAAAATATTCACCAGAAATCATGTACGTAGGTATCAATTTTATTCTCAAAATGATTTGATTAACAAAACTAATAACCCACAATACGGAAATGCACACAGCAACTCGGAAACTGAAATATGACTTCGAATAGGTTAGGAATTAAAGAGCGTTTTAAGCTCCTTTTTCATAAAGACGGTTGTCGTAATCCATACCGGGGGGTTTCGAGCCGTCGAGATGGTAACGACACTTTTCGGCCGAAATAGCGACGACTGAGCGACAGTTGTCGCTATTTCGCGTCTGCAGAATCGCGATCGTCGCTATTAATCGTTATTGTTATCATAACGACACTTCGTTGTCGCTATTATCCCATAACGAGTTAGAGAATCGACCTACTGGACCCCAAAATAGTTTTGTGTAAGCACTAGGAAGATTGGAAATTTGACGCCTTTTCCAACGGTGCCCTTATTTTTACATTTTAATGGTAAATTAAAGTACCTAGTTGTGGTAATTTTAGTGACTTAAGTGAAATAAAAAACACGAAAAAAATCTTAAAATTTAAAAAAAAAATTGGAAAAACAAGGGGTTATAATGAACAAATATCATACGTTTGAATACCTTGTGAGATGTTTGAGGCAGAAATGTGGATCTGGCATGTCGACTTGGACGAGGAGGACTCGCAAGTCGTACAATTTCCCGAGCTGTTTGATTCGTTGGTTGATGTAGTCGGGTTTGAGGTTATGGTAGGCTAGTGAGAGGAAGAGAGCGCAGGCGGTGCGACCCATCACGTAGTCTGGAATGATGGCGTCATCGTATTCCCAGATGACTCCGGTGATGAATTTCAAGAGAGCGTTGCCCCGTTGTTTCGGATTTACAAGAAGAGTATTTCCGCTGGACCCTGAAAAAAGGTTGAAAGTTGAGTGAGTTATAGTGGGGGGGTGGGGGGCTCCAGATAGAATGGGGAATTTGTTTCACATTTTTTTCGAAAGACGGTTCACTGAATATGGAAGAAATTTAGAGAATTTAAGGAAGATGGAAATTTGAAATGTAGCGGCAATCTAAGGGGTCAGCCATGTTGGGACGTATCCGCCTGCCTTACCAATCTGATTCCATTGCTCAGTGATTCAACCAATCCTACGGGCTGAACCAAGTTTTCGCAAACATGACTCAAGACGTAGCTGCCAGCCATCAGCCTCCCTCGATTTTTGTGCTGTTTATTGACAGAGGCTTCACTTGTCTAGGCATTTTCTCCTAACGTAATTTCCCATTGGGTGTTCCTGGAAATTGAAGCTCACTATATACAGGGTGTCTCACGGGAACCGGACGAAAAACAAATGAATGTAACTCCAATGGTTGAAGTCTTAAATTTTTTACATTTTTATCAGAAGGTAGGGAATTAAATGCCATTTTAAGTTTTAAAAATAACATTGGACAAATGGTGCCCATCTTGTTCGAAGCACGTGGCAAGTCTGTCCAGGAAGTTTCGGTGGACGCGCTCCAGTAAGTCTTGATCAATTGACGCAACTTGAGACGTTATTTCTTCCTTCAAAGCTTCCAAAGTGGAGGGTTTTGATTCATAAACGCGTGATTTAAGGTATCCCCAAAGGAAGAAGTCACACGACGTCAAGTCTGGGGACCTTGGGGGCGATTGCACGTCCCCAGAGCGTGACACAAGGCGATTGGGGAACATCTGGCGCAAGAGGGCGATTGCGGCTCTGGAAGTGTGAGGGGGGCCCCATCTTGCTGAAACCAAACAAGCTGTGGGTAATCAGTAGGTTTCAACTGCTGAACGATTGACAACTTGTACGGATGCCACTTAGAATTACGCTTGATGATTCGATTGAGAGAAGCGGGTGAAATGTGCAGTGATTGAGCTCGTTTGCGCACAGAACGGCCAGGGCTTTGGAGACGCTCTGGGGACGTGCAATGGCCCCCAAGGTCCCCAGACTTGACGTCGTGTGACTTCTTCCTTTGGGGATACCTTAAATCACGCGTTTATGAATCAAAACCCTCCACTTTGGAAGCTTTGAAGGAAGAAATAACGTCTCAAGTTGCGTCAATTGATCAAGACTTACTGGATCGCGTCCACCAAAACTTCCTGGACAGACTTGCCACGTGTTTCGAACAAGATGGGCACCATTTGTCCGATGTTATTTTTGAAACTTAAAATGGCATTTAATTCCCTACCTTCTGATAAAAATATAAAAAATTCAAGACTTCAACCATTGGAGTTACATTCATTTGTTTTTCGTCCGGTTCCCGTGAGACACCCTGTACAAGACGCTCCTCCATCCTGTTTAAGTTTATGGAGCAGAAACATGGGTGATGACCAAACAGTCGGAAAATTGAATTAGAGCTTTTGAAAGGAAGATTTTGCCTGATCCTCAGCCCGGTCTCTGACGGGAGTTGGGGATGTAGAACGAACGAGGAAGTACCAGCAGTATGGCGATATTGACGCGGTCCATTTTGTGAAGCCTTGGGTGGGCTGGGCATGTGGCAAGACTCCCAGACGATGATCCAGCGAAGAAACTCTTTAAAGCGCAGCCGCTTGAGAGCAGAGGAGAGGGACGACCTAAGCAGAGAAGGATTGACGTTGCCAGGATTGGAGGAATGCGGCAAAGGATGGGGTGAAGTGGAGAGGCGTCTTGAAGGAGGCCAAGGCCCACCCGGGGCTCTAGAGCCAAGAACAGAAAGAAGGGTATTCCTGGTGTTAAACGTTATTCTAGGGCCCTCTTATAGGATTTGACTTCAAATTCCAGAATCCATAATTGAGGCAAATTCCCCAGAGACCCCTTAGCCTGGGAGAGACTGATGGGTGCAAGTGCGCATAGAGCTCCTACCTGATCAGCTGGACGAGCTGTATTCCCTAATTTACAGTAATTTATAAATCATGAGAAATAAGTCGGATTTCGATGCCTACCTGTCACTAAAACTTTCTTCTCAGGTTCACCGGAAGCACTCCGAGGTACGATGGCAGCTGAAGACGCGCCTGAAGGCTCCGAGGAAGTCGACTTTTCCATACTTCACCGGCGAAACAGCTCTGCAACACAACATGAAATCGAAAAACCCATTGAAGGTTTTGCATCAATTAAACAAACCTTCGAGTCGCCGAGTTTTCCAAGTCTAGACATCTTCTCGTCTCGAATTTCAAAACATTGCACTGAATTTATAGTTGCAGAATTTGGCATTCAATTTTGTATTAGGTGTGAAAAATCGGCAAAAATTGTACCCCTATATCAATTAAATCGAGTTTACGCTGTGTTTCTTTATGAACTTATTATGGTTTTCTCACAATTTTGGTGCTTCAGATTTTGGACTCACTGACCGATTCTTTGGGAATGCGAAGAGTTCTTAAGGGGAGAGTATAAGTCAAGTGAGAGGAAGAGCTCTTAGTGCAGCACTTCTTATCAATCTTTGTCTTGTCAATATTTGCACACTTTCTTTCTCAACCAATTCACAGGGAGGTTCACCAATTCTCTCATCACAGCTCTTCCTTTAACTTCACTCCTAAAAGCTTGATTTATTAATAAACTCTTACAGACACTCTTTTTCAAGCCATTTACAGGTAGGAGAAGGAGTGGGCGATTTGGCGTCTCAGTACAGCTCTTCCCCTCACTCAACTCCTATTAACTAGAGTTATTCAACAACTCTTTTCACAAACTATTTCTCAACCTATTCTTAGAGAGGAAACGAAGTGGGGAAAAAAGGAGACATTTGAGCAGAAGAGCTCTCAGCACAGCTCTCAGCAGCTCTCACTCGAGTTATTCAACATCTCCAAAGTCTCTTTCTCAACCTACCCACATTCTCTCAGCACAGCTCTTCCTCTCACTTGAGTTATTCAACATCTCCAAAGTCTCTTTCTCAACCTACCCACATTCTCTCAGCACAGCTCTTCCTCTCACTTGAGTTATTCAACATCTCCAAAGTCTCTTTCTCAACCTACCCACATTCTCTCAGCACAGCTCTTCCTCTCACTTGAGTTATTCAACATCTCCAAAGTCTCTTTCTCAACCTACCCACATTCTCTCAGCACAGCTCTTCCTCTCACTTGAGTTATTCAACATCTCTCCACAGTCTCTTTCTCAACCTACCCACATTAAGGAAAAGGAGTAGGAGTCAAGCTACCAGTCCTATCAGTTGAGTTATTCAACAATTCTTCACATACTCTCTTTCTTACTTTCTTACTTTCTTTCTTTCTTACTTTTTGCGACTTTCCCACTCACGTGCGTAAGCAACTTGCCCAGTCGCTAATCCTACCGATTCTTGACTACGCACCCGTAGCATTGTGCGACATGAACAGCGAAAACGTAGCCAAGCTACAAAAAGCACAAAATTCCGCAATCAGATTCGTCCTGAGACTTAAGCTAGACGACCATGTCACACCTCATTACAAAGCACTGGGATGGCTTAAGGTGGGAGAAAGGAAAAAACTTCAAATTGCTGTGATGGTGTTTAAACTCCTGAAATTTCGGAGGCCTAAGTATTTGCATGACGAGTTCCTATTTATGTCACAAGTTCACTCGAAATGCACAAGAAATAGAGAACAAACCATGCAAGTGCCGGCCCACCGAACCACCCTTTTTGGCAGGTCCTTCACAGTGCAGGGAACTCGAATTTATAACGAATTGAAGAACATTTACGATTTGAAGCAGAGCACAGAGACCTTTAGGAACGCACTTCGGAAAAAGTTATTAGAAGAATATTAGAAATCAAATGAGTATCGACAATAGAAGTAAATCAAAGAATATAATAGGAAACGACAGTAGGTAGCACAACAAATGAGAGATCAAGTAAACAATAAATTATTACAAACTTACTCAACTTAAGGAAACTAGAATGTACTTATGTGTAGGTTATGTTGAAATAGTAAAAGTGTGAAGTTTAATTAAACTCATAAGAGTGTTATTAATTTAAATTGTGTGTAGATATATATGTGAAAGTATTGTAAGATTGTAAGAGGACATTTGTTATTTTTTTTCTCCAGGGATGCTGGAAGAGAGGGCCTCCAGGCCCTAAGCATTCCCTGGTTGATAAATAAAAAAATCAATCAATCAATCTTAATCTTTTCACAGGGAGGAAGAAAAGGAATGGGAGTCAAGCGCGAGGAAGACCTCTCAGGACAGCTCTTCCTCTCAATAGGCTCCAACTTCTTACCCTCCCTGTGAAAAGATTGAAAAAGAAAGTGTAAAGAGTATTTAAAAGTGAAAGGAAGAGCTGAACTTGGCGCTTCTCCCTCCTGTAGTCGTCCTTGAAAGTCTCAGATAGGTTTTGAAGGGGGGAGTGAGTGGAAGAGCCCAGCTACCTTCACGCAGTGAGTTCAGGGTCGATCACTTTTTTTCTTCACAAGCGTATTTTGATCATGGATAGAATTTTTAGATAAATGTAAAATAACCTTACTTGATTTAAGAAATATGTCACTAAAACCACCTATCCTTCACCTATGATCTTCAAACAGGTGTATTCAAATAGATTTTTAATACTTAGATTTTATATTTTGGGTAAACAAACTGATACATAAGAACCGTGTTATTTGTCAGAAAATAAAAACTACGTTATTTAGCAAGAATTGTCACAAGTCTCCAACCACAAACCGTACAAGACTATGCGCCCGAAAAAGTCTGTACTCGCGTTGAACACAATTTTGAAGTCCGTTCCTCGAAAGTTTTCCGGCAATTTGAAGGTCTGAATCGAGTTATTGTCTTCGGGGTAGAAAGGGAAAACGTCTTTTTCACCGCACGTAATGCAACAGTCACTCCCGACGAATCCGCCTTGAAACTGAAGCACCAAATTGCTGAAGGTCTCCTCATCTTTGAAGGACAGCTGAATCCACTGAGGAGACCCCTGGTCGGAGCTCCAACAGGTTTCCAGGTCGTTGTCGAAAAGGTGTTTTTTCGAGAATTGCTTGACGTCCCGGTTTTGGACTGAGGAGACGGTGCAGGACTTCAATGCTGACCTCAAATCCACTTTATGGCCCATTTTGACTCAGGGGTGAGTACAGGAGGTTAATGAGAGAAGTCTCGTTCAGACACCTACAACAATGAAAATATCATCCACGGAAATCAAGATCAGGAAGTCAACACGAAGGATTTCTTCTCAATGGTACACCTTACCATTCCTACTCTATGGAATTTTTTTAACAACTTTTCTTCTCCTTATCGATACTACCCTGATCAGGGAGGTGGTAGGTTGGCAAGAAATGAAAGGTGGTATTATGGAGGTGAGAGGCTGGAGGTGGTTGATAAGTATAAATACCTAGGAGTATTGGTGACCCCGTCAATGTCACTCAGCTTGCATTTCAAGGAGAAACTGGTGGCAAGCAAGTGGGCGGTGAATAGTGTATGGTCACGTCTGCTTTCCAGGAATGACATCCCATTTGATAGGAAGCTTCAGGTTTTCCGGGCAGTGTCACGAATGGTGATGTGTTATGGAGCCCAGGTTTGGGGATACCGGGAACATGAGGAGATGGAAAAACTATTAAGATACTTCGTGAAAAGAGTCTTTAGATTGCCTCAAACCAGCCCGAATTATGTAATATGTAATGAACTGGGTCTGGTAAAGGTGTATGAGCATACCCTAAGGCTTCATTTGGGCTTTATGGGTAAGGTCCTAGGCCAGTCGGAGCTGAACACTTTGCTGGCTAAACAGCTCATCCAAAGGAACGAAGGGTGGTACCCAGCCTGGAGGGAACTAGCTCAAACCTACGCCGGTGAAAGGAATGCCGAGTTTAGGGAGGTACAGGACTTTAAGATGATAAACACAGAGATATCAAAAGGGTGGAGGGCTGTTTTTGTTGGGAGAGTGAGAGAGCAATGTAGGGAGTCTGAGCACCACTGTTTGTACGCTAGCCTGGATCACGAAAGCACTGGATACACGAGTTCAGTGAATGGATGGATGATTGGGAATGTTCTGAGAGCAAGGAGTGAATTGTTCAAATTGAACACGATTCCCAATAGGCCGGACCGGCAATATAACTGCGCATTATGCAATGAGGAATTTCACCGAATTCTGTTTGCATTTTTCCTGAATAGGTTAGATAGGATAGATGAAAATCGGGCTGATTTCGGAAAATAAGTCTCCTGTTATTTTTGGGAGACAATAAAAATTTTTGATTTCAAAACTAACTGGGAAAATGGACGTGAAGCGGGAACGCTCGTTGATTGGGCTGTTCGGATCGCCGTCTCCTCCCAGTGTTGCCCATTGGGACGACGAAATCGTGTTTTCTGAGAGAAAAGTTATCAAACTAAAACAGGGGAAACCTAATTTTCCCCATCTTGCTTTTTCTATTTTTTTCTTCAGTTTTTCGATTTCGAACTTTACTGTTTCATGAAATTTTGCATCTGGCGACTATAGATTTCTCGATCTCAGCGCTTCAAGCGGAATTTTCCCCATCTTGCTTTTTCTATTTTTTTCTTCAGTTTTTCGATTTCGAACTTTACTGTTTCATGAAATTTTGCATCTGGCGACTATAGATTTCTCGATCTCAGCGCTTCAAGCGGCCATAAATGAACTATTCCAGGATGACGTCATTTTCCCGGTTTTTTCAAACGTTCATATTTTCTACACTGTTTTGTTTATTCGTAAAATAGGAAGTTCGGGCTGAAAGTTTGCCTTAGGAGGTTTTTCAAGGTGCCGAATCCGATTTTGGGGTCAAAAATAGGAAATTCCAACATGGTGAAATTCCTCATTTGAAGGTGCCTGAGGATACGAGGCATTATCTGGCAAAATGTCCAGTGTTGGCGGAGTTTAGGGTCAGGTATCTGAGGAAAGCGTATTTGTCGGATGAGGAACTCGTGGAGGTCCTGAATGGCAAGGACTGGCAGGGGCTACACCTCTATATTGTAAGCTTACAAAGGTATAGGTTGGAACTGCTGAGGGAGTTAAATTATTTCTGAGACGCAAATGATTATTGTGCCCCGTTGTGATTTCTTCTAAGCCTTGATATCCTGAATTTGAGACTGAAGTATTTTCTGTCAACACACTTAATGCGTTTAAAACGCAACGATTTTATCATAAATACGCATTTATATGTATAGTTGTTATTTATATGTACAGGGAATCTGCACTGTGGCCAACTAGACAGTTGTTTATACAACCTATTTTGTTGTTATGCATGTTTTGCAATAAAGATTTCTTCTTCTTCTTCTACTACCCTGATCACACGCGAAGAAGTTGTGGAAATCCATTTCAATAAAAACAGAGTAAATTATGTCTATTTCACAAAAATAATGATTTTACAGGTGTATCTTCTTAAATCGATTTCGACGGATATTTCGAAGATTCACATGTTCTATAGCAGCAGACTATTGAGAAAATCTACGTAATTTGAGGTCCACCACAGGAACTCTGCAACCCCTGTATTCCCTGTATTTTTCTGGAGAGGATAGAACTACTTATCATCGTGCATACGGTATTTTTGGGGAATTTCTCCCGTCTAAGTGACATACTTTCCGTCCTACTGCAGCTAAAAATTCGTGTTTCGTATTGTCGTAAGGCAATACGTTATGGGTGATTCTCAGAAAAAGCTCAATAATAGTGCTATGGTAGGGTTTCTCCAAAAGTGCGTCCTAGTGTTTCTTTCTATTTTTTTATTGGGTTAATTCCCGCCTCTGCCTACTAGAACCTCTTGAAAAATTTACTTTTATCCGAAATTAATACCTTTTCTTTTGTCTTGAAAGGCTCAATTCTCATTACCACCACCTGTTATGATTTCATTTTTGCCTACAAAAGTCTTCTCCTAGGTCTTGGAAAATATTGTTTGCATGAAAAAACGAATGAAACTGAAAGTCTACATGTAGATCTCATCAAGAACAGAGTGGTGTGATTTTTAAATCCATTTGATCCATAACTTATTTCAAAAAGTGTAATGGTGAAAAGTCTCATTACCGCGCAAGAATCAAGATTTTCCCTCCCATTGCGACCAACAGGGCATTTTGGCAAACTTTCGACGAGAATCGCAGTGGCAGTACTGCAGAGCGCCAGGGAACTCGCCCCCGCCATTTAGAGGGGCCCCACCAAGCAGGAGAGGTTGCTTAACCCTTTAGCGGGCAAAACTCGGGCGTCATGGGAAAATTTTTTTTTCGATCTAGTCGGGTATTTATGGATCTATTAACAATATTTCAGCCTTTTTTGCGAAAAAAATGGTTCAAGCGCCATAAAATGGCATGGTACAGCATGTGTACCAAAGACCACCAGGTGCACTTTTCGGCCATAATGTTCCTTGGTAAAACATTTGTACCAGTAAAAGGTAATCAGGGAATGATCATAATTTGAGTTTATTCTGGATGATCTTACTTTCAATCAATATAAAACAGATGTCAAATTCGACAGCAAACAACATTTCAATAGGACTTGTTGCGTTGGCATGCGACGCGTCCAATCTTCAGGGAGAAATCATGGGGTGCACTTTTCGGCCATGATGTTCCTTGGTACAACATTTGTACCAGTAAAAGGTAATCAGGGAATGATCATAATTTGAGTTTATTCTGGATGATCTTACTTTCAATCAATATAAAACAGATGACAAATTCGACAGCAAACAACATTACATTCCTCGAATAGAAGACGAAATTCATCCGAGTGGTCATCACCACGTAATATTTTGGTTTGAATAAAAAACAACAGCAAAACATATTGTTTAGTAATGCATGCATTCCAGGGGACGTCCCATTGGATAAGCATTAGATCAGTTTAACCAGTTGGTAAGTGATAAAACTGTTTCACTCGACGTAATTTATTTATTACTTTAGGCCAGAAATACTGACCCTCCCCCCCACCATTATCCACCTTAACATTTCTAGCGGCATGGGAGCCTCGAATCTGAAGAGCATTTTAAAATCCATGATTTACGATACCCAACATGCGAATTCGAGTTCACCCCCCCCCCCCCACCACATCCCAGTCTGGAACCAAAGCGGAAATACGTCGTAACATTGAACTTTCATCTGTTAGTTTTGGTAGGAAGTCCGTCGAAGTTCACATCCGTATTCAAGGTGAAACACAACAAAAAAAAAAAAAAAACACGAAATAAGCGGTTTATGGCATCATGGCACCATGTCCTGGCACCATGGTGGCACCACTATTAGTTCCATGGTGGTACAGAGAATAATTCATGACAATCCGGAGGTATAATGAGAATTTTTCCTCAATTTCAACACTTGGGTACAATTAGTAAGCAGTAAAGGAACCGAAATATTGAAAAATCGGATATTTTGTGAATATTATCCCCCCACTCACCCCCTCCCCTTGCGAATTTTGGTACTCTGGTAAAATCATGTACAACTCGGAAGTTATTTGAGTCTAACAAAAAAAGAAACACGCAAATCGGTTGGAAATTGAGGCCTGGGCAGATTTTACAAGATTATGCACGCAAACGCACGTTTTTTAAGCATTAACCCCCCCTCTCCCCCTCTTGAAAAGCAAAATCCGAAATTCCGGCGCCGTAGTGCACAACTAGATAGTTTTCCGCGTCGAAGAAAAAAAGAACCACGAAAATTGGTTGAGAACTGAGGCCTGGGCAGAGTACACAAGATTATGCCCAAAAACGCACGTTTTTTGAGCATTAACCCCCCCTTTCCCCCCCTTAAAAGGCAAAATTCGAAATTCCGGCGACGTAGTGCACAACTAGATAGTTTTCCGCGACGAACAAAAAAAGAACCAGGAAAATCGGTTGAGAACTAAGGCCTGTGCAGAGTACACAAGATTTTGTTACACACACACACACACACACACATACACACACACACACACAGACATACACCTATGGTTTTTTTCGCGGATTTGGATTCAGAATGGTCTAAAACGGATTACTGTGTGGTTATTTTTTTTTTTCTGTAGAGTGTTGTCCAACTTCACCCCAGATCGATCGCATAAGGACGCCCAAGTCTGTGGGACGTCCTAAAAAACTTCGTCGTTAGCGTTCCTGGGTACAACAGTTGTACCGCAAAACACCCACTTTTGCAATATCTCGACATATAGGCGGAGCTAAGAGATGCTACTATTTTTCCCATGATGCTGCACCTTATTGAGAAGGAATGGAACGAAAAACACGCCAGAATTCAAACTGCTTCTACCTTGGTACAACAGTTGTACCAAGGAACGCTAAAGGGTTAAGGTCACGTGTCAGGTGCGTATATTTATTGTTATCATTACCACAGTTCAATGAATCTCTTTCAATGTTGGTTACTAATTTTTTTAGATCCCATTTTTTTGTAGCCCACTAATTGCCTTCCCAAACGGCGTAGAATGAGGAATATAGTATGTACAGAACGAAAATGGCAAGCTCTCAAATTTGGAATTCTCATTACCACTCATCCAACATTCTCATTACCACTAACTTAATAAAGTTCGGTGGTAATGATAATAGGCGTGTGGTAGCGAGAAAATGTTAGTTGAGTATTTTAAAGATGAAGTATAAATATTATTTTCTACGTTAGGTATCAATTGACAATTTTTAAAAATAAAACGATTTTAGGTTTTCGAATGCTGATATTATTATCTCCCTATTGCCCTAAGCTCTTAGAATGAAAAAATTCTTATCCTTCCCTTAGGTAACCCTCAGAGATGACTCGCCCTACATTTTACGCAGCTGAAAAGTTCTGCGAACAAAAAAGGGAGGCTGATCGACGAGAAGAGAGTATGGTCGAGAGTTTCTTAAAAAATATTTGCCTACTTACTATCCAGTTAATGAAACAAATCTGTGATGTAATTAAGTTAATTATGTGACGAATATTAACTTAATTGTCGAATTAATTAATATAAAGAGTTGAAGATTGATATATATTATGTTGTAGACTGATAAGAGTTTTTTGAATGTCATTTAACTGAGTGTTTTAGTTTTTTTTACAGTTCTTTACCTACTTGGAATACATTGATACTATTCTGATTTTCTTTGATTTCAGTTTATTTATTCCCTCCCTATCAATCTATAGAAAAGAGAAATGGAGATTTTTCAATGTAATCATCTTATTCAACCAACTGGACAAGCTAATTGCTTGAAAGGCAGAAACAGAATTGTGAAACTAATACGATATTCTCAATACCTACTGCGATTCTCATTTCCATCACTTTAAAAAAATTAGTTCTCATTACCGCCGCACTATAAATTTTCAAAATTGAAATTAGAGACTAAAAACTGTGAGTTCAGCTCTATCTTGCGTTACAAATTCTTCTTTATGTTCCCAGGATACTTCATGAATTTATTTAAACAGAATTGTGAAACTAATACGATATTCTCAATACCAACGACTTAAAAAAAATCAAGTTTTCATTACCACCGCACTATAAATTTTCAAAATTTAAATTTGAGACTACAAACTGTGAATTGAGCTTGCATTATAAATTCTTCTTAACGTTCCCAGGAAACTTCATGATTTTTTTAAATTTTTTGGAGACTGTCCACTAACTCAAAGTTTGAGCCTGGAAGATTGAGCTTTTTCTGAGAATTACCCTTATAAGGCGTTCTTTGTACTTTTACATTAAATTACCAGCCAAGCGATCCACATTCCAAATAACCTGGAATCGCCATAGTTTAATAACTTTTATCCTCCTCATTGGATTGGTACCTCCAATTTATCGACCAGTGGGATTTAAGTTGTGATTCCTATAATGTACCATCAGTTATTGTTTGGTAACACGACACGTATTGTACAAGTCAACTGTTATAAGGGCCTGGAGACGTAAAACCGACCATCAAACAAGATCTGACATTATAGGAAGCACTCCGTGAAACTTAGAGGGTAGAGCTACCCGAAATCGATTCAAGTATGAAACTCATTTGTCTTGAAAACAGACGAAAACCAACCTATCGATATCTAAGTAGGTATTGGGCGATTGCAAATTGTAAAAGCAAATTTACCTGATATATTGCGATGGCTGCTACTA
Source organism: Apolygus lucorum (assembly GCA_009739505.2). NCBI lineage: Eukaryota > Metazoa > Arthropoda > Insecta > Hemiptera > Miridae > Apolygus > Apolygus lucorum. Next base: position 23,688,475 of record CM019174.2, on the reverse strand, counting down.
CCGTTGGGTCAGAAAGGGTTCCGATGTACAAACAACCTTCATCACACGAAACTCACTTTCATGTATTCCGCACAGACAATCAAATAAATGGAAAGAAAATCAAATAAATATCATTCCAAAGTAATTGTTGATTGATTGAAACCCTAATTTCTTACTCGTATTTTGATTTTGTTCACGTTTAGCACTTCAAGGTTTCATTCTCCTCAGGTTATGAATTGTCCAGAAACAGCATAGCCAACTGTTCCTTTTAGGGATGTTCAACTAGAGTCTTTCAGGGCATCATAAGACTTTTTTGAAAACAGTTGTTCGTGGCTCTGTTTTCAGTGATAGTTTCGATCGATTTTTTTTCGATATTAGAAACTGCAAATCTACAGGGTTTTTTTCTTGTTTCGGCTGTCTACATACTTTTGTTTGCATGGCAAGCTTGTACCCTTCAAGGTTGTCGTGGATATTATAACAGCCCTAGTATAAACCATCTGCTATTCTGTAACTTTCATAGAAATTAACTTCAACGCGTACATTTTACGTTTGATGTTGGTGAAATTACAAGATTACTCTCTATCATGCTGGACTTCTTTTTCCGAAACGTAAAAGATATAGCAGATAGTTTAGAAAACGGTTGCGTGATGTCGGCTGGTCCTCTTGTGCGTTGTACCACTCACGACGATGAGTGTGATTCACATTGTCATTGATAAGCGTTCGAGTGCTATCAGTTTGCTGTTTTCCAGGTTTTCTTTATAAATTGCGTCTCTTTCGTGTAGTAGTTAATTGACTCGCATCGCTGTGTACTGTAGGTGCTAGAGTGCCGGTACAACATACACATTGATTAGTACCTGTCAGTTTTATGAACATAAATACCTCAAGAGAAGAGAGATCCACACATCTGCCATTCGACTGAGTTATCCGCATTTCGGTGAGCTAACTTACAATTTGATGACTTTCACTCATACTCCTGATTTATTGGTAATTGAGTTTCATTTTAATTTAATTTTCAAAAGTCTAATCTGCGTTCTTCTGTAAATTTGTAGAGATATGGGTCGCGCGAGTTGCCGCCGCTAGGGGCGACACTGTAATAGTTTATTATTCCTCCTAATTAATCATTGTTCTACTCCTAATTATTCTTACCTGAGTTGTGACTAAATCATAAAAATTAGACTAGGTACTTAACTGACTTTGTCTTTCACCTATGCACAGTTGTAATATGTTTCAATGAATTTTAAATTCAATGAATTTTAATTGCTGTGATTATGTAGAGTTCAGAATTATTTTTAGCGAATTGGAATGCATTGAGGTCACTTTGGTGCCTGCAATAAAATTTTTTGGGGTTTTTACTATAATTTGACATTTTGTTTCGACTTTTATTTTTGAGTACTTTGCAGGAAAATTCAGCTATTTACAGCCTTAGGTACAAAAACAGTAGGTACCTATTGATGTTTTTAGTTAGGTAATGAGCATGAAGCTGGATATCTGAAGTACAGCACAGGCACCTAACAGAGTGGCTCACATTCGAGCAGGAGACAGTTTCGGTACAGTCCTGTTGTGCTGCCCTCAAGCTGGGTTCACATGGGCAAGGTTGACGCAGTTACGCATTGGGGCGTTTGATTGGCCGATTACTTTTGGAGTGGACTGGGAGTGTTAGGAATCAAATGCCCGAACGCATAATTGCGTCAACCGCACTCCTGTGAACCAACCTCCAGGCTGTTGCTTGTTAGCGACAATAGAGAGTTTTTGGCAACCACTAACGGGCCCGTGGAACCTCTTCACAAAGCTCAGAGTTCGTGGATGATGATGAATTTGCCTCCTGACAACAGCGGGCGAAGATGAAAGGGTGCCTCCAGACAGTCACCCGTTCCTAGAGGTCCACCGTCACAAGTGCCTCCCTTTCCCCCCTGTCCATAGTTAACGGGCTTCCTCCTTCAACTGGGTAGCATCCTCTGTTGCTTGCGCTAGTCTCCTCGTACCAGGGCCCGTCAGATTTTGGCACCAAAAACTCTCTATTACTAAAGCGCTTGTTGCGGTGTGGTTAAGGTCGATGGGGCATCATTGTTTGGTCCGACTTCTGCGGGGTCATGGGTTCAAGGCACACCCCCAAGATCCCAACCCAATGGGAGGCAATGGGAAGCCATGATCGAAATCATCAGAACAATTCTGATCTTCCCTTAGGAAGTCACTGATGATGTCTGCGATGCTGGGAATGGCAATTGGAGGAAAATCCTACCTGAAATGGTTGTTTACTTTTACTAGAGGGCTTGTGGATATGTTAAACAAAGGTTTGATGGGAGCGGCTTCCTGTCACGAAACCTCCAAACTGGACGATGCCAGGCATGTTTCGAAGGTATGCGCCATCCAGATATACAGCTATGCGTCACGCATGCACATTCTCAATCATGGAACCTCTGCCGCAGTATTCAGTATGGATCAGACCTAGATTTCAAAGTATATAATGCAAACAACATCAGCTGGCAAATGGGGTATTTCGGTGGGTCGGAAATTCAGGTTTTTGACCTCAAATTTGGATTCAGCACCCTCGAAAACATATATACCTACTACAACTTGAAGCCCAATGATACTATAACATGTGGTTGAAAAATTAATTAAAGAGATCACACGTTTAAAAAAGGCGGGCCGCTATAAATGCACACACACTAGGCAAGGACTACGCCGCGCGCATGTGTGAGTAGAGTTTTGTAGTATCCAAGAGGGGTTTCTGTGCATGGATACTTTTTCAAAGACAGTTTGCTAGCTACGTCACGATTGGCTAGCTACATCACACCATTCAAATCTTCAACTTTCCTTAGCTTCTCTGATTTTTTAAAAACATTTTCTCGACGAACAGACCCGATTACCGTTATTCCTGAGCCTTACTCTTTTGGAAAAAAAAATTGACTGAAATACCCCCTTGTATAGCTGAATATCTACGATGAATGATCAGTATTTTACCTTTTTTTTGCAGAACTCAATCGTCATGAACGTGTACAATTACGTTGGGCTCAAGAAGTGGCAGCTTTTTGCTAACTCGGATGTTAATATTCTGGCTCAGATCACACTTTGTCACGTGTTCAGTGAAACTCGTACCCAACTGGGTGTAATCTACATCGATCACAAAGACCAGGTGAGTAGGTTTAGTGAATAAACTTCCCTTTAGAAATATGGAGTTAGTCAGAGTGACCAATTTCCTAGCACAAAGGGGCATTAACGAAATAGGTGAGTGCTGAGTACCGTCATCAGAAATGTTCAAATATTTATGAAAATATAAACATATTTGTTAACTACTTACCTATAATTTTTCCTGTCCAATTCCATGTTTGAGCAAGATTAATTTGCAGGTTTATGGCAAAGGTTACAACGGCAAATTCAACAAACTTGGAATACCAAATCAAAACATCAACAGGACGTACCAGTACAGAAATCAGGGTCAAGGTGAAATCGTCGAAGGGGCTGTTTTGATACCTGAACTATCTGGCGAAAACATTTCTTCCATTTTGACTGGTAAGTAACATTATAGTGAATTTATTAGTGTAGGACCCTTAGTCTTAAGGAAAACACACTCCTCTGTTGCTGACCATTGCCTCTCAGCGGGTCTATATAATCTATTCTAGGGTTGCTGAAGGTGGGAGTAAAAACATGGAAGAAGGTAGGAGGAAAGCTCAGTCAACGTTGAAAAAAACGTAACGAAAAATTGCCCCCTGTTTTCAGCGCAACCTCTAGGTGGCAAAGAAAAACATAGTCCCCTGATAGTATACCTCTTGGTCGCTACAGCGCAGCTTTGTCACTCCTGTTCATTACCGCAGGTTTTTATATATTGCATTTCATCAATATGTGGAGTACGATTTTGGACGCTCTGTCCTTCATAATAGTTATAGAAATAATAGAAATAAAATAACAGGAGAAAAGGAGTAACTGTAGGTAAGTACATACCTACCATAAAATGAAAAACAAAAATATTGCGCAAGAAAACCACTGATCGGCACAAAATATGACAAGTTTAATTTCTAAACTACTACAACTACTGACTAAATTCCTACAACAAATTATATCCAATGACTGTTGTCACACTACAATATCATCATCTATCATCTGCACCACTCTTATCACTGCATTTCTGCCGAGGCGTACCTACTGATGGTCTCAAGTTATTGGAATTGACATCTTCCAACACTACTCCATGTTTTGAATAAGTGGAAACCAAACTAGAGACGAACCACTGTAGTTGAACAGAAAGGCGAGAAAATTAAACTAAAGGAGACGAACCACTGTCAAACAGAAAGACAAGAAATCACATCGAGACACATCGAAAACACATCTGAAAAATACGTTGGAGTAACCGTTATCAGGGCTGGGGGGGAGGGAAGCGTTACGAGCTCTCATGACCGTCAATAGTACTTCTTAACTCTATTCACCACCTAAAGAGAACACTACTGTCGCGATAAAGGAGAAAGGCGCATGCATTGGCCCATTGAAGTGAGCTTTCCTCCTATCTTCTTCCATGGTAAAGATTGGTACAGTTCAGAGCTATACTTAACCCTCCATTGTTTTGCATTCTGTTGTAGGATATCGTTATGGAGCAGCAATGAGCAAAACTGGAAAAGTCTTTTTCTGGGGGTTAGACCTGTCATCTGAAGACTACTCTGCATCAAAGGTAACACAAGCGCCCAAATTGCTCAATAACGGCAAACTCATGAATGGCGAGTTAGCTCGGCAAATTACTTGTTCTGGATGCGCTTTGGGCATCATCACGAGGTCAGGAAAACTCCTGGTTTGGGGTCTGTGGACTGGGCCAGACTCCACCATTATGCTGAATCAAGAGGTAGTTATGGATGCAGAACCAAAAAGTATCGTAGGGGGCGGGTGGCACTTTGCTGTGACGTCACTTTACCATCATCTGTTCACTTTTGGAGATGGCAGCTTGGGTCAGTTGGGTTATGAGTGGGACCCTGCCAAGGATAGCTACACTCGTCCGAAAAGAGTGAGCCTGCCAGAGCCTGTCATGTCTGTCGCTTGTTCCCAGCTGGCCACTCTGGTTTTCCTTCAGCCCTGGGCTCTGTACATATTCGGTGAAAATACGAACGGAAGGCTTGGAGTTGAGTCGAAGAAAGACATCCTATCTACTCCCACCAGGATCAACTTGAGCGAACCTATACAGTATGTTCTTGCTTCAATTTATGACAGCGTTTTCTACGCAGTGACTTCCACTCCTAAAAGACTCTACCGCTGGGGCTATGATGCGTCTTTGGTCAAACCGCAATCCATGGAAGTTCTCACAACGATAGAGGCCTTCGCCAACCGTGCCATCCCTGTTTGTGACATGCTACCAGACTCGGATTCAGTATCAGCCCCCACTCTTATACCTGAAATGAATTCTACTGGACAGCTGAACGAACTTTGTGATCAGGAGCTTTTTTCTGACGTCACTTTAAAACTTCAAGATGGAGAATTCAAAGGTACCTTTTACATTTTCATCATTTTTGCAAGTATTGTACTAGAAATTTCTGCTGCTGATATAAAACTTCTCGACGGTATTTTTCTGTATATTAGGTGCATGAAGAGTGAGAAAAGTACGCAAAATTGCACCAAATCTGACATTTTTATCCCGCGTTTACGCAACTTAAGCCAACCTCATTTATCCTGCATGTATGTGAAGCTACCTAACTAAATGTCACAGCCAAGGTTCGCGTATATACAGTCTTACCTTAGATGGGCTGTATGCAGTTTGCTTTTTGTTATGACGTCACTCGATTCGTTAACCCTTCCTTCATTATAATAAACTTGTTAAGTTTCAACCTTCGAAATTGGGCTTTATTTGACGAAATTTGGCTTTAGAATAATTAGAGAAGAAAGTTGACAAAGTTATAACTCATGTTAACTAAGTAACGCCAAGTGGCAATAATAGTGTCACATTTTCCCCCAGATTGTAGATTGTACCTGAATCTGCGGATCAGGGTGAGGGGAGCCCAAAAGCACTGAAGCCTGGTGGCTTATTGTGCTTTTCCTCAGATTCTATTGTCTAGTCAAACAGTCCCGGCCCTTTAGTAAGGGCCAGTAGTGGTTTGGCTAGGTTAGTGCAGGGGAATGCCTCCATGGGTGTGGGTGACCCAAAGAGTTGGAACCTGCGGGTTGATAGAGCTTGGCAAGCAAAAATTATGTGGGAGGCCTTTTCTTCAGCCTCACCACATAGCCTGCATAGGGTTGTATCTTGCGTCACCCCAATGCGGTTAAGGTAGAATCGGAGTGGGGTGAAGCCTGTTACCAGACCAACCACTAGCCTGACTTCCCTGCGGCTTAGACGCAGCAGCTCCTCAGAGGCGCTGGGGTTAGGTTTGGCCACCATGCGCTTACTTAGAGCATGTCCTCCTAGGTTTGACCATCTTCTTGTGGTTTGGTTTGTGACCCACCGATTTATGGTCGCCCTGAAGGAGGATTTGGGAATGCCGACGGCCGGCTCCGGACCAATGAACGGAGTCTGTGAGCCTTTTCTGGCCAGCGCATCAGCATTCTCGTTTCCCATTACCCCACTATGCCCCGCCACCCACTCCAGGGAAACCCTGTTGCGTTGTGACAGGGAGCAGAGGTTATGGTACATTTTCCCCCAACCCTTTCATTTGAAAAGGACATAATCTTCCAGATAACCCGGCAGTTTCCTGGCACGTTGGGGATAACATGGATCTCTTGCATCTGAACGTGGTGCTGTAGATTCTTGGTCAGTACACTCTTCAGCCGCATCCTGGGTGGTGGACTCTTGGAATTGTTCATCTATTTGTAGGACCTCAGTGCCATTAAAGGGCGGTGACATGGCGATGCTACCAGAAGGGGCCAAGTGCCTCAATGATACTGTGGTCTCCCTACCGTCTTGAAGTCTTACATGGGCATAGTTTGGTGTGACGTCCAGTAGATTAACTTCTTCGACGAGTGGTTCATATTTACTATTTCTTTGGTGTCTTCACATGAGAACTGGACCTGTTGTCAACCAAGTGGGCAACGAAGAACCACTGGTTACGTTTTTTTTGGACTCTGAGCAGTAGTTGGAAGACTTTGGACTGTGTTTACATCGAACGTTAGACTTTACTGGGTGGGGAGGGAGAATTAACCTTTCTACTTACAGCAGCTCGAGTTACATCTTGCCCTCTTTGACAAGTTTGTCATGTATTATTCCTTCCGAGCTATTTTCTTCAAAATGTGTCATTTGCGTCTCGAATTATTATTCTTTTGTGAATTATGCCTGGAAGAAATTGTTGTGCTTTTACGACAAAAAAAGTCGAACTTGTGACTAGTATTGATCGATTGGAAATTTTTACGTCATTAAATTCTGTATAATTTCGTAAAATTTGAACGATTTTTAAACTTGTAAAGCTTCTTAGAAGGTAGGTAAAATGGAAGAGAGTCGAAAATGCTAAGTTAGTCAGGACCTGGGAGTTGTCTCGGTCTGAGTGAGCCCTTTAAATCCAGGACTGGGGAGCTGCCTGGGCATCTAAAAGCCAGGCGCAAAATCATTGTTGTTTACTATGTAGGTATTCCAGTTGAGAATTGGCAACGTCGCACGTCTGACTGCAGTCTACGAGGCAGGCAATATGTCGCCATTTTGCATGCGATTTTATATCAGTAGCAGCCATTTATTCTCAGAATTAAGATTAAACTATGTCAATGGGTAGCCGAAATTGTATGGGGCTTAGAATGATGCTTTATTACTCATTCACGAAGCTACGTCAGTTACTCAGGTTGTTGTTTGTTTCAGGTCACAGGTCTATCCTGTATTCAAGATCTGAGCACTTCAAGAGTCTACTGCAACCCTGCTGGGCTGAAGGTCAGTCGCAAGTGGTGGACATGACGTACTATGACGCCAAGGCCTACCGAGCCTACCTGAACTACGTCTACCGTGGGAGCGTCGAAAGTCTCGAGCCCTACTCCCTGGTCCAGCTGTACATGATAGCCGATGAATACCTCGACCCAAAGCTCAAAGAGTACTGCTACACCAAGTTCAAATCTCTCATCAAAGTTGAATCCGTTGGCGAACTCTACAGAGCCGCTGAAGCCAACTCCTGTGAAGCCTTAGCGGCTGAATGTTACCACTACACCACTCAGAACATAACAGCTTTGGAATCACACCTCAAAGCTGTCAACTTACAAGTTTACTTGCAAACCCTCCTTGCCATAGAATAGTTTTACTCCAATTTGTTCAACGTTTTGTGCTTCATGGTTAATTATTACACTAATCATACTTAAAATATTTTCTGTACCGAAAATTTGGTTTTCCATTGCGGTGGGGGTGTTGACAATGAAAGTCCTTAAGGTGGGTTCACATGAGCACGGTTGACACAGTTGAGCATTTGATTGGCTGTGCCTCAACGCGTTGAAATATTTGAATTTTTTTGCGGGACAGTCCACTCCAAGAGTACTCGGGGGGCAGAGGCCCGACCAATCAAATGCCCCAACGCGTCATCCACGCTCATGTGAACCTTAAGATTCATTACTCCTTCTACAAAACCCTCTGGTTGCTGTTTTCAACCCAACAAGCAATCTCTCGGGCAACTTTGGCCTCCTCAATTTTTGAAAAAATCTACTTCGTTTTTTAAAAAGTTGCAAAAAATACCAGTGTTCAGTGTTTAATGAAATAAAAAACACCATGGTGCAAGTCGGAATTAATTTTTTTCTATTTATACATTTGAAATTGTATGTATTCTCGAAGTTGAATAACCACGGAGGTTACAAAATGCTCTATAATTACTTGAATTAAAACAGGGTTTAGATAGCCCACTCAATTAATACCAAACAGATTAAGGCTAAAGGGGATGACAAGTGTGCGAGAGAGACAGCTATATCGGGAAAAGAGAGAGTCAGGAGCTCAATCATTTTCCCAAAAGTTCTCAGCTATCAGTGGACCGATTTTCATTCTGTAAAATTATTTGGTTTCCTTTCTTCGTATTCCATCTTTGTGCCTTGTCAAATTTCTCATAAAATCTATATTTTTTGACGAAACACCATAATTAATCTTTTGGTGATTCACTCATTGACCAAATATGCGGGCACTAGAATAAATTTTCCCAAAACCGAGATACCAGGCATATTCTAGCAGATGTCCCCAACATATGGAATCCATCAGAAATCAAAAATATTGAGAATTAGCGACCGAAAGAGAAAACGAAAATCAAAAGGGGTGAACTTCAGTCAGGCAACCCCCCTCGCCATTCAGAAGACAACAAACCCGCCCTTCAGCTCATCCGCCACCCGCCCAACACAGTTCCCGTACTCAGAAGTTTTATAAAACGCTTGCCAGGTGGGTGTGGCACATAGCTTCCTCGTATCCATATTTCGAAAGTATTGATACTCTTATAATTGAGAAATCATCAAAAACCCGATTTTGAGAATATCACCCCTATTATTCACTAATTAATAATAAAATCGTATGCCAAGTAGGTGTGGCACATAGCTTCCTCGTATCCATATTTCGAAAGTATTGATACTCTTATAATTGAGAAATCATCAAAAACCCGATTTTGAGAATATCACCCCTATTATTCACTAATTAATAATAAAATCGCATGCCAAGTAGGTGTGGCACATAGCTTCCTCGTATCCACAATTCAAAAGTATTGATATTCTTATAATTGAGAAATCATCAAAAACCCGATTTTGAGAATATCACCCCTATTATTCACTAATTAATAATAAAATCGTATGCCAAGTAGGTGTGGCACATAGCTTCCTCGTATCCACAATTCAAAAGTATTGATATTCTTATAATTGAGAAATCATCAAAAACCCGATTTTGAGAATATCACCCCTATTATTCACTAATTAATAATAAAATCGTATGCCAAGTAGGTGTGGCACATAGCTTCCTCGGATCCATAACTCGAAAGTATTGATCTCTTATAATTGAGAAATCATCAAAAACCCGATTTTGAGAATATCACCCCTATTATTCACTAATTAATAATAAAATCGTATGCCAAGTAGGTGTGGCACATAGCTTCCTCGTATCCATATTTCGAAAGTATTGATACTCTTATAATTGAGAAATCATCAAAAACCCGATTTTGAGAATATCACCCCTATTATTCACTAATTAATAATAAAATCGTATGCCAAGTAGGTGTGGCACATAGCTTCCTCGTATCCATATTTCGAAAGTATTGATACTCTTATAATTGAGAAATCATCAAAAACCCGATTTTGAGAATATCACCCCTATTATTCACTAATTAATAATAAAATCGCATGCCAAGTAGGTGTGGCACATAGCTTCCTCGTATCCACAATTCAAAAGTATTGATATTCTTATAATTGAGAAATCATCAAAAACCCGATTTTGAGAATATCACCCCTATTATTCACTAATTAATAATAAAATCGTATGCCAAGTAGGTGTGGCACATAGCTTCCTCGTATCCACAATTCAAAAGTATTGATATTCTTATAATTGAGAAATCATCAAAAACCCGATTTTGAGAATATCACCCCTATTATTCACTAATTAATAATAAAATCGTATGCCAAGTAGGTGTGGCACATAGCTTCCTCGGATCCATAACTCGAAAGTATTGATCTCTTATAATTGAGAAATCATCAAAAACCCGATTTTGAGAATATCACCCCTATTATTCACTAATTAATAATAAAATCGTATGCCAAGTAGGTGTGGCACATAGCTTCCTCGTATCCATATTTCGAAAGTATTGATACTCTTATAATTGAGAAATCATCAAAAACCCGATTTTGAGAATATCACCCCTATTATTCACTAATTAATAATAAAATCGTATGCCAAGTAGGTGTGGCACATAGCTTCCTCGTATCCATATTTCGAAAGTATTGATACTCTTATAATTGAGAAATCATCAAAAACCCGATTTTGAGAATATCACCCCTATTATTCACTAATTAATAATAAAATCGCATGCCAAGTAGGTGTGGCACATAGCTTCCTCGTATCCACAATTCAAAAGTATTGATATTCTTATAATTGAGAAATCATCAAAAACCCGATTTTGAGAATATCACCCCTATTATTCACTAATTAATAATAAAATCGTATGCCAAGTAGGTGTGGCACATAGCTTCCTCGTATCCACAATTCAAAAGTATTGATATTCTTATAATTGAGAAATCATCAAAAACCCGATTTTGAGAATATCACCCCTATTATTCACTAATTAATAATAAAATCGTATGCCAAGTAGGTGTGGCACATAGCTTCCTCGGATCCATAACTCGAAAGTATTGATCTCTTATAATTGAGAAATCATCAAAAACCCGATTTTGAGAATATCACCCCTATTATTCACTAATTAATAATAAAATCGTATGCCAAGTAGGTGTGGCACATAGCTTCCTCGTATCCATATTTCGAAAGTATTGATACTCTTATAATTGAGAAATCATCAAAAACCCGATTTTGAGAATATCACCCCTATTATTCACTAATTAATAATAAAATCGTATGCCAAGTAGGTGTGGCACATAGCTTCCTCGTATCCATATTTCGAAAGTATTGATACTCTTATAATTGAGAAATCATCAAAAACCCGATTTTGAGAATATCACCCCTATTATTCACTAATTAATAATAAAATCGTATGCCAAGTAGGTGTGGCACATAGCTTCCTCGTATCCATATTTCGAAAGTATTGATACTCTTATAATTGAGAAATCATCAAAAACCCGATTTTGAGAATATCACCCCTATTATTCACTAATTAATAATAAAATCGTATGCCAAGTAGGTGTGGCACATAGCTTCCTCGTATCCACAATTCAAAAGTATTGATATTCTTATAATTGAGAAATCATCAAAAACCCGATTTTGAGAATATCACCCCTATTATTCACTAATTAATAATAAAATCGTATGCCAAGTAGGTGTGGCACATAGCTTCCTCGGATCCATAACTCGAAAGTATTGATACTCTTATAATTGAGAAATCATCAAAAACCCGATTTTGAGAATATCACCCCTATTATTCACTAATTAATAATAAAATCGTATGCCAAGTAGGTGTGGCACATAGCTTCCTCGGATCCATAACTCGAAAGTATTGATCTCTTATAATTGAGAAATCATCAAAAACCCGATTTTGAGAATATCACCCCTATTATTCACTAATTAATAATAAAATCGTATGCCAAGTAGGTGTGGCACATAGCTTCCTCGTATCCATATTTCGAAAGTATTGATACTCTTATAATTGAGAAATCATCAAAAACCCGATTTTGAGAATATCACCCCTATTATTCACTAATTAATAATAAAATCGTATGCCAAGTAGGTGTGGCACATAGCTTCCTCGTATCCATATTTCGAAAGTATTGATACTCTTATAATTGAGAAATCATCAAAAACCCGATTTTGAGAATATCACCCCTATTATTCACTAATTAATAATAAAAACGTCCGCCAAGTAGGTGTGGCACATAGCTCCCTAATACCCATAACCCAATTGTATAGATGATCCGATGCATAGTTGTTGATCTCAAAAAATCAATCTCTTAGTACCTTCCACTACCCTCATAGGGGACCATCTACTCGCCAATCCCCATAATTCCTGAAAATTTCATCAAAATCGGATGAGAAATGTAGAAGTTACGGCTATGGCAAGGATTTCATGTTAGACAGACACGTAACCAAAATTGTTCAGGAAGGTCGTATCTAAAACGTGGACGCGAGTGGAAATTTTGATTTTGTAGAACTTTTTTTGTTCAATCTTGAAAAGTAAAAGTAATGCTTCCGTTACCTTGGCAGACTCGGAAGCAAAATGTTTGCATGAGGTTGTGCCACATACCATCTTCGTACCTAAAATACGACAGCATAGAGATAATCCTATATGCTCAGTAGGTAATAGAAACTTCAATTTCCAACTATCTGTCACAACCCTCCAAATTTGAGGTCAGACGATGATGACATTCATAGGGAACCATCCTAAGTCCCAACCACACACAACTCAGAAAAAAGTACTTTCGCGCATATTTGCGCGTAATTGACACTAACTTCATTTTTTTAAAACGAAACCCCCCTTGTGGTTTATTATTTTCAATAATGAACCTTTGGAATCGACCAAGAAAAAAAAAATTTTAACACCCCCTCAAAATTTGATGGTTTAGGTACGTTTCAAGGTACGTAGAATCGAATAAACATTTGGCCGTCCGTCCGCCGTACGCGGCACTTTTGCAACTTAGCATTGACCGATTTTGATGAAATTTGGTATGTAGGCTCCATTTGGGGTCTAGTTGTGCCCCGAAGATTTTGGTTGATGTAGGTCACTTGTAAGGGTTCCAAAATCAATTTTGAAATTTTGAAAACGCCCTAACTCAAAAAATTTTGTTATAAAGGTATTGTTTTTCCTTCAATTTAAGATTCTATAGAATTTTTAGAATTTTTTGATACCATCATTGATATTTCATGATACCATTCATTCTTCTGTGCAACGTTAGAAAAATGAATAGATATATACAAAGGTATCAAAAAATATCAAGTATGAACATATTAAAAAAAGAAACGTTGATTATTTATAGTCTTTTTATTCAATATTATTATTAAAAAAAGGTTTTTTAATTATGATTGAATAACATAAATATCCCACTTGAGTAACTATGTAATGAAAATTCATTTATCAATCAATTCATTTTCATAGCATATGATGAATATCACTCGATAAAATTGCTTATTCAGTATAACTTGGTAGGTAGATGTGGAAGTGAAATCGCAAGCAATGTTACTGACCTATTCCGTGGGGGTCAAGGAGGGTCGGATTGAAGGGGAGGGTAACAAGGGTCGCTAGGCAACCAACCTCATACTCCATTTGCTAGCAACCAATGAGCGTGCGTTATTTTTCATTTACCCTTTCCGTCTCCAATTGTCCAAGAATCGGATTTCTAACCAATCATTCATCAATTATTAATGACAATGAATATGCAAGCTATCTCATTTTTTACTCAACACCTTTAATAGCCCGAATTCTGCGATTTCATGATTTAAATAATAATAGTATGGTAAAAACTCAATGGTGGAAAGAGAGATCTACTTATTCTGGACACATTCCCGTATTATAATTGGAAAAAATCTTTCGTGGAGGATGAAAAACTTTGGGAAAACTTTTGAGTGCGACGCTAGCGCCATCTCCTAAAAGAGAATCAAACTAGAGGGCTGTCCCCTTTAGCCTTAATCTACGATTTTCTTAGGGTCTGTTCTGAGAGGCAGTCCTGAACGGTTTGGAGGAGCCCGGAGGAGTCCATTTGCCTCTATCCCCTCCCCTTTTCAGTTGCAGTTCGGTTCCGGACTGCCTCTCCGAACAGACCCTTATATATTGTGACAACCCCTAAAAAACCTTTTTTTTTTGCATTTGTTTGGTTTTTTGGCTATAATTTCTAAACTATGATAATTTCAATAATTTATTCTCAGTAATTCTTTGAAGTAGGCTAAATTTGCTACAGTTTGAGACCAACTTGAGCTCTGTTGGTTGAATAACGGGGAATTTGCCTCAATTTTAGATTCTGGAATTTCAAGTCAAATCCTATAATAGGGCCTATAAAACGTTTAACACCAGAAATACCCAAGGGAAACAAATAACTGAAGCTTTATTGGGATTTGAGTCCAACAACAAAATCCTCCTCTTTCACCTACTAATAACTGAAGCCTCCCTCAATCAAAAAACACCGTGAAAATCGAGGGAAGCTGTCGACGTCTCACTCCAGGGTTCCTCCCACAAAACGACACGAAGACTGACCGAATTCACACTGCTGTGCTCTGGCAAAGCGCGAAAAAAGTATCTCAGCAAATAGTATCGAAGAATGTCAACAGATAGAGTTGTAGGCGCCCTTGTGACCACACGATCCACACATAACTCGAATAATATGATTCAAATAACGAAACTAACCAATGTAGAAACTAAATAAGAGAAGATGAAATCTAACAATGCTTGATAACTAATAGGTAGACTTGTATTGTAAAAAATAGTGAGTAAGATTGCTTCTTTTGGTTTTTTTATTGCATCATTTCTCTCCCCCAGTCGCGCACTTCTGATTTGAGTTACGCAGTTTCATTTACGCACTGTCATTAGGCGCATAGATCTCAACATGGCTGCCTCCATACAGATTGGCACTGTATTTAAAATTTCCATCTTCCTTATTCTCTAAATTTGTTGGAGGCATTTACGAGCAGCAAACTATAATTTTCTTCCATATCAGCAAACCCTCTTTCGAATTTTTTTTTTTTTTAAATTTTTTTAATGTGAGGCAAATTTTCCATTACAGTTATACCCATTATAGTTTTCTCAAAAATTGTTGAAAAAATCGATAAAACCATGAACAAGTCGTGTTGATGATTCTTAATTTTTTTCTCAAAACTTTTTTTTCTAACTTTTTGATTAAATAAAATAAGAAATTTCGAAAAATGTATTTTGAAAAAAAAAAATTATTATTATTTTTGAATTGTTATATTTTATAATTATTCAATTAACAAAGCCCTCATGCTCTACAGAGAGATGGTCTTATACTGTCGCAAATTTAACCTATTTTAACCCTATAATTGGACCATGGTGTCACTAATGTCACCGAAAACATCTCAGGGACTCGACAGCTGTCCCAAGGTGTCACCAGATTAACTAGATACAACTAAAACTAGTTACAATTTAAACATTAATGGACAAAGCTTAATTTTTTCAATTTAATAAAAGTCAAGTGATAAGTATTACAAAAATTCTGTTGTCCATTGAATTTTTTAAAAATTGCAATTTAATTTGGGTTACTTTGGTGACACCTTGGGACAGCTGTGGAGTTCCTGAGATGGTTTCGGTGACACTAGTGACACCATGGTCCAATTAGGGTTACAAAATTATCATAGATGATGTTTAAGTTATAGTTGTAGTAAGAAGTTATACACTCCTGTTCAAAATAAGAGCACCACTATTTATTCGTGTTTCCCCTTCTTTTTTCCCTTATTAAGTTCTTATCCATTTGCACACATTGATTGCAAAGGAAAAAGGTAACCAGAAAAGACACAAATTCTTGAAGAAAAGATTTTTTAATACAATTTAAAAAAAAGTACTTCTTGTGGTAAAATTATAAAAATTATAATGAGGAATTTCACCGATTTCTGTTTGCATCTTTCCTGAATAGTTAATGGTGTGGTATGGATGAAAATCAGGCTGATTTCGGAAAATAAGTCTCCTGTTATTTTTGGGAGACAATCAAAATTTTTAATTTCAAAACTAACCGGGAAAACAGACGTGCAGCGGGAACGCTCGCTGATTGGGCTGTTTGGATCGCCGTCTCCTTCCAGTGTTGCCCATTGGGAGCACGAAATCGTGTTTTCTAAGAGAAAAGTTATCAAACAAAAACAGAGGAAACCTAATTTTCCCCATCTCGCTTTTTCTATTTTTTTCTTCAGTTTTTCGATTTCGAACTTTACTGTTTCATGAAATTTTGCATCTGGGGACTATGGATTTCTCGATCTCAGCACTTCAAGCAGCCATAAATGAACTATTCTAGCATGACGTCATTTTCCCGGTTTTTTTAAACATTCGTATTTTCTACGCTGTTTTGTTTATTCGTAAATTAGGAAGTTCGGGCTGAAAGTTTGCCTTAGGGGTTTTTTAGAGGTGCTGAATCCGATTTATGGGTCAAAAATAGGAAATTCCGACATGGTGAAATTCCTCATTGTGAAAAAAAGGTTTGAATTATACCAGTTTTGCTTTTCAATACTTGGTATTACCTGCTCTAGCTCGGATGAGGGCTTGGAGCCTTTG
Source organism: Apolygus lucorum (assembly GCA_009739505.2). NCBI lineage: Eukaryota > Metazoa > Arthropoda > Insecta > Hemiptera > Miridae > Apolygus > Apolygus lucorum. The sequence goes on along the minus strand of CM019174.2, from coordinate 23,671,742 downwards.
ATGCCTCTGATCAAGTTTTGGATATCCTCTTCTTCTTCTTGGATTCCTTTTACTCCGCAGGGGAGCATAGGGCCTCAACGAGTGTCCGCCAGCCAGTCCTGTTTCCAGCGAGCAACCTCAAGCTATTCCAGTTATGTCCTTTCTGTTCGGCCTCTCTTGTTACTGTTCTTCTCCAAGTGATCCTAGGTCTTCCTCGGCTGCGAGATCCTTGGGGGTTCCACTCGAGAGCGGCCTTAGCAACGCCATTGTGCCTCAGAGTGTGTCCCAGCCATCGCCATTTTCTTCTTTTCACAAGCTGCTCGACCCTTTCCTGCCCCGTTCTTATCCACAAGTCTTCGTTGGAAATCACATCTGGCCATCTGACACCAAGAATAGTGCGCAGGGAGCGGTTGACGAAGACTTGGAGCTTCTTGTACATGGCTGTGGTTCCTCGCCAGGTTTCACTGGCGTAGAGCAATACCGACAGCACGTTAGAGCGGAATATCCTTAGCTTGGTGCGTAATAGAATGTTGCTGGCTCGCCACACTGGGCGGAGCTGGGCGAAGGCTCCTTTGGCTTTGTTGATTCGCGCCAGTACATCCAGGTCGGATCCGCCATCTTCCGAAACAACACTGCCGAGGTAAACCGTCTGATCCGCTTGCTCTATTGGTGTTCCGTGATGTAAGAGAGGTGTCGCGTTGGGGACATTGACGCGCATTTCACAGGATTTGGTCTGGCTAATGGCAAGGCCTTCTCTTTCTCCGGCCACTCCCAGGTCATTTACCAGCCCCTGGATGTCAGAAAAGCGATGGGCAAGTAAGCAGACATCATCCGCGTATTCCAGGTCTTCAAGCCTCCCGGTGAGCCCCCACTGTATGCCTCTTCTTCTTCTCCTATGCATGCTTTTCATTACTTTTTCAAGGAGAACCAGAAAGAGGATTGGGGAAAGTAGGCAGCCTTGTTTCACACCAACATTCGTGGGTATTTCCCCGGTGAGGTGACCCTCATGGTTGACAACACAAGTGTACCCATTATACATAGCCATATCCTCCATACATTGGATATCCTCCCGGGGGATATTGTCCCACTCCTCTTCCGCTGCTGAAGATTGTCTGGTGGTGGATCTCTGGCTCGAATTCTTCTTTCAGCGTGTCCCAAACATGCTCTATCGGATTCATGTCTGGGCTCCTTGGTGGCCAGCCCAGGGTAAATCTTTATAAGGTAGGTAAGAAGGAAGGGAACAGACGAAGAAATGGATGGTGGTGCTCCAATTTTGAGCAGGAGTGTAGTTGAAAAAACTTTGGAAGAAATTGGCTGCATTTAATGACAATAAATCATATATTTTTTAATTATGTAAGTTAATTGTTGAAATTAAGAAATTATAATCTATAGTATAGCAATTTCTGATAATTTAGTATTGTATTTTCAGGAACTACAGAGATCTCGTACCTGTTATATTTTTCTGTACTAGTCTGGTAAGTCATTGATGGTTGATGGTTACCTCGTAATCATCATATAATGATGACTCTCCAAGTTTTAATTGTTATATGAGTTGATCAAATTTACTGTTACTTGAAAGAGAATGCGAGAAGTTGGGCTGCCTTAGCAGAAATTGGGCGCTACAGAATATTAACTTAGAAATGATATCTCAGCGCTGGAGTGACCGAATTTCAAATTCCATATGATTCCCGATTAAATTTCCTACAAGTTTGGTCTTATGACATTTTTCAATCTGTGTAGGCCTTTTTGACCTACGGCCGTTAGAAGTTGAGAGTTCAGCACTTTTAGGCAAAGTTTGTGAAAATCGTCTATGACGGTCAATTTATTGTGCCTGCACGGGTTAACCGATCTCAATGTATCTGACGTGAAATTTAATGCTCTTTGTAAAAATGTCTGTAGGATTATTTCAAGCAATAAGCAAAATACAAATAGCAAAGTGCGAAAATTCGTGGTTTTTTAGGGTTTTGAATTTGAAGCACAACCTCAGATACCAGTTATTCAGGATCCCCAAAAAAGTTTGAAACGATCTCCAGCTCTCAAGAAATTTTTAGGGGTTTGTGCAATAATTTGCCTGGGCTAAAAGCCGAATCCAAATTCCCCCCCTCAACCTTCCTACTCATATAAGAAAAGGCAAATAAACTTGTAAATAAACAAAACCCATCCTAGGGTATCCTCGGTATCCCTCGCCTTCAGAATATCTCAAGGGCTCAAATATTATATAATATGATTGATAAACTTGAAATATATCAAATATCAACGAATGTTTGTTGTGCGTTTCTTAAAGCCTTCAAACCGAAACTGGGCAGTTCAATGGTTGAACTCACGAGAAGGTTTCTGAGTTAGTCAAATGTAGTTCCGATAGATGGCGCGCGCCTGCGGCAGCGAGCGTTCGGAAAGATAAAGAACTCCGTGGAACGCACGGGTAACCGTCGAGTAAGCTATTAAACAAACGACGACCTTCCTCCTCGGTTCTAGTCGATTTAAAACGATCATTTCCGAAATTCAACTGGCGAGAAAACTTGCACAGATGACCAAATATCTCTCGAAGTTGGAGTGAAGCTGTATGTAAGATGTTTTTTCCTATCCGTGACGCTCCCTAGGCCTTTAAAAGAATATTTTTGGTAAATTTCGAGTCAAAAAGTTACTCAAAATCCGTAGAATTTTCGTAGGAAATTAATATAATCGATCGATAACCTCTGAGTTGTAACGTGGGTGTGATAAGGGGGATTCTGTCATAAGCATCATGGGGCGAGTGGGTAGTTTGTTACCAGGTGCTCCTCAACGCCATTACGAATGCAGATCGGGGTCACGCCCTAAATACGAGTATCCCGGAATCCTCGTAGAGCCACCTCGAAAACCCCTCCTTTGATGAAAAAATGTAGTCAATTTGAATCGAGATAGATTTTTAAGTCTGGCGAAATAAAGCGATAATTTTTTATTCTAGAAGAAATCGTATGACGTGAAGGTCAAATGTAGGAGAAAGGCGACTCTTACGGCTAAAAATACACCAAGATGAGATAGATGTCTTCCTACTTCGGATTTATTGATAGTTCAAGTATCATTATGTTAATTTGAGATCTACACAAAATGTACACCGGATTTGAATCACAGAATTGAACTTTTATCGAGTTTATCTCATTTTAGTAACGGAGGCCACGTTTATCATTTATTTTCAAATAAATAGCAAAATACTAGCAAATTTTCTTTAAAAAAAAGAAAAGAATGCTTTTGCAATGGCCTCAAAATGTTTAGAATGGAATTTTCCGAGAAAAAAATTCACTGAAATCAGTTGATCTAGATCTCTATGAAAATTGGCTCATTAACTCATGCTGAATGAATGGACTTGAGATATTCATGAGGCTTTCTGGGCATGTGAGGTCTGCAGCCATCTTCACCTTCCCCTCTCTTCACAGTCAGTCAGTTATCTTCAACTTCAAGTCAACTTTCTCGAACTTCAATTAAAAATTCAACACCACGAATCGTGCTAGATTGTTCTAGAGTAACACTGATTCATACTGTTTCCCTTCCTTCACATAGGGGCTGAGCCAGTCGTGGAGATTCACTGGACGTGTCCCTTCTGTTCGTATAAGGTAGACGACGTCAGGTTGACTATTTTATCAAACAATTACCAAAAATTGTTACAATTCGAAATTTTAATGAACAGAAATTACAATATGGAGTCGTTAAAACATCGAAAACGCCACAGATCGATTCCCTCCGGTTCGTCATCTTCTGGCACTCGTGAATACCTTCTAGATGCATGAGGAGGTTCGAGGGAGAAAGGTCTGAGTCTTCGAAGAACAAGACGTGTCAGTAGGTTTCTAGATGAAGGCATCGATAATCAATAAACAATTCCCATTCTGAGCAAATTCTGAACAATTCCCAATACAGATTGAGCGAAGTTTTAAAGAAAATTTCTTTATTTAATATTCTAACCGATTTTCAGAGTCATTTTTGTTACTTACTTCAATATTTGTTTACTTGGTAGATACACGTATAGGAAATTTCAAGACGAGCCCGAATACACCTTAAGTTTCAAGGTACGTAGAACCCGAAAATCGACCAATTTTGATGAAATTTGGTATTTGGAGTCTAGTTGTGCCCCGAAGCTTTTGGTAGATGTCAGTCACTTCAAAGTCGTGAAAATTAAGGGTTGCAATTTTCAAGAGTGCCCTAGCTCGAAAACTCTCGAAATAACTCTTCAATTTTAAATAGTATTGAATTTTTATAATTTTTTGAGACCACCCGGAGCTCTGTAGGACAAACCGTTCGCCCCCTACGAGAACTTAAGGGTTGAATGTACGATAAATCAGAAACACGAGTGTGAATCGCTAAGAGGCCTAATCTCCGTTCAAATTTTAGCTGACCAAGATGCGATCGTTCGTTTCTTCGAGTTTTTCTCAGTTCTACGTCCTTAGCAACCAGTAATCGAATTTCCTAATAATCAGAATTTACCTAATAATAGTTGCTAATAATCCCTGTTTCTTCTAAATGAGTGTGAAGCGTTTATTTCTTCCAAATAAACTTGATTTTGAAATAGGTAGGTATGTGGTAGGTAGGGAGTAACTCTGGCTGGTATTTAACGATTAAGCTGCTCATCCTCAACCTGCTCCTCCTTGCGGGAAGACCCCCGAAAGCATTAACCCGTACCCAGACCGTGTTTATCCCCAAGAAAGGGGGAAGTGGGCCTGGAGGCTATCGACCGATCTCTGTGTCCTCGGTAGTCTTCCGCCACTTCCAAAAAGTACTGGCATCTCGCCTCCAGGTGGCTGGTGTCATTGGTGATGTCCAGAGAGCGTTTCGGCCAGCGGATGGCACAGCGGAGAACCTTACAGTTCTCCAAACTGTCATTTCGCTGGCCCGTATTAAACGCCGGCAACTCCACCTCGCCGCTCTGGACGTCGCTAAGGCCTTTGACACAGTCAGTCACCTTGCCCTGACCGATTGCCTTCGTGGTGTCGGGGCCCCATCTCGGTTAATCGAGTATGTGGCCTGTCTGTACCAGGAAGGCGTGACGGTCCTCGAGGCAGGAGGTGAGGTATCAGGGGATATACGGATCGGGCGTGGGGTACGCCAGGGGGATCCCCTATCGCCACACCTCTTCAACCTGGTCGTGGATACGGCCTTGGGTAAGCTGCCCACTGAAGTAGGGTTTGATCTCGCCCCTGGGGTGCGAGTAGGAGCATTGGCATTTGCCGATGATGTTATCCTACTCGCAGAAACCCGTGAGGGCTTGCAGATCGCCCTCAATGCATTTGCTAAGCAGCTAGCCAGGTGTGGACTTGTGGTTAACCCCGATAAGTGTGGGTCGGTCTCCTTGGTCCCGTCGGGTCGCCAGCATAAGGTGAAAGTTGTGGATGGGGGTTTTGTCGTAGGACAATCCCCCATTCCATCTCGATCCGTGCTGGAGGTTTGGCGGTACCTTGGAGTCGACTTCATGGGGGTGGCCACCATTACTACCAGCCGTGTGGACCTTGGTAGAGCGCTAGCTCGCGTTACCAAGGCTCCATTGAAGCCACAGCAGAAGCTGCGCCTCCTCCGCACGTACTTACTGCCAAAGCTAACCTATGGGTTAGTCTTTGGCAGGCTTACGGTGGGGAGGCTGCAACAATTAGATCGAGAAGTTCGCTCTGCTGTGCGCTCTTGGCTGAAGTTCCCTCCTGGTGTCCCAAGTGCCTATTTTCACGCACCGGTCAAATCCGGTGGGCTTGGCATTGTGTCTCTCTCGGCATGTATCCCTTCACTGCGCCGCCGGCGCCTGCTAGCCCTTCAGGGGTCGAGCTGGGAGGTCGCCCGTGCGGCTGCTGATCTTGATTTTGTCAGGCAGCAGTTAGCATGGTGCGACCGAGCAACACCATCTGCTCCAAAACCCAGTTCGTCTGCTGAGTTCGCTGCTGCGCTGCATGAATCGGTGGATGGTAAAGAACTCCGACAGTGCTCCGAAAGCCTTGTCTCATCCCAATGGGTAGATTGGGCTTCGGAGGGCATTGGGGCCCGCGACTACCGACACTTTCACGCCATCCGCGTGGCATCTTTGCCAACTGCGGTGGGGTGTTCGAGAGGTAGTCGCGGGACAACGCTACCCCTTTGCCGTGCCTGTCGGAGTGGAAATGAACTCCTGTATCATGTGGTGCAGCAGTGTCCACGAACTCATGGGGGCCGCATCCTACGTCATGATGCGGTCGCCAAGCAGATAGCAGGTGCATTGTCATCTAGCGGCTGGGATGTTGAGAGAGAGAGATTGTATCACATGCCAAGTGACCAGGGTAAGAAGCCCGACATTGTTGCTGTCAAGCCCGACCAGTCTTGCATTATCCTGGATGTCCAAGTTGTCAATGGCAGCTTGGACATGGAGCAGACTTGGCGGGCCAAGATAAGGAAATATGACACAAATGATTTACGGCAAGCAGTGTCGCAGCTAAAAGGAGTGGCACCCAACAACATCAGGGTGATGGCTGCAACCTTGTCGTGGCGCGGTGTGTGGTGCGGGAAAAGTGCCACGGAGTTGCGCGAGTTGGGCATCTCAGTAGGCGTACTCCGTGGTATCACCACCCGTGTCCTGCTCGGCTCATATTTGAACTGGTGGTCGTTTTATAGAGGCACTTCCCTTCATCCTTCTCTCCCACCCCCACCTTCCTCATCTTCCCTCATCCCTAGGGCCGGCGTCGGGTGAGTCCTGGGCGTCCTCCCCATTATTTTATTTATTTATTTATTTTATTTTTATGGCATGCCCCCTCCGTCAAAAAAGACATTTTGTCTTTGAGGGGAGATTATTTAAAAAAAAAAAAAAAAAAAAAAAAAAAAAAAAGGGGGGGGTTGAAATTTTTTTTTCTTGGTCGATTGGAAATAATATACCTAAATACTTTACTGGTCATTTTTAGAAAATTTTAATACCGATATACACACATTCAGTCAGTTTGTGTACACACTGTTTTTTTTTTACACTCTCTACTATTTACAAAGGAATTAAAAAGGGTTGGAAGTCAAAAAGTACACTTAACCATAAAAAATGACATAAAAGGCCAAAATCAAGGTAAAAACAACTTCAAGGAAATTCATTAAGAAATTCCGTTTTCCAGGCTTTGTACATGTAAGGGTGTACCAAAATTAAGAAATCAGGACTCCTAATCTAATTTGAAGGGGAAAAATCTACATTTAAACACTTTCGCGTTTTTTTTGTACCTAAAATAGCTTTATCAATAATTTCTAATAAATATCAGCGTAAAAACCTCCCATAGCTCAATAATTTGGAAGGAAAAAACATCTCAATTCGAGTTTTTTTTTGCTCTTAAAATACCTCTATTAACAAGATCTAACAGAAAAGTACCCCCAGATTCTGGAAAAATATCTTAAAGGCCAAAATCAATGTAAAACATTTCTCAAGCTCAATAATTCGGAAGGAAAATTATAAACAATAATCGAAATTTAAACAAATTTTTGAGGTTTTTTGCACTTGAAATAGCTTTATAAGCAATTCACGATAGAAAGGTACCCCCACTCCGGAATATCTTTAAATAGGTCTTTACAGGTCATAACCAACGTAAAAAACCCCTCAAACTCAATAGTTTGGAGGAAAAAAATATCTAAATTTAAAACTTAGGATTTTTTGTTTTTGTATTTTTGCTCTTAAAATAGCTCTATAAAAAAGGTGTAAGTAATAGAAAGGCCAAAATAAATGTAAAAATTCTTCAAGCTCAATAATTTTAAGGAAAAATTATAAACAATAATCGAAATTTAAACAAATTTTTGAGGTTAATTTGCACTTTAATTAGCTCTACAAAACAATTCATGATAGACAGGTACTCCCACTCCGGTGGCCACGAGCAACGCAAAAAACTCCTCAAGGTCAATAATTTGGAAAGAAAAAACTATATTTAAAATTTTCGAATGTTTTTGCTCTTAAAGTAGCTCTATAAAAAAAGTTTTAATAGAAAGGTACCCCAACTCCGCAAAATATCTTAATGGCCAAAATCAATGTAAAAAAATTCCTCAAGATCAATCATTTGAAGGGGGAAAAATCGAAATTTAAACACATTTTTGAAGTTTATTTGAACTTGATGTAAGATAGAAAGTTACCTCCACTCAAGAACACCTTTGAGGTCATAATCAACTTAAAAAAACCCCTCAAGCTCTTAAAGAAAAACCAAATTTAAAAAAAAAATCTGCATTTATTATCTATAATATGAGGAAAAAATCAAAATTCAAGCTCTTGTGCGACCTTTTTCCGAAAAATAATCGGATAAGTTGGTTGTTATTAGAAGTGCGTGGATAGATGTAATTATCAATAATTCATCGAAATTAAGCAATTTCGGGTTTCTAAGGGCGAGGAATGTAGTGTTAAGCCTTGCTCTAGATGTATCGATAGGTACCTACCTACTTTTCCCATTTCCGGCCACTGATGCATTTCTGCATCGTCGTAATAATGATTTTTTTAAATATTAAAATAGTGGAAAATCTTTGTAGAAGAATTTTTTCTCGTTCATGCAATTCCTAAACTTTTCAAAAACAATTTTCTTCGACATTCGGGAGTTCAATGAGATTTGAGAAATATTTTTGAAAGAGGCCTTTCGGCCAAAAGCGTGATTATGGTGGCTCAAATTCGATCCTGGGCGAGTGAGCGTTTTGGCCCAAGAGTCGAAACAGATTTTGCTCCATAAATACATTTTTACATTTTACCTAGATTTTTTCGGATTTTTACCAATAAAATGGATAAATCGTATCGATTTGGAAAACTGAGACCTCTTAAATCCTATAAAATGTTAAATTCATATAATTTGGAGCATTTTTGCTCTGGTGAGTAAATGAAGCCTTATTTCGGCCGGAATTCTGTAATATAGCTCATCCTCCTCCTCCCATTACTCTATTATTTCTACCCTAGGCTCGAAATGGGTTGATAAAATGTGTTCTCAAAATCTCATCATATTGCAGGAAAAAAGGGTTTCAATACCCTCACATATAGAAATAATATCGAGACACCTTAAATTAGCTTTTAGATGCCCAAATAGAGCAATCTTGGGTTTCTAAGGGCATGGAATGCAGAGAGCGGCCACCCTTTAGTTGTTTCGTTACCTACCTACTCTTCTGGTGTAGGTAGTTGAGAGTCGGTGGCCGTTCGTTTGCAGTATTTCGCCAAAATGAAGGCGCAAAAACTTGAAAAGTTGTATCTACCTAAATTTGAAATTTTAATGGATTTTAGAAATTCATAAGTGCGCGGCCCTAGGGAATTGAAAATCTGGAATCATCAAAATCGAGCTATAATTGCCAGAGATAAATGGGAAAAACTTCCGAATAAACGGTTTTTCCCAAGTTTTCCCTTCTTTCTCTGGCAACTATTGTTCGATTCGAATTTTCTGTCGATTTTCTATCGTTCGTTCGATTCGTTTTGATGATTCCAGCGGCAATACTTCAGTTTTTCGATTCCCTAGAGCCGTGCACTAATGAATTTCTAAAATCTTTCAAAATTTCAAGTTTAGCTACATTTTATGGGAAATACATAACTGAATTAACGGTTTTTGCCATTTTTTTCTGGTAATTATTGTTCGATTTTGATGATTCCAGCGGCAATATTTCAGTTTTTCAATTCCCTAGAACCGTGCACTAATGAATTTCTAAAATCCTTCAAAATTTCAAAATTAAGTATAACTTTTTATGTTTTTGCGCCTTCGATTTGGCTAAATACTAACCCGGAACGAGGGACGAACGGCGACCGACTGAGACCCCCTTAAATTCACAATATTTCATCTTATTGTAGGTGAATAGATTTTGGTTTATTATTTTCAACAATGAACCTTTGGAATCGACCAAGAAAAAAATTTTAACACCCCCTCAAAATTTGATGGTTTACGTTTCAAGGTAGGTACGTAGAATCCAAAAACGCTGCAAATTATTACACAATGGTTTATTATTTTTCTATATAGATCACTCGTCTACAAAATCACCAACCATCCAATACGAAGAGAAGAAAAAAAATAAATAAATAAAAAAAAAACAAAAAAAAAATCAAAATCACCAACCATCGATCGCATTTCGGACAGCTCTAATTTGAACGGAGATTAGGCCTCTTTTGCGATTCACACTCGTGTTTTGATTTATATATATATATATATTTCAATATAAACCCTTAAATTTTCGTAGGGAGCGAACGGTTAGTCCTACAGAGCTCCGCGTGGTCTCAAAAAATTCTAGAAATTCTATAGAATCTTAAATTGAAGGAAAAACAATACCTTTATATCAAAATTTTTGAGTTAGGGCGTTTTTAAAATTTCAAAATTGATTTTGGAACCCTTAGAACTGACCTACATCAACCAAAAGCTTCGGGGCACAACTAGACCCCAAATGGAGCCTACATACCAAATTTCATCAAAATCGGTCAATGCTAAGTGGCAAAAGTGCCGCGTACGGCGGACGGCGGACGGACGGCCAAATTTTTATTCGATTTTTGGATTCTACGTAGCTTGAAACGTAAACCATCAAATTTTGAGGGGGTGTTAAAATTTTTTTTTTCTTGGTCGATTCCAAAGGTTCATTATTGAAAATAATAAACCAAAAACGGCCGTCCGTCCGCCGTACGCGGCACTTTCTCCACTTAGCATTGACCGATTTTGATGAAATTTGGTATGTAGGCTCCATTTGGGGTCTAGTTGTGCCCCGAAGATTTTGGTTAATGTAGGTCACTTCTAAGGGTTCAAAAATGAATTTTGAAATTTTGAAAACGCCCTAACTTAAAAAATTTTGATATAAAGGTATTGTTTTTCCTTCAATTTAAGATTCTATAGAATTTTTAGAATTTTTTGAGACTACGCGGAGCTCTGTAGGACAAACCGTTCGCTCCCTACGATAATTTAAAGGTTTTACGTACGATTAATCAGAAACACGAGTGTGAATCGCAAAAGAGGCCTAATCTCCGTTCAAAGCTGACCGAATTGCGATCGATGTTTTTCTTCATGGACGGTTGGTGGCTTTGCAGACGAGTTATCTATGTAGAAAATAAATAAACCATTGTGTAATAATTTGCAGCGTTTTTTAATATTCTCCTAAAATGAGCTTGAAATGCTTGAAAAAATTAAGATTTCTAAGGGCGAGGGGTGTAGAGTGAAACCTCCCTGTAGATGTTTTCATGGGACCTACTAACTCTTCTAGTAAAACAATTTGGTCTGAAATACGCATCTTATTAGGTATTAAAAAAAATGTTCTCTTAAACGCATGCTTTGTGAATGGAAATCTGAACGTGCCGACCCAGAGTAAAATGAGGCTACACAGGTTCGGGGCTAAATGGTCACTAATCAATAGGATCTCTCTTTCCATTCTTTCGCAGTCATTTTCGCTACACCCTCCTCGATCATCCGCGTCTATTTCGGTCGAGTGTTTTCATTTTGAGAGGGAAAATCTTTAAAGGAAATATGTTAAGGGTTTTTTAAGAAGTAAAAACGGTGACATCAACCTAATAACATCCGTGCAGCATAGTTGCAAGACCAGACGAGCCGATTTCGAACAATTTCATTCCCTTAAAAAGGGAATTAGGGAAATTGTCAGGGAATTTTTGGGTTATTAAGAATCTTGTCGACCCCTCTGTGGACTTACAAGTCGTAACGTGATCTTAAATGACGCACTTTGTATGAAATTTGTGTTAATAAACGGTAAAATACGGAAAAAGTCGATTATTTTCGAGATGAAATGGTCGAAAAACGAGTAGGGTGGGACACGTACGATTTGTCGACTGCCGCGGAGAAATTTCGAGTTCGTCTGGTTGGCAGAACTTGCGCTTCCACCACCTCCCTGTCCGGGACGAATGTCTCAACAGAACACCTAGTTCATCATATCGCGTACTTATCCGTTCAAAAACTTTTGTTTCAAGTCGATCGATGAGATAAAATACCGCTTCTTCGACCTCAAATTCCGCTCGTTCCGATTTATCAGCTGTCAACGTCACCTGCAGAGAAATCCGAATTTCAACCACCGAGAAGACACCGTGGAAAAAGGTTCAAATCATTTTCGCATATTTAAATCTCATTGGGAAGACAATCTCTTAACTCGTCTCCACCATACGATAATTTTAAAAATTCCCGTGTTCACTCATTTCACCTTCTTTTGACTCCCTACCGTTTTTCATTCAACCTAAATTATCGAAATTACGAAAAATACGCCTAACTACCTACTAGGTATTATATTTCTCGTTTTTAATACAAGGTCACACTGAATTTTCCGTAGGTAGGGGCAGAAATGATCACCCGGCTGGTACTGCTTGTTTAATTCTTAAGACACCATTTTTCTTATGAAATCAAAATTTTGCTTCGCAGTAGTGTTTATTTTATAAGTTCCTAATTATTTTTTGAATAACATTTTGTGCTGTGGTAATTTTCATATTGATGTATTTTAATTTAAAAACTAGGTAGGTACCTTGTACAATTTGGTTCTTAAGGTACTACATGTAAGACAGACTTATCTCTACCTACTTGTACCATTTTTGGTCTCTAAGGAACTTGCTAGGTAGTGTTAGCAGTATCTACCTACTTCCACCATTTGGTGACTAAGTTACTTGCTAGACAAGCTTACTTGTACTATTTGGTCTCTAAGGTAATAGCAAGACAAATTTAGCAGTAGGTACCCTACTTGCACCCATAAGGAACAGCACAAAAAAGGAAAGTAGGTACCTACTTTGAAGTTTCAATACCCAACAATAATTCTGTAGATACAGAATTCCTCACCAAGTTAGGTCGCAGACAATCTTTCCAGGTACCTATTAGTTTTTTTTTTTAACGATGTCTTAACGAAGAATTTGGGTCATCACCAAAACTTTAGTTTTGGTTGCATCGATGTCAGGAGGGCAGTGGTCACAAAGGTGGGAACTCCAAACAATCTTAATCTGTGACTCACGTCAGATAAGAATTTCATGGTTTCTCAGATCGATCAGCTTGCCTACTCCAGTGTTATTGTTGATAGGTAAATGTGCTAATTGGGTATTGGTGACGTCATGACCTACAAAGGATTTAAAAGCAGGTAGGTAGGTAGTAACGAAGCCACCTACTGCCTACCTAACTGAGCATCAGATAAATTTCGCAATAGTTTTCGTCTGTAGCAAATTTCTACGTTTGAAATGGAAACTGGCAGATGTTGCAGCCACACCTAGGAGAGTTGGTCACATCCGTCTTTATTTCACATCACATGGTTAAAATAACCATGCAGCAACGAGAAATCGAACTTGCATCGCAATCGTTTCTCTATTTCTTCCATCACCAACCTTTATAAAAACTTTCCCTACGTATCTTTTAAAATATCTTCATAACCTGATAAAGTTTGTAACAGTTGCATTTCAACTCCGATCAAAATACCGTTTTTATACAAAATGAAATCATTTTGAATGTTCGAATTCCTAACATGAACAGTTTGAAAAGCAGTAGGTAAGTGTCGCATTAACCTTTTCGCGACCGAGCGCTGACGGGAGCAGCGGCGCTGACGGACCGCGTTTCCCGTGGGTCGTGCATGCCCTGGACCGCATTATATATTCGCGGTTTTCTGAATATTCGTCGCGCTCTACTAAAAATGCTCCAATTCCCTCAAAAATCGTCTGATCTCACTCAAATTTTGAGGACATAATCCTAAAATTATGTAGCTTCTGATAGGATAGTAGAATAAGCTGTACAAAATTCTTTTTGAAGGGTTTCAGGGCTTAGAAAAATGAAATTTACGAAAAACCACCGATTTATTGGGTATAGTTATACCTAAAAAGCCATCTGAAATGCACATTTCTCTTCTAAATGATATTCTTCTAAAAACTTGTTTTTCCGTCATAATTCCAAGAAAAAAGAAAAACAAACAAGAAAAAAGTCGCACTGACACCCACGAGAACCGAAAAAACAATCAATCAAATCAATGGGTCCTAAGATAAACAAGTAGCATTCCTAACATTCAGGCTTTTCATGCAGTGCCCTCTGTTAACACCCCTGTGACTTTTGAAGCTCACCACATCATCGCCTGAGTGCAGGGGAGGCGTAAACATGAGGAAATAGTCGAAAAAACACGATGCGAGATAACTCGGGGCTGGTCCAGGCGGAGCAGCTCCTACTCGCGAGATATCTCGGGGCTGGTCCAGGGGGAGCATCCCGTCCACGCGAGATAACTCGGGGCTGGTCGTGAAAAGGTTAATTGTAAATTGTGAATTCATGTTTAAAAAAAAAACAAAGAAATCAGAGGATGTAGAGCTGTTCATAGGTAGCAGCGATTTTGGAACGTCCGTCGCAGTCTCTTTGAAGAGCCACTCTTTTAACAATACACCATTACCGAATTAGATGATAAAAATACCGCTAAAATGAATAAATGAAGCAATTTAGTAAGTAATTAAGCGATTATTAGGGTTTTTGGGCCGTTCGGAGGCATCTAAACTGTTTTTTTACAAAACATTCCGCCCGTTCAATTTTAGCTGTTATTAAAGAACTGTTACCGAGTGAGCCGTTCGTTGGGCTTTTATTTGTCCTTGATACCGTCCCGTGAGAGGACATCTGTGTTTCACTTCGTCGCTTAATTTTAACAATTCAAGTTCAATTTCTCCAACGAAGTCGCTGTGAAGAATCGTTTAAAACTTGAAACGCTTCAGAATCCTACAGTTCTCACTCACTACAGTCGATTCTGTCAATATTTTGTCGCGTTCGTTTGCGGAAGTGCCGAGCCGACTCGGAAAAAATAATCTTCGAACCTTCTGTTAAGAATGGATCGACCTTTTTTTTTGTACCAAAACCTGCCACCTTCCTAATTAGTGGCAAGAACTGTAAGTCCCCCCCCTTCTCAACTGTTGTAAGCTATTCGACTTGTTAAACTGTTATCAATCTAGATAATACTTACTTCCTTATGTGAATTTATTGATGTTCAGTTCTACCAAGTACTTAGTTCTGTAGATTTCGTTTTAATTTACGAAGTGTTTTCCTCCTTGGCAGAGAACTCCCATTACCCTTTCGTAGGTGAGTATTTCCTATCTTTTCCATTTTCAAGTGTCAGATCATAGTCTTAAAAACCATTTTAAACATCTAGGGTTTCCATTACTTACCTCTGAAAACCCACAAAATACATTTTTTTCTAAGTTTCGACTATGATAAAAGCTCTTGGAATGTTTAGATTTTCGATTTTGGACATTTTTGACACATTAAATGTAGTTGTTTTGAGTTTAATCAGAATTTATTGGCATTTGGAAGAAAATATTATAGTAGGTAATAGTTGGATAATGGTTACGTTTTCTAACTGATGTGACCCCCCCCCCACAGACCAGGAAAGCTGCAAATCTTTCTACCCCATTTAAAACACATATCTGCAGAAACAGCCTCAGACTCAAGATTTTATCCAATTATTTTACAGAATAAGGTGTTTCTTAGGGAGTAGGTACCTACCTGTCTTTCTACCAACCATACAAACGAAAAATACTGCAAATTTTGGGTCAAATGATCTCTTTAACCCTTAATATCCTGAGGTATCTTTCAGGAAGTCCGATTTTTACCTGCAATAGTTTATGCACTTTTAAAACAAAACGGATAGCCGTTGAGGTGATATCGATTGAGTAAGAAAACGTTATAGTAAAAACTAAATAATTCTCGATTTGACAGACTTTAATAGGGCCTTCAAGGTACTTTCTACCTTCATTTCTTATCTTGTAGGCTATTAGTTAAATTTTCTCGTCAGAGATGACGCCACTGTCAAAGCAGCATAAATTCCTCTATGAAGTGAACCTTCTCCACTTCATTCCTTGGTTCTGTACTTTATGAGAAATAACAGACATCCCACCAAAGATTTTTTCAATTTTTCTTCTTCTACTCCAACAAGACAGAAGCTGGCTTATAAACAGATTCTGCTAACGCAGATAGCACTAGTGTGACCCTTGGAAAGATCATTCTCAAGCTGACATACTGTAATAGGGCATTCGAGGTAACTTCTGTTCAAATATTCTATACATTTTTAAATATATCTAAATTTGATTAAAAAATCCGCAAAAACAATGTTTTTACAAGTGGGAAATTAAGGGTTAACTCCCAAATCGCAATTTTTAGAGTCCTTGAAATTACCATAGTGAGAAGGCTCATTAAATGCAGAATTTGATGATCTCAATTTGTAGGTAGTTCTCTTATCATAGACAGACTGCAATTATTATTGCCAGTTTCGCCTTCATATTCAAAGTAATAAGATATTTGGAGATTATAGTGTAATTTTTAAATGTTCAAGTCCATTGTTCTTATTTGTCTCAACTTATGCTTCACTTTGTCGTGATCGTCCAAATAAACAAAGCTTTATTCCAATATGAAATCCTACGTTCATATTTCTGGTGAGTCATTGGACATAATTGTGATGGTTTTACTTGGAGAATGAAGGTGGGTTCACAAGCGTCTGACTCTGCGTTCTGCCTGCTGATTGGCCAAGAACAGACGGAAAGAGTCGGGGAGGGGGGTAAAATTGTTGGGGAGGCACTTTTGGGAGGGACTGTCCGCATCCGAAAAATTAGATATTTGACGGAAAGAAACGGGGAGAGGGTGGTAAAAGTAGGTGGTGGGCGGTGGAAGGAAGGAGGTGGGGGTCGCGATAACACAATGAAAACGGATGCCTGAAAACACCCAAACGGAATGTCGGAAAGAAACAGAAAGAGTCGCAGAGTCGGACGCTTGTGAACCCACCTTTACACTCGAGACTTTGTTGTAAACTAGGAAGCGTTCAGTAGTCAAGTTGAAAGCCATCAATATACAGGCCTCGTTTCATCGATTTGGGTAGGTAGTGAAGTACAAGAAGAGAGGAGGACACATCCTGATCCATGTGATCTGTGAAGCCACTTATGGTGATAGGGTGTTCAGTGTGGCTGTGGGCGCTGGGGCGCGCGTTCTTTGGTGGTGGAGTTCAGACCAACTTCTGCTGGGGTCGTGAGTTCAAGGGAATGGGAAGCCATGAGAGAATCAGAACAAATTCTGATCTTCCCTTTGGAAGACAGCTGAAGACCTCTGCGACGCCAGGAATAGCAGTCGGACGAAAATCCAACCTGAAATACAGGGTGGTTCATGGGAACGTCCTCAAAATCAAATATTCATAGAAATGAAAGTTTCAGTCGTACAACCATTTTATTTAAATTTTTTCTGTAGGGAAATATATGCAATTCATGTCTTGAAAATAACGTTCATCAAATGTTGTCCATCTTGCTCGTAGCATGAAGCAAGTCGATTCAAGAAGTTTTGGTGTACGAGCTCCAGTAAGGCTTCGTCAATGGACGCTACTTCCCTTCTGATAGCTGGTCGCTCATGCAAAGTCTGAGGATTGTGATCTGAATAATACCGGCAATTTTGCTTGTTAACAAAGCCGTTGAGGTGAAAGTGCGCTTCATCACTCATCAGCAACACCAAATCGTCATTGACTTCGAACTGTGAGAATATCTCCAAAGCAAATGCTGAACGCTGCGGGTAATCTCCAGGTTTTAATTGTTGCACAACTGCCAGCTTATAGGGATGGAAATGCAACTCACTTTTTATGATGGGTCGAACAGAAGCGTGATTAATGTGCAAGGGCTGAGCGTGTTGGCATGCGGAACGACCTGGGCTCTGGACTCCGGAGCTGCTTTGGAGATGCTCTCTGCCCACTTTCACCTCAACGGCTTTGTTAACAAGCAAAATTGCCGGTATTATTCAGATCACAATCCTCAGACTTTGCATGAACAACCAGCTATCAGAAGGGAACTGCCGTCCATTGACGAAGCCTTACTGGTGCGCGCGTACACCAAAACTTCTTGAATCGACTTGCTTCATGCTTCATGGTCACTTGCATCTTGCTTCATGGTTAGCAAGATGGACAACATTTGACGAACTTTATTTTCAAGACATGTAATTGCATGTCTTTCCCTACAGAAAAATGTAAATAAAATGGTTGTACGACTGAAACTTTCATTTCTATGACTATTTGATTTTGAGGACGTTCCCATGAACCACCCTGTAGTTGTTTACTTTAATTATGGTGGTAGGTAGGCTACGTCTGGGCATCCTTGCATGCTGAATAGGTAGCTAAATGAGGGTTGAATTCCCAGCAATGTTGATTAACGTTGGGGTACGTCATTTTTGCTACTTTTAGGCCTTTGGATTTGGACTGACAATGAAACTCCTGTCCCCAACTAAAGTTTAGTAGTATTTTACTGATCCTGTCTGTTTTAGTTTTTCAGTAGTTCTAATTATCTGTTTCTTGTTGTTTCCATCAGGGCTAGTGACATTCTCCAGCTAAAATTTGAATGAATTGTCCCAACTCCGCCTGCAATGCTTGAAGTCGAGTGGTCCGGTGGTGAGGACTTCACCGAGGATCTCGTCGAAGACAATGTCGAAGAGTCGACGCCTCAAACGTCCAAAAGCAGGATGTTCCATGGAACCATCGATCTCATTTGCAGCAGCGACGAAGATTACGACTGTGAGCTCCACAAGATGGAAGACGCTACACTGACGCCTCCCAAATCGAAGGATATTCAAGAAATGGTGACAACCACTGATCGAGAAGTTCTGGACGTTGTCAACGATTTAGTGAACTTTGTGGAAAGGTAATTTACTCTTCACTAAAGATCATAGAATAACGGAGCCTCCTCTCTTCCATACTTACGGCTCCTGGTGCTGGCAGGCGACATCCATTATCTGCTACGAGTGCTAGTCTAGGCAATGGTGTTTGACACTGAGCCCTTTTACTCGTGTTACTCTTTTGGCCATCATTTTGACCACCTAGATTCATGCTGAATCAATTGGTAGAAAAATCTTGACGTTATTGACAATGGGGTATTTCGGTGGGCCGGAAATTCAGGTTTTTGACCTCAAATTTGGATACAGCACCCTTGAAAACCTATATACTACAATTTTAAGCCCAATGATACTATAACATGTGGTAGAAAAATTAATTAAAGAGATCACACGTTTGAAAAAGGCAGGCCACTATAAATGCACACACACTAGGCAAGGACTACGCCGCGCGCGTGTGTGAGTAGTATTTTGTAGTATCCAAGAGGTCCTCCAAGGGTTTCTGTGCATGGATACTTTTTTCAAAGACAGTTGGCTAGCTACGTCACGATTGGCTAGCTACGTCACACCATTCAAATCTTCAACTTTCCTTAGCTTCTCTGATTTTTTAAAAACATTTTCTCGACGAACAGACCCGATTACCATTATTCCTGAGCCATACTCTTTTGAAAAAAAAAAAATAAATAAAAAAAATTCACTGAAATACCCCATTAACTTTCCATCAATCGCGCCTGCGGCGTTTACACCGCATTTGGAAGAAAACGCTTGCCCTCTGACCAAACTTCCAAAAATTCACCCAACTCCCTTCTGTATTTTTTGTTTAGGATCCCACTCCCTAAATTGCATAATATGCAATATTATAATATATTTATAATATGCAATACTCATATTATGAGTCGCCACCTTGTGCGTGTCATAAAAGTTGCTATTCAGTTTTGCTTCAGGCGTCATGATTAAGGCATGCGCTGAGTACCTAGCAGTGTTTGGACAGCTGCGTGACGAGACTTTCTGACGTTTTATTGTTTTGTTCAAGTTTACATATGCAATCCAATATTTTCCAATTGTATGCAAGCGTACTTCAATTTATTGTCTCACAGATTGTCAAATTTTCCAATTTTGAGGAAAATACGCATTGAGAATGACTGCAGTGTAGACACAGCAGCGCGACCTACTTTGGATGTGGGAAGGCGCGACCCTCGCAAGGTTAAATAAAACGAGTCTGAAGGGAAACACTCTCTCGGGAAAAGGGGAACCTCCCTGCATGTGGCAACACTGTCACGGAAGGGGCTGCTCAACGTTGAAGCACTGGGCTGAAAGCTGAATGTGGGAGCCCGAGAAGCGTTCTGATTGGTGGAGCTCCAGGACGTAGTTATAGCGGAAAGCAACAGATAGCATTCATGATCACTAGTTACCAACCTCATCACAACAAGTCACCTTGTTTATAACATATTTTTCTCCTTGGTGCGTTACCGGCTGCATCTAAGTAATTAATTTGATAACATTCAGTTATATTCGCGATATGTATGAAAAAATCGAGCGATTTTCAATAATACACTGGGTTTCAAACGTTTCTTTGGGTGGCAGTTGAAAATTTGAATATTGAAAGTTTCAATTGAATATTTGAACTACTGGCGATAGGGACAACAACAATTGCATGAGGAACTCTGAAAATACCTTTCGCCTCGATTGGTTTTTCCAAGTAATTTTTGCAAATTTAAATGATGATGAAACGAAAAGTTATCAATTTCTGGTCATTCGAAAGGATTTGAAAAGAAGCGGTATGAAGAGTGTGGCCTCCCCTTCCCCACCACTTCCGTAGTAGTTCCTCAATCCTAGCTGAAAGTAGATAGCGCAACTGAGGCAGCCTCAAAAATGCTTGCACACCTTTTAACGTTGGCTTTCTTCTCTGTTAACTTGTCTCCGTTACTCTGTGACGTTGAAGGCTCATTTTCACCCATCCACACAGAAATATCTGACGGAGTACAGAATTATCTTTGCAATGACGAGGTTTGGTCTGTCTACTAAAATTATCATTTTTCAATGAATATTGGTTTGATTCCAGGAGCCAGCTCATTCCGGAATTCGGGTATGATCCTGAGCATGTAGTGAAGGAAGAGGTGTTTGTGAAGAAAGAAGGTACTTGCAACAAGGTATGTATTCAACGTGCTTCATTCATACAAATTACACTCCCTCGGTAAAATATAGGTCTCTAACTAGATTCTCTCTGATTTCACAGTCCACGTTTTGGATCCAACGAATAGGGTGTGCGCCTGGGAAGGAAAAACTGTTTATTGTTATTTTTAATCTAAGGTAGACCTCATTCTGAGAATTTTGGTACCAACCGCGACCTTCTAGCGTGTGTAAATCTTTTCCTATGAATTTTTGAAGTTTCGACCGTTTATGACGTCACAGCGGGCTGGGGGGTCCCGCCCAGGCGAGAGGGGCGCGTGACGTCATAAACGGTCGAAACTTTGAAAAATCATAGAAACAGATCTACTCACGCTAGAAGGTCGCGGTTGGTGCCAAAATTCTCAGGATGTAGTTTACTTTCGATTAAAAATCTTAAAAAAATCAAGGCGCACCCCCGTTGTAAAATGGCGGGTTCTCAACCAAAGTGTTTCGATTTCTTGTTGCAGCCGCACTGCTTCAAGGGATGTCTCTGTTCGAGCCTCGGTGGACGGTTCCCCCACGGGCCCACGCATTGCGGGAGGGAACGTTGCATGTTCGACTGCTCGTGCCAAGAAAAAGGTCTTCTGACGATAGACGATGAAAACCACTACACCGACAAGTCGAAGAGGAAGAAGAAACTCCCTACTAGGTGAGCTGGTCAAAAACGTCGTAAATTTGCACGATAACAAAAAAAAACCAGATTGGGTGAAATTTGTTTGACGTCGAGCGTAATTTTCAGGTTTAAAGATGTTGTGTTGGGGAAAGCCTATGAAAAGCTGCACGCTCGGACGATTTATGAGGACTTCAATGGCCAAGACGTTAATTCAGAGTCTGATGATGAATGTCATCGAATGGTAGGTGAAGAGTGTGGTTGATTTATGCTGTACAGAGTTGAGCATTCAAAATAATACATTATACTATTTTTATTTCTAAGTATCTCAGTACTTGTTTAGAGCTGAAAATACGTTTCAACTCTGAAAGGTTGATTGAGGATGGATGATAAACGGTGAACATTCATCATTAATGCTACAATCACTACTTTTGGTTTATTATTTTCAATAATGAACCTTTGGAATCGACCAAGAAAAATGTTTTCTAACACCCCCTCAAAATTTGATGGTTTTCAAGGTACGTAGAATCCAAAAATCGAATAAAAATTTGGCCGTCCGTCCGCCGTACGCGGCACTTTTCCCACTTAGCATTGACCGATTTTGATGAAATGAGGTATGTAGGCTCCATTTGGGGTCTAGTTGTGCCCCAAAGTAATGTAGGTCACTTCTAAGGGCTCAAAATTAATTTTGAAAACGCCCTAACTCAAAACATTTCGATATAAAGGTTTATTGTTTTTCCATCAATTTAAGATGGTATAGAATTTTTTGGGACCACGTGAAGCCCTGTAGGACAAACCGTTCGCTCCCTACGAGAATTTATGGGTTGTACGTACGATAGATCAGAAACACGAGTGTGAATCGCAAAAGAGGCCTGATCTCCGTTCAAATTATAGCCGACCGAAATACGATCGATGTTTTTCTTCATGTTGGATGGTTGGGGGGTTGGTGGTTGGGTTGGGCTTGTTTTTAAAATTTTTGTGACGTATACCATGAATTTAATAACTTTTTTCACATCCAGACCCAAAGGATGAAGACGCCATCAGCGGGTTCGTCCAAAAATCCGTCTCCCGAACTGAAGAAAGAGGCTCCAACGGAGTTCGGGTGTTCCATGAAGAAGAAATACACGCCTCTCACGTCGTTCGACAAAGCATCTATCGCCACCGTTAGGAAGACCATACAGGAAAGGAGGTAAGCAGGTTTTTGAAACATGTTAGTTACTTAGTCCTACGTAACTCTAAATATTTTATTGGAATTTCAATTATTGCTGTTATGTTGCTTCCTAGTCTACCAAGGTAGCGGAAGCTTTGTTTTCACTTTTAAATTTTTTTTCTTGGTCGATTCCAAAGGTTCATTATAGGAAATATTAAACTAAAAGGTAGATGGCATGGCTGTTACAACTGTTTTACTATCGATTCAGGGGCGATGATTTTCATAGGAGACCATCTACCCGCAAGCCCCCACATTCAATAAAAATTTCATCAACATTCAAGTTTTTAAGGATTTTATGACAGAAAGCCTATCATACAGGCAGACACGAAAAACACGAAACCAAAATTGTCCAAAACGTAAAAAGTGAGTGGAAATTTTGATTTTCGATTTTTTTTTAAACCTTGAAATGTGAAAACAATCAAAGTTCCGGACTTATGCCCTTCTAAAATAAACCATGATTTTCAAGGGCGATTTTTAACATGTTAGAGACGTCATTTGCATGCTCTTTTAATTGCAAACGATGCGCTTAGGGTTGAAGAACAGAAATATAAAAAAAGGCATATTGTGGACTTATGCCCTTTTAAAAAAACCCGGTTCAAATCATCTTTATCTTTAGAGAGTTTTTGGCAACCACTAACGGGCCTGTGGAACCTCTTCACAAAGTCTCAGAGTTCACGGGCGACGATGAAAGGGTTCCCCCAGACAGTCACCTGTTCCTAGTGGCCCATTGTCACGAGCGCCTCCCTTCCCCCCTGCCCATAGTTAACAGGCTTCCTCCTTCAACTGGGTAGCATCCACTGTTGCTCGCGCTAGTCTCCTCCCAACAGGGCTTGTCAGATTTTGGCACCAAAACCTCCCTATTCTCTCTTAGCCCGCCAGGTCTGTTCCATGTCCAAGCTGCCATTGATTTGCTGTTATGCAAGACCTGTCGGGCTTCTTGCTCTGGTTTTCTGCAAGAAGACTTACGTCTGATGCAGCTATGCTGCATTGGGCAATGCCATTCTACTGTGCAGAAATGGGGGAGCTCCTAAATTAGAATGTACTCCAGTAAGTAGCTAATAACGTTTCAATCTCCTGCAGAGTTGGATTCCTTTCGAAAACTCTCGACGAAGAACAAACCCTGGCCGACGTTCATATCTGGTGCACACATCACGAAAAGTTCTCCTGTCTCTGCATCAACTACGTGTTCTTCCAAAAAACGAACGCCCTCATTTGGAGACCTTCCAATGCTTCCAGGTAAATCTCTTTTTATTTGTAGATTGTGATTTTGTGTTGCTAATAAGTGTATGTTTTGTACTTAAGGGGGTCTCAGTCGGTCGCCGGTTCTTCCTCGTTGTGGGTAGGTCTAATCTCTTACGAACCGGCGCTCGGTTCCCCACCCCCTCCCCCCCTTCTGAAGGAGCAACATTGCCACCCACCAGCCTTCTCACAGCTGGCCAGTTTTCATCAACAGTTATCTCAGTAAATAATCATTCAATTTTCATGTTTTATGTGACGTTCTTCTTATT
Source organism: Apolygus lucorum (assembly GCA_009739505.2). NCBI lineage: Eukaryota > Metazoa > Arthropoda > Insecta > Hemiptera > Miridae > Apolygus > Apolygus lucorum. The sequence goes on along the minus strand of CM019174.2, from coordinate 23,647,766 downwards.
TTTATAATCTTTTATCCCGTTTATTACGTTCCCATGTAGTTGTTTTATTAAAAAAGTAAAATTCCAAGAGTAAAAAGTTGTACTTACCTAAATTTGAAATTTTCAAGCATTTTTGAAATTCATAAGTCCATTTATCTAGGGAATTGAAAAAAAATATAGGATTGCCACAGGAATCATCAAAATCGACCAATAATTCCCAGAAAAGCGGGGGAAACTGTTTATTCACTGACTGAGTCCCTCGTAATCCATGCCTAACTCGTTGCTAGACTCAGCTGAGTTTAAACTACCAACAAACTACTAATTTTATGGATATTTTGAAGTATTGTTCTAGTCATTATCTTTTGTGTGGTTGTTTCAGATATTTGGCGAATAAAGTTATGTACGACATCGGTTTGAAGATGCCAACTTTGGCTTTTCACGAAGTCTTCCCATACAACCACAATCACGACTCTGCGCGGACGCAGGGGCCCATCACGAATTACGTCACTAGGAACAAAGATGAGGTGTTCGCGTTGAAGAGAAAATTGGAGATCGATTACAACGTTTTATCTTATAGTAATAGTTATATGAAGTTTTATTTGAGAAAATATCCGTGTCTCAAGAAAAACGAGCCGGTTCCTTCAGCCGAGCCGTACGATAAGTCGATAAAGACTGATGGTGGTATGGGTGAGGTAGTTCATATAGTCAAGACGAAGGAAAGATTAATTTTGGATGTTGGGGAAGAAAAGTTATGTGTTAAAGTTGATTATGTGATAGATGAAGATGTGGACGATGAGGATGGCGGTGAAATTAACGAGCGGAGTACTTCGGATAAGGGTAAAGCACAGCGGAGGAAAAGAAAACCGACCCTGAAGATGATTCAGTTGGAAGAACAGAGGAAAAGGGAGAAGGAGTTGCTCGAGTTTGAATGGGCGGAAAAGGAGGCGTCACAAAAGGCGGCGTTGCAGAAGGTCGCCGCTCCACAGGTGCCGCAAGAGAAGAAGAAAAGACGCGGCAGGAAACCCAAGAATTTGCTCGTGATGGAGCGACGGACGAGCGAGTTGTCTGACCGGTCTACCATCCGCGAACCGACGCCAGAAGTTGACATCATTCGATGCTCAGGTAGCAACGCGCAGACGGCAGTGAAAAGCGTGGATGAAGCGAAAACAAGTGCGAAGCCGAAGGAGGAGGTGTCCATCAAAGAAGAGCCAAGTTCGCCAGACTACTTCAGCGCAGAGTCACGTTCGATGGACATGGAAGATGCAAAGGAAGAAGCCATCGTGTGCGCGCCTGATGTTGGACTCATGGCAAGTTGCGCCCCTTCTGGAACAACTGTGACACACGTTACGACTCAATCAGCCATTCAAATTCAAAGCACTCCCAAAACTGACAAAGACCAGCAAGATGAAGAATTCAGAGAAGATATTCCCAAACCATTCCTCGGTTTTTCAGAGAGTAAGGAGAATCCCGAATTCGAAGAGTGTGACGACCCAGAAAATGACGATCCGGATTCGATCCACTCGAAGAAAGTTCTCATTTTAAAACCGAGGAAAGACGGGTTGCCACATTCGGGACTCATGTGTCTAACTCCTGGTCTAGGGTACGTTGCAGTGCTAGAGAATCTTCCTGGCAGAATAGTCATCAGCGACCCTGGTGTTCCTGATTTGAAACAAACTTTCGAGAATCTCAGTAGCGTCAACGCCTGGTTGAATACGTACATTCGAGGCAAAGTGGCCATCAGTCCGCCAGATCTCGTTCTTCAGTGGATCCTAGTCAAACCTGGAATTCTCAAGCTAAAACAGATCAAACCCTTGGACCGGACGATATTTTGGAATTCCAACATCGTCGTTACTCCAACGGGTATAGTACAGAAGAAGTCGATGGAAATGAACGTTTCCAACTGTTCAATGTTGAGGAGACGACTCAGTGAACAAAGTGTGTTCAGTCCGCTGATCAGGAAGCAACTTGTGATGCGGGAAGCTGCTGCTGCATTGCTCAAAACCTTCATAACGAATCCCAAGTTCTCCACATCAAATATGGTTCCAAATCCGAAAAGCTTATTGAGGCATTTGTTGAAAAGGCAACGTCCTCAGGAAGATACATGTGACGAAGCGACTCCTCCCAAAGTTCCTAGTAAGGGAGATTCATCTGTGAGTTTCGAGACTGTAGATGGATGCGTGACAGTCCACAGACTGAGTTCAGACTCGTCGGCTGCAGATGTCAAACACTCATTGCAGTCTTCGTCTACCGTATTTTCCCAAGTTAGATCACCTGTGTCGCCCCGGCAGCTTCCTTCAATAGGACCGCCAACTATTGATCCACCAAGAGACCTGGAGATCCGCCACCAAGTCACCATACGGCCTTTGCCCAGCCTCACCAAGATCACGCCTCCCTACCTCACCACCAAACATTTGGTTCAAGTCCACAAATAAACCATCAACCAATTCTCCCATTTTATTCTGCATAGGTATTAATAAAAATTTGCAGCCTTTTTCGAGGTTGCCAAATCTGCTCTCATCAGCGCTACCACCACAATTTCTCTCTGCTTTTAAGGCAACTAGAGACTGCTCCCCAAACAGCTTCTGCCATCAATTACACCCAGAAAACCCTGAATCACAGCATTTCTCCCATTTTATTCTGTGTCGTAGGTAGCGATTCTTTGCGATTTGAAGCATTCTTCAAGGTTACTGCTCTCATACCCAGAGCTACCCATTATTCACGTTGTCAAAGGCAACTGTACAGCTTCTGTTCTTCTTCCTCAATCACACCCAGAAAACCCTGAATCTCACCATTTTCCCCATTTTATTCTTCATAGGAAGTGATTTTTAGAGATTTGCAGCATTCTGCAAGGTTGCTAAATCTATTATCTCATCCAAACTACCAAACCCCGTTTCCTCCCTCAATTTAAGATCACTGGAGACTGTAAATGTACAGCTTTCGCCCTGAATCACAGCATTTCCCCATCACATTTCTTCTCCATGGGTAGCAATTCTTCAAGGTTGTCAAATCTGCTCTCATATCCAGGACCACAACACCCCATTTACTCCCTTTGTAAAGTTAACTGTACAGCTTCTGCCCTGGATCACACCCACAAAACCCTGGTTAACAACATTTATACAATTTTATTCTTCACGGGTAGTATTTTTTTAGAGATTTGCTCTCATCCAGTAAACTAAAAACCCATTTTCTCCCTTCGTCAAAGGCATCAACAGACTGCCAAGATCTCCTCCACAGAACCTCTAAATAAAAGCATTTCTCCTATTTTATTCCAACAAAGGTAGTGACTTAGAGCCATCAGCAGCCTTCTTCAAGGTGGCCAAATCTTCTCTCACCAGGGCTGCCAACACCTCTCCATTAACGCCCAATTTCCTCCCTCTATTGAAGGCAAACTAAAGCCAACCTTACAGCTTCTGCCTGAATCAAAGCATTTCTCAAATTTTCTTCTGTACAGTCGGCGATTATATTCGTGTTAAATTCTTGTCCAGCTTACTCGTCATTTTAAGCTCAAAAGGAGTTCCCAACCCCGTAATTTAAACGGGAACTTTAAAAAATGTAAATAAATCTTTTATTATGAACGGAAGCCACTGTAAACTTCAGTATGTAGTTCTTCTCCTGTGAGAATCTCATTTAGGTAGCGATTGAAGTGGCAGGGACACGAATTTTCATTTCAAGTTCACTTTGTCTCTATAATTGCCCAAACCTCCTGAATGAAGATATGATTGAAGCAGCATATAAGTTGTAGATTACGCCACAAGCGGTGGTCGACTTTTCCTTACGTTACTCTACAGACTTTTCCTTCTTTGACTCAAAATTTTAGAATCTAATACTCGCAATTTGAATTGTACTGACAAAACGGTATTATTCATCGATCCAAATGATGTAAATGAATGAAGAACTCAACATCCTGATCAAGTGATTTAGTTCTCGAGGATGTTCCGGAGTAGTTATATCTCGTTACTTACAACTACAAATTCTAAAAACATTGCCGCTGAAGTTTGTTGTTGAATAAGGAAATGTTTTTTGAAAAGGTAGCGCATTTCGAGTCATCCTACCGGGAGCATCCAGCGCATTTCGAGTCTTTCCCCCTTTCACTTGCCTTCAGCTTGAAAAGCCTGACATTTTCCATGGAACAGCCAGCGCATTCTGAGTCTTTCTCCCTTTTGCTTGCCTTCAGCCTGACATTTTCCTGGGAACAGCCAGCGCATTTTGAGTCTTTCCCCCTTTTGCTTGCCTTCAGCCTAAAAAGCCTGACATTTTCCTGGGAACAGCCTGCGCATTTCGAGTCTTTCCCCCTTTTGCTTGCCTTCAGCTTGTAAAGCCTGACATTTTCCTGGGAACAGCCAGCGCATTTCGAGTCTTTCCCCCTTTTGCTTGCCTTCAGCTTGTAAAGCCTGACATTTTCCTGGTAACAGCCAGCGCATTTCGAGTCTTTCCCCCTTTTGCTTGCCTTCAGCCTAAAAATCCTGACATTTTCCTGGGAACAGCCAGCGCATTTCGAGTCTTTCCCCCTTTTGCTTGCCTTCAGCTTGTAAAGCCTGATATTTTCTTGGGAACAGCCAGCGCATTTCGAGTCTTTCCCCCTTTTGCTTGCCTTCAGCTTGTAAAGCCTGACATTTTCCTGGTAACAGCCAGCGCATTTCGAGTCTTTCCCCCTTTTGCTTGCCTTCAGCCTAAAAATCCTGACATTTTCCTGGGAACAGCCAGCGCATTTCGAGTCTTTCTCCTTTTCACTTGCCTTCAGCATGTAAAGCCTGACATTTTCCTGGGAACAGCCAGCGCATTTCGAGTCTTTCCCCCTTTCACTTGCCTTCAGCTTGTAAAGCCTGACATTTTCCTGGGAACAGCCAGCGCATTTTGAGTCTTTCCCCTTTTGCTTGCCTTCAGCTTGTAAAGCCTGATATTTTCTTGGGAACAGCCAGCGCATTTCGAGTCTTTCCCCCTTTTGCTTGCCTTCAGCTTGTAAAGCCTGACATTTTCCTGGTAACAGCCAGCGCATTTCGAGTCTTTCCCCCTTTTGCTTGCCTTCAGCTTGTAAAGCCTGACATTTTCCTGGGAACAGCCAGCGCATTTCGAGTCTTTCCCCCTTTTGCTTGCCTTCAGCTTGTAAAGCCTGACATTTTCCTGGTAACAGCCAGCGCATTTCGAGTCTTTCCCCCTTTTGCTTGCCTTCAGCCTAAAAATCCTGACATTTTCCTGGGAACAGCCAGCGCATTTCGAGTCTTTCCCCCTTTTGCTTGCCTTCAGCTTGTAAAGCCTGATATTTTCTTGGGAACAGCCAGCGCATTTCGAGTCTTTCCCCCTTTTGCTTGCCTTCAGCTTGTAAAGCCTGACATTTTCCTGGTAACAGCCAGCGCATTTCGAGTCTTTCCCCCTTTTGCTTGCCTTCAGCCTAAAAATCCTGACATTTTCCTGGGAACAGCCAGCGCATTTCGAGTCTTTCTCCTTTTCACTTGCCTTCAGCATGTAAAGCCTGACATTTTCCTGGGAACAGCCAGCGCATTTCGAGTCTTTCCCCCTTTCACTTGCCTTCAGCTTGTAAAGCCTGACATTTTCCTGGGAACAGCCAGCGCATTTTGAGTCTTTCCCCTTTTGCTTGCCTTCAGCTTGTAAAGCCTGATATTTTCTTGGGAACAGCCAGCGCATTTCGAGTCTTTCCCCCTTTTGCTTGCCTTCAGCTTGTAAAGCCTGACATTTTCCTGGTAACAGCCAGCGCATTTCGAGTCTTTCCCCCTTTTGCTTGCCTTCAGCTTGTAAAGCCTGACATTTTCCTGGGAACAGCCAGCGCATTTCGAGTCTTTCTCCCTTTCACTTGCCTTCAGCATGTAAAGCCTGACATTTTCCTGGGAACAGCCAGCGCATTTCGAGTCTTTCCCCCTTTCACTTGCCTTCAGCTTGTAAAGCCTGACATTTTCCTGGGAACAGCCAGCGCATTTTGAGTCTTTCCCCTTTTGCTTGCCTTCAGCCTAAAAAGCCTGACATTTTCCTGGGAACAGCCAGCGCATTTCGAGTCTTTCCCCTTTTGCTTGCCTTCAGCCTAAAAAGCCTGACATTTTCCTGGGAACAGCCAGCGCATTTCGAGTCTTTCTCCCTTTCGCTTGCCTTCAGCCTGAAAAGCCTGACATTTTCCTGGGAACTGCCAGTCAGGTCTGCCAACTGCTTCCAAAGTAAAGCAAAAATCTCCTAGTTCATGAGTCAACTTGGTCGATTATTTATTATTGTTTCGAAAATGTGTTCATCCACAGGTTGTTGGATTCATCTTTCGTTTACATCACATTGTTCGCACCATCATTACAACTTCGAGGTTGTTCGGTTAGTGATACAATTTTGGACTGTGATCATCGCGAGGTGCGCAACTGTTCTAACCTGCATGTCTAGTTTAAGTGGAAGTTCAAGTATTTAGTTCGAAACGTTAATTATTGCGCATGAGCCACTCGAAATTACCTGTTGGTTTAAATCTATAGGAACTAGGTTACCGATGAAATCCTTAAAACTAATAGACTTTTAATTTAGTCGTTTGGGTTTCACAAATAATGTAAGATGTGACTGTTGAACGTTTTAAAATAGGTATTGGAAAATACTTTCTTTGATCTTTTCCCCAAAAGTGTGATATTAATTTTAAAATTTTGTTTTTTCCCTTGTATGTAATTTATATAAGTATGTCGTTTATACTTACTGTAAATAAAAAGATGCGTCATTTCAGGTATTTGCTCGTCTGTTGGTGCATCACATTCTCAACCCTCCTTCACAAATGCGTTTGTTCAGACTGTTACTAACGGTCTGATGAACCCATAAAATTTTTGGAGTTGTTATATAGGAATTTTTGACAAAAATTGGAGATGTTATAGAGGAATTTTGATAAAATTTTTGGAGTTGTTATATAGGAATGTTTGACAAAAATTGCCGCGTGGCACATAGCTTCCTCGTATCTGTAACATCGAATTCGGGTGGAAAATGTAGGAGGCTGTTACAAGTAGACAACAATTGCCATTGCGCCTACTGTCAGAACTGGGGAGATGATTTTCCTAAGGGACCGTCTACATCCTAATCCAAACAATCCCTGAGATTGTTTGGATCATTGAGATTGTTTCATTTGTCATCGCTAACAGATAAAAAATGTCGGGGTTACCAGGAAATTCACGTTTACGCATGCGCCGAGGCTACGATTAATTTTGGGGCCATTATTTTCATAGGGGACCATCTACACGCCAATCAGAAAAATGCAAAGTTCATTAAATTCGGTTGACAAATTTAGAAGTTATGGCAGTTATAAGGAAATTCTCGTACGCGTAGTGGCCACAATCAATTTGAGAGCCACGATTTTCATAGGGGACCATCTACACGCCAATCTGAACAATCCCTGAAAAATTTATCAAATTCGGATGGGAACTGTAGAAGTAGGTAGTGGCTGTTATTTTTTTTCAAATAATCTCCCCTCAAAGACTAAAGGTCTTTCTGACGGAGGGGGCACGCCATAAAACAAAATAAATAAATAAATAAATAATATAATGGGGAGGACGCCCAGGACTCACCCGACGCCGGCTCTAGGGATGAGGGAAGATGAGGAAGGTGGGGGTGGGAGAGAGGGATGAAGGGAAGTGCCTCTATAAAAAGACCACCAGTTCAGATATGAGCCGAGCAGGACGCGTCTAGTGACACCACGGAGTACGCCCACCGAGATGCCCAACTCGCGCAACTCCGTGGCACTTTTCCCGCACCACACTCCGCGCCACGACAAGGTCGCAGCCATCACCCTGATGTTGTTGGGTTCCACTCCTTTTAGCTCTGACACTGCTTGCCGCAAATCATCTCTATCATACTTTCTTATCTTAGCCCGCCAGGTCTGCTCCATGTCCATGCTGCCATTAACAACCTGGACATCCAGGATAATGCAAGACCTGTCGGGCTTGACGGCAACAATGTCAGGCTTCTTGCCCTGGTCACTTGGCATGTGGTATAATCTCTCCCTTTCAACATCCCAGCCGCTGGATGACAAGGCACCTGCTATCTGCTTGGCGACCGCATCATGACGTAGGATGCGGCCCCCATGAGTTCGTGGACACTGCTGCACTACATGGTACAGGTGTTCATTTCCACTCCGACAGGCACGGCAAAGGGTATCTGTCATCCCACGACTACCCCTAGAACACCGTACCGCTGTTGGCAGTGTTGCCACGCGGACGGCGTGGAAGTTCCGGTAGTCGCGGGCCCCAATGCCCTCCGAAGCCCAATCCACCCATTGGGATGAGATAAGGCTTTCGGAGCACTGTCGGAGTTCTTTACCATCTACTGACTCATGCAGGGCAGCAGCGAACTCAGCAGACGAACTGGGTTTTGGAGCAGATGGTGTTGCTCGGTCGCACCATGCTAACTGCTGCCTGACAAAATCAAGACCAGCAGCAACACGGGCGACCTCCCAGCTCGACCCCTGAAGGGCTAGCAGGCGCTGGCGGCGCAGAGAAGGGATACATGCGGAGAGAGACACAATGCCAAGCCCACCGGATTTGACCGGTGCATGGATATAGGCACTTGGGACACCAGGTGGGAACCTCAGCCAAGAGCGCACAGCAGAGCGGACTTCTCGATCTAATTCCTGCAGCCTCCCCGCCGTAAGCCTACCAAAGACTAACCCGTAGGTTAGCTTCGGCAGTAAGTACGTGCGGAGGAGGCGCAGCCTCTGCTGTGGCTTCAATGGAGCCTTGGTGATGCGGGCTAGCGCCCTACCAAGGTCCACACGGCTGGCAGTAATGGTGGCCACCCCCATGAAGTCGACTCCAAGGTACCGCCAGACCTCCAACACAGATCGAGAAGGAATGGGGGCTTGTCCTATGACAAAACCCCCATCCACAACCTTCACTTTATGTTGGCGACCCGACGGGACCAAGGAGACCGACCCACATTTATCGGGGTTGACCACGAGTCCACACCTGGATAGCTGCTTAGCAAATGCATTGAGGGCAATCTGCAAGCCCTCGCGGGTTTCTGCGAGTAGGATAACATCATCGGCAAAGGCCAATGCTCCTACTCGCACCCCAGGGGCGAGATCAAACCCTACTTCTGTGGGCAGCTTACCCAAGGCCGTATCCACGACCAGGTTAAAGAGGAGTGGTGATAGGGGATCCCCCTGGCGTACCCCACGCCCTATCCGTACATCCCCTGACACCTCACCTCCTGCCTCGAGGACCGTCACGCCTTCATGGTACAGACAGGCCACATACTCGATTAATCGAGATGGGGCCCCGACACCACGAAGGCAATCGGTCAGGGCAAGGTGACTGACTGTGTCAAAGGCCTTAGCGACGTCCAGAGCGGCGAGGTGGAGTTGCCGGCGTTTAATACGGGCCAGCGAGATGACAGTTTGGAGAACTGTAAGGTTCTCCGCTGTGCCATCCGCTGGCCGAAACGCTCTCTGGACGTCACCAATGACACCAGCCACCTGGAGGCGAGATGCCAGTACTTTTTGGAAGTGGCGGAAGACTACCGAGGACACTGAAATCGGTCGATAGCCTCCAGGCCCACTTCCCCCTTTTTTGGGAATAAATACGGTTCGGGTACGGGTTAACGCTTTCGGGGGTCTTCCCGCAAGCATGAGCAGGTTGAGGATGAGCAGCTTAATCGTATTTGGTGCTTTATTCCAGCGACGGGCAGAAACACCATCCGGTCCAGCGGATGTGGAGTTCTTGACACGGCACTTGTGTGCCTCGTCAAGTAGCACCGGCGAACACAAGATGCTGCGTAAGGAATCCCTGGTGGAGACTGGGGGAACCACTCGCTCCCCAGGGTTGTGGCTGGGAGCACTTAGAAGTGGCTCCCAGAAATCCACAAACTCCTGAAGAGGGGGCTGAACTTGATCTTCCCCAGGCTCCTCCAGTACCTCCGCAGCTACACGCGCCGGGTGCTTCCTCCACAAACTCTGAACCCGGTGGTACTCCTGCCGTCTTGCTTGCTTAGCTGCTCTGCGACCTCCACGCAACACCATTCTGGGAGGAGGTCCCCCCTGGTGCTGCGTCACGGTCGCATCCCCAACCCGCGGGAAGATTCTCCCTAGATAGGCTGCAACCTCGTCCTCCAGGTTGTCCAGCCCTTCAGCAGCCCGCCTTGCCAGATCCTGCAGGTAGGTGCTTTCATAGCCTTCAATACGACCTACCTGCCCCCCGAGCCTCAAGACTTCGGTCTTCAAATCGGCGAGAAGACTGGAGGTCCCGGGGGAGGGATACTGAATGGCAGACTGCTGGTCCACGCCAGCAACAGGAGATGCGGGAGAAGCCCCACCGCTATTTGCCAGGATAGCTTCCTGGACAAGCTGCTTATAGTGGGGCTTCAGGCGGAGGTTCTTGATGGCAATGACTGTGCGCGTGGGAAAACGTTCGCTTAAATAAACATTTATATTACGTACCCCATTGCGCACAGCCACCACCTCATCTGCCGCCATCCTGCGCAAATCCTCGGAAGCATACCTAGGCTGCACGCGTTCAACATTAATCTCTTCATTTGCAGCAACAGGATGCTTCCGTCTGACGTGGACACCAAGGCCAGACCTGGAGGTGAATGCCCGCTCACAATGGGCACACTGGTGGTCTAAAGAGGCTGTGGAAGAGGAAGAGGGTAGGGATGATGAGGAAGAGGAGGAGGGTGAGGATGGCCGACGCCCCTGCCTGGGGCGCCTCCCCTAGAACCCCGCGTGCCAATGGGCCGGCGGGGGTTATGAGGCTCGGTCTGGTTTTCGTCCATAACGGGGAAGCGCAAAGAAGGGTCAGGGAACCCGTTGACAGGGGTTCCCTCCCTATTCGCCAGAGGGTCATTCAGCCACCCCTGGAACTTCAAGAGGGGTCCACCAGAGAGACCTAATGGGGCCACCTCTGTTCATCCCAGGGGGCCCGGGTTGCGCGACGGGGACGCATGACCTTGACTTGGGTAGGGATAAGAAGGGCTCCGAGGAGATAAAAACACCCTCTATTACCCTACCCCCAGCAACCCGAAAAAATTAAATTTGCGCATGCGCCAAGGCTACAATCAATTTGAGAGGAGCATCTAGGATGAGAAGTTGGTGGGACGGCATCAGCGCTGCCTGGCGACGATTAGATGAACCTTCCAGAGCCCAAGACATACATTATCTCTCTTATCAGTTGCCCGATGTGATTTGTGAAGTAGGTATCATGTGCCGGGTTTCTTAGTGCTTAATAGGATTCGTGGATGTCAAACTTCGTAACGAACTCCTGTCCTTTGCTTACAACTCGATCTCACTCGAACATTGTTTTGTTTTGCTTTCTGGTTGTTTCTGAACCATGATCAAAAACGTATTGTTTAGTAATTTATTAATTCCTAGGGAAGTAACTCGTTGGTAGGCGATAAAACTCGCAATTTATTTACCTTCTTCCTGCGCAAAACTGTTTCACTCAGTAATTTAGTTAGTACCTACCTATTTTAAAAACCTGCATTTTTAGAAATTGTGATCACAATTAATTATATTTTAGTTAATTTATAACTCTGGAAAAGAACGAATATTGACCCTAGAAAACTTGGAGAAATTAGGGAATTTTTTTTCGAGGAATCGCTAGACACCCAAAAACGAATTAATAGGTACCTACGTGGTAATTTTTTTCTGTTGAGTGTTTTCCAACTTCACCCCAGAATAGTCCCATAAAGTCTAATCCCGAGCTGTCATCACGTTGGCCGATTGATAAGTGTGATAACGTAGGTTTTGACTTGCGGAAGGTTCATCTAATCGTCGCCATGCAGCGCTGATGCCGCCCCACCAACTTCTCATCCTAGATGCTCCTCAATTTGAGGGCCATTATTTCCATAGGGGACCATCTACACGTCAATCAGAAAAGTACATTAAATTCGGATGAAAAATGAAGAAGTTATGGCAGTAATAAGAAAATTCACTTTTGCGCATGCGCAGAGGTTACTATTAGCCTGGTGATAAAAATCACATTTTTGTGTGCTATGGTCGGTGCGATTGCGATGAAAATCGGGGACCATCCTGTGATTTGTACAAACGCAACAAATTATTACACAAAGGTTTATTATTTTTCTGAAAATGGCTTCGCTATTACCTACCATCCATATTTTCGCTTCCCAATCAAGTTTATTTTGTTTATCAAGCTTGTTTCTGATTCATCGTAAGTCATATGGAGCAAACCGTAGGTCCTACAGGGCTCTGGGTGGTCTCATTCGATTCTAAAAATTCAATACTACTTTAAATTGATGAAAAAAATAATACTTAGGCACCTTGATATCAAAAGTTTTTGAGCTCGGGCGTTGTGATAATTTTAGCCCTTATAAGTTACTGTCACTAACCAAAAGCTTCGCGGCACTACTGGACCCTAAATGGAAGGTTCATTATCACATTTCATCAAAATCGGTCCATGGTAAAGTTAAGTAAATGACCATTTCAACGGACGTCATCAGCTGTCTTCCTAAGGGAAGATCAGAATTTTTTCTGATGATTTCGCTCAAGGCTTCCCATTGGCCTCACCGCCCTGTGTTGGGACGAGGGGAACTGAGACCGCCTTACCCGAAAATATGCTCCCGAGGCAAGCCCCGAACTCACGGCCCCGCAACCGGTTCAAGTCTCGTCCCTTAAGACACATGCCGCAACTCGCTTGGCCACAGCTGAAAAATCGGTCCATGGTAACTAAGGCAACTGGCGAGTACGGTGTAAGGACGGCCAAATTTTTATTCGATTTTCGGATTCTACGAACCTTGAAACGTAAACCATCAAACTTTGAGGGTGAGTTAAAATTTTTGTCTTGGTCAATTCCAAAGGTTCATTATTGAAAATAATAAACCCTCTGACCAATTCAGAAATAAGTGAAATGTGATTTTGAGCGTCAAACACTCGATGTTCAGTACAGCACATCAAGTTCTAAACGACCCGACAGAAGTCGCTAAGGGTTAAAACAAGGAATGCATTTTCTGGCCAAATAATCACAAATAAAATATTCTTTATTTTCAGCATTAGATCAACACTATAATATCGATTTCATATTTTTCAAATGACCAAATATCACCACCATCGCGTTGACGAGGTGTAAATATTTCTTAATAACATAAAATCACAAGGTTACTTATGCAACAAACGATATACCAATATAATAGGCAAGAAGTATAACAGTAAAATTCGCGTAGTAATTAATAGTAATAAGCTTTATAATATTAGTTATGAATAGTTAAATGCTGTAGAAGTTATTTCCACCATTATTTTTGTTAATTGATTAATGAACTGTTAGTTTTCACTTTTGTATTCAAGGTAAGTACAGCTGATTTGGGATTCTTTTGTACTCTTGATGGGCGACAACGTGATCCTTGTAGTTCCAGGAAGATGTATCTAGATCGAATCACGAGGAAAGTAGATGGCCGCTGTGTTGTGTAGAGGAATAAGGTAGAAGAAGAAGATGTTGAGAATTGAAACTACACCTGTTTTGAGGTTTTATTGTATTCTCAATAAACTATAGTGGAAGGACGCAATAGTCTAATTATAGGATGATGGATGTAGATCGAATCAGGAGGGAAGTAGGAAGGTGAAGAGGAATAGGGTAGGAGAATAAGCGAAGAAAATGTTGAGAGGTGATGAAACTACAGCTGATCAGGGAGTTTCTTGTAGTCAATCCATCGAAGACGAAAAAGTGGTCCATGCAGTTTCAGGGAGATGAATCTAGATCGAATCACGAGGGAAGCAGAAAGAAGCAGAGCTGCATTGAGAAGAAGAATAGGGTAGGAGAATAAGTGAAGAAGATGTTGAGAGGTGTTGAAACTTAAGCTGATTTGGGGTATTCTTGTAGTGTATCTACCAGAAAGTGGTCCATGTAGTTTTGGAAAGATAATTCTAATCCAATCTCGAGGGAAGTAGGAAGCTGATGTATTGAGACGAGGAATAGGGTAGGAGAATAAGTGAAAAAGATGTTGAGAGGCGTTGAAACTAAAGCTGATTTGGGGTTTCAGGAAGATGAATCTAGATCGAATCTCGAGGGAAGCTGTAATGTGAAGAGGAATAGGGTAGGAGAATAAGTGAAGAGGCAGTTTTGTGAATGGACCCCCCCCCCCCTCATGCACATGTTTATTCCTGTATCAATTAATGCAAAGGGCATCGTAGTAGCAGTACAAACCACCAGTGCGACTATTTATAGGATTTTCACTGCAGCTATCAGAGGGACAATATTTTTAATTTCATACTTCACTCAATTCTGAGATACACGTCACTATCTTCTATTTGATGATGTGATGGCTTACATTGATTTTTTAAAGAAGAAGCAAGCATCTAAATGTCTGAAAGGT